>CM076575.1:1698448163-1699048163 GCA_034641835.2 Pinus albicaulis | reverse complement strand
GTTCACCAAGTGATGATGTTCGTGGGCAGGTTAGAGAACTATTTTTTAATGTTTCTTTACTTTGTTTCTGATACATAGTTTTTGTCCAATATTTCTATTCTGCAGTAGAGCATTTTTCCAAGAAATTTAGTCCAAGATTTTGTTTTTGCATTTGGGCCTATATTTTCATTGTTGTTTAATATCTTGTCCTTTTATGTTAATAGGTTGTTTGGGCATTGGGAAATGTGGCTGGTGACTCACCCAAATGCAGAGATCTAGTTCTCAGCCATGGTGCCCTGATGCCACTCCTTGCTCAACTGAATGAGCACGCTAAGCTTTCTATGTTGAGAAATGCCACTTAGACCTTGTCTAATTTCTGTCGAGGCAAGCCACAACCTACATTTGACCAGGTACAGAATTTGTGTTGTTGATTTTTTATATAAATTTTCCTGGTTAGTTCTATCAATTTGTCATCCTTGGCCATAGAAATACATTTTGCACGGCTGAAATTTTCATGAACTATTTTCTTGCAGACGAAGCCAGCTCTACCAGCACTCAAGTGTCTGATTCATTCGAATGATGAAGAAGTCTTAACAGATGCTTTCTGGCCTCTATCTTATCCTTTTGATGGAACAAATCATAAAATTCAAGTTGTGATTGAGGCTAGTGTTTGTCGAAGATTGGTTGAGCTTCTACTGTAAACATAAATACTGAAAATTTGATGAACATTTTTGAGCTTATACCTAGTATTGATGTTGTAGATAGGTGCATTTCATGCAATGATATTAATGTTATGGTTAAGAATGTGTTCTATTATTCCAAATTTATGTTTTTAGATAAATTTTATAGATTGATCAGAGCCATTATTTTTCTAAATGCATTTGAAAATTTTAATTCTACATGTTTTGTCTCTACAGTCATCCATATCCATCTGTTCTTATCCCCGCTCTCTGGACTGTGGGAAATATTGTAACTAGAGACGATGTACAGAATCAGGTATATCCAGTCTCTATTGGCATCTAGTTTGAAACTTGAAATATTTCAAGTCAATCCATGGTGTACACATCCAAGTGGAGATTTAATTAGTCTTCTATAATTTATACAATCACACATAAATTAAATATTTCAGTGAATTATTTGGGATAGAGTGAATACTTGTGTTTTATTTGCTAGATTATGTTCTCATATAATGTTGTGGGGATGTGTGTTGCCTTAGTGCATTATCAACAATTAGGCACTTCCTTGCCTCTTGGCACTGTTGACCCATAATCATAAGAAAAGTATCATGCTGGACCATCTCAAACATAACTACAGGAAACAAAGATCAAATACAGGTTCCTTAGCTACTGATTTATAGATTAAGAATGACACTTCATTGAATGTCTTATTCCTTGTAAAATTCTATTTAACTTCATATATCCTGAATTTGGATTTGTTTACAGGCTATGATTGACACAAACATTATTCCTCCTCTTGTACAATTGCTGCAAATTGTTGAGTTTGATATCAAGAAAGAAGCAACATGGGCTATATCTAATGCTACTTCTGTTGGTACACATGATCAAATCAAGCATGTATTTAATGAATATATACAATCAACACAAGCATACTGCTAAAATGGGTTTCCTAGTAATGAATAAAGGGGTCAACTTACAAGATGTGATGTAATGAGATGTGTTTGTTGATAATAGTTAGTGTGATGTAGATGTTCAAGAATTTGCGTCAGTTGATACAATGAGACAAACTATTGATTCCTACTTTTGGTTGTAGATATATTGTGAATCAAGGATGCAATAAGCCTCTATGTGATCTTCTAGTCTGTCCAAACCCAATAATTGTAGTTGTTTGTCCTAAAGGGCTATAGAATATTTTGAAAGTTGGGAAAGCAAAGAAGGATCTGGCCAACACTAGAGGTGTAAATCTCTATGCACAATATATTGATGATGCTGAAGGACTTGAGAAGATTGAATACTTGCAAAGTCATGACAATAATGAAATTTATGAGAAGGCAGTATATATTCTTGAAACTTATTGGCTAGGAGATGATGAAGATGACCCAACAATCAAATTTTACCTCTTATATTTAACATTTTAAGCGACCTATGATATGCCGCCAATGGAGGGAACACTTCATTTTCCTACAGTTAGAGAGATTTACATAGTCAAGTATTCTTGTGTGAATTCTGTATACTCTATGTCCACATGCTATCAAATATATTTTAGGTTCAACATGAGTACTTTATTTGACCTAGCCATCAAACTTACAATTATTTACTATTTTTGTGGAAGCTCGGATGGAGTCTAGTTTCCCAAGTTGAAAGAAATTTCTAAATATGAGTCTTATGTTTGTCATCAAGAGAATAATTTCAAGTATTATTCTAGCACTAATGAAATTTAATTTTGTAATATTTCTCCACCAAGCTATATAGATTCCAATCAATAATCTAATATTTCATAAGAGGCAAGTGATCTATTCTGGAAAATGTTGGTTAAAATTTTTTGTTGCTTATCAATATCCTTGGTTGTTGATATTTTTCTTTAAATTTAATTTTAACTTTTATTTAACCCTTCTCATTAGGAATATAGAAATGATGAATCAAACACTAGTAGCAAAGAAGGTTCTCCAAAGATAATGGCCATACCTTTAGATTCAAATGAAGCAAGGGTGAAGGGCCATACACATATATGAAAAATATACATGTGTGTTGGGTTCCTTCTTGTGTTTCACTTAGAACTACTAATGACCTTTGAAATAATGATATACCCTTCATGCAATTAATATAACTCGCAGCAAGGTTTTGTGTCCTTTATTACCTTAGGCTCATTTCATGGACTTGTTTCTTCTATTTTTTGTAGATATGTATTGCATCTTGAGGCTTAAATTTTCCAATGCTACCTTCAATGTTGCCTTTGATCAATAGTCTCTGTGAGTTAGGGTAACTTGTATCATTTATGGGATGAATGTATCACCTTCTCATTGTGTGTTTAATCAATCTATCCAATTCATTTTGAATTTCTCATGTTGACCCCTTGCAACATGTTACTTGCACGTTAGTGTATACATTGTTGTGCTTATAATATTTATTTCTATGGGCATTCAACATAGCTCTTGAATGAGGTCTCAATAATGATTCTTAATTCCAACCCATCAACACTTGTTGTTTACTTTACGTTATCACCTTTGCAATGCATTCATGTGTTCGTTCCATAATATGGAAATCTTCAATTCTTTGTCTTTGTTGATACATAGAATTGTGTGCTTTATGAAAATATTGTTGCATATAAAGTCTCTAAGCAGTTCACATTTTTGTAATCAGTGTGATTATGTGACTTACGATCTGAGGATGGTCACATAGTAACATTGTAGCATATATCACATCTTCTAATTGCTTCCCTAAGACTCTAAAATTAGAATTTTCAATTCCTGGGAGATATTGTGACTTGTGGGAGATATTGTGATTGGTGGAAGATATCGTGACTTATGGAGGTCGCATAGTCACATTCCAATGGATTTTTCATTTTCTGGTCACTTGTCTAAGACTTTGAAATGTGATTTTGTGACATGTAGTGTTGGCAGAGTGATATATTCACAAATATGGAAAAGAAAGATGATGATTGTCCAAGTCATGTTTCGGAAGTGTGGCCTAATCAAACGGTGATCTAGAAGTGTGATTGTTCACATCGCAGTCTTTGATATTGTTGTGAACCCAAAGAAAATGACCATCTGAAAGAAACATCCATTACTCTCTCTATCATCAATTTCATTAACATGTTGGCCTTTGACATATAGTCACCTCACAAATGGTCCCATGCTTTGGTCAGTTGGTTTTACATTGCTATTCCTGGGGAAGTTGTCTAACCCAAACATCTCTTGGTATCAAGAAAAATATCACTACAGAATGGGAGAAGGCCCCCACCAAATCATACAACACATTTTTTATGGTTTATAATACTTTTTTGAATAATATTTTAGCATAGTCCCTAAAAAATGTTGCAAAGGAATGACGTTCTATTTAATGGTTGAGGCCAAATCCTTTCAACACAGTTGAAATGTTTCCAACACATTTTAATTACATTATTCCAATGGTTATAAAAATGTTCTTCTAATGCTTCAAAAGCTATCATCATTACTTTTACCCACTGCATTTCTTTTCTCCCTATTCATTACTTCATAGTTATGTTTTAGTCGATGTGATGGATATATCTAGTTGCATATCCAGGTAATGTGTCACACATATGGCTTTGTGGATAATCTCTTGGTATGTATGGGATTCCAAGGCTCCTATCACATTTGGTAACACATTTTTTCCATTGTAGTTCAATCCTCTTACTGTATCTTCCATTTATGTGATGGCCACACAAACAACACATCGTTTTAGAGCCAATGTCCAATGTCCAACAAATGGGATCGACATGATTTTCATATTATTCCCCTCATGCCTCCTTTCTGCTTGCGATATCCATTTCTCTTCATATTAATAAACCGAGGGTTAAACACTTCCTTATTTTATGTGGGATTTTATAAAAACCTTCCTCACGTAATGTATAAAAACAATTGGCTTGTATATATATGTCCCACATATATACTCTTTCGAGCCTTGGTGTCCATAAAAAAAAGTGTTTCTTCTTGGATCATATGTTACACCTTTCGAGTTCTTTGGATATCCCCATCATGACAATTTTTCAATCTATTCTCCATGACCCAACCTACATGTCATTATAGCGTAGATTTGTCCAAGGGTGCTTCACATGATAATGTTCTGTGGTTTGAATGTTAGAAATTTTCGTGTATGGCAAGAATTTTAATTGTTATTGCCATTATGTAGGTCATGTTGTTGCACATGCTCTGACATCACATAGAAAGAGAGGAATATTGAGAGTTAGAGGTAAACAACATAATCCACCATTGCTAAAAAACAAAGAAGATAAGGATGATAAAATTATTTCCAATGGAAATTTCCATACCACAAATGTCAACGAATTAGACAATCCAAATAATATTAAGAGAAAAGTTGAAATACCAAGGGTAAGTGTTAATTTTTGGTTAACATGTTCTTTCTTATTTTAATTACTTCAATGATCCACATCAGCCCAAGTTCAATTTCATTTTTTTCATTAAAAATCACATAATCCATAAACATTCAAAAACATATTTTCCTTACTACAAGGAGATGGAAAATAAAAGTGGGAGACCTCCATCATGAGAAGATACAATAATGAAGAGATTAGCCACATCAAATATAAACTAATCTAAACTAATGAAGAGATGCAAATATGATGACATTTGATATCAAAACTAAAAATAACAATACAATAATATATATGTAATTAAATATTCATTCATCACCATCATATCCATGCAAAAAAAGGGGCGAGTCTTCTACAACCTTTATCCATTCCAAGTCAACGTTGGGAGGAGATTTCAATGGATTTTATCACATGTTTACCTAACTCCGAAGGAAAGAGTGTCATCATGGTGGTAGTTGATAGACTTACCAAGTATGCACACTTTTATGCATTATCTCATCCATTTAAAGAAAGTACAGTTGCTACTACATTTATGGACACAATATAAAAGCTACATGGAAACCCAAGGGTTATTGTGACCGACAGAGATCCCATTTTTACTAGAAATTTTTGGACGGAGTTAATTTCTTGTTTGGGTACTCAATTAGCTCATAGCTCATCTTATCATCCTCAATCCGATGGTCAAACTGAGAAAGTAAATAAATGTTTGGAAGGATATCTTCGTTGTTTTGTATCTGATAAACAAACACAATGGGTCAAGTGGTTACCTCTCGTAGAATGGTGGTATAACACTTCCTTCCATACTGCAGCAAAAATGACCCCATTTATGGCACTTTATGGATATCATCCACCATCCATCACATCATATTGAAGAGAAAATTCAAAGGCTCAAGCAGTGGAAGATCACATCGAGCATCAACAAGAAGTTCTCCAACTCTTAAAGGATAACCTGAATTTGGCACAAAATCGAATGAAACAACAGGCAGATCAACATCGCAGCGAGAGAAGTTTTGATGTAGGAGACTGGGTATTTTTATGGCTACAACCATACAAACAAATGTCCCTTAAGCAAGCTAAGAAGGATAATAAATTATCTCCAAAGTACTATGGTCCTTACAAGGTGTTGCAAAAGATTGGTACTATGGCATACAAATTGGAGCTTCCTGCTTCTTCACGAGTGCATCCAGTTTTCCATGTTTCATGCTTAAAGAGGGTTATAGGTGAAAGTCTTCCAGTTCAAAAAATATTGCTAGAACTTGATGAGGAAGGAAAAATCATATTGGAACCT
The DNA here is from genome assembly GCA_034641835.2 of Pinus albicaulis. Lineage (NCBI taxonomy): Eukaryota > Viridiplantae > Streptophyta > Pinopsida > Pinales > Pinaceae > Pinus > Pinus albicaulis. The sequence continues at coordinate 1,699,041,868 of CM076575.1, read as the reverse complement.
GAAGCAGTCACAAAAACAAGAACTTGACAGCTACGGAATTGATCAATTTCAGAGTATCTCAACAAGTGGAAGAACTTACCCACTGAAGATTCTACATGGGAGGATGAGAATTTTATACAATAGCACCCAGAGCTACTCAAGCGTTGACGACAACAATTTTTTGAAGGAGAGGGGAATGTAAGGTCCCTATATTACTAGTATAGTCCCTTATTGTTATTAGTGTAACCCCCTTATTGTTATTATTTTACCCCTGTAACCCCCATATTGTTATTATTGTGCCCTTAAATTATTATTGTTAGGCCATCTAGGATTACATTGTGGCCCCATGGACTCCTATATATAGAAATGAGGTTTTGTAATTTGAATCATCCAAGAATTATTCATTCATGTAATGTATTGGAGGTTGCCCCCTCGAAGTGGCTTATTTCTAAAGCATTGATATCTCTTTTCTTCTATTTTTGGAGCTGGTTTCACAACACCAATTGGGATGAATGGTTGGTGATGTGGAGCAAGGGGTTTCCAAACCACTTGCAGAACTATGATATAGGTCAGCAAGAAGCATGGTTGTGTTGGTTTATTTTGGGTGAGTATGGTTACTACACAACAACACATATTTTCATGACCCATGCCTTGAAAAACACTCATTTAATGAAGAAGGAGGCATAGCTACATTGGCTACTCTTGGATGAGTATGGTTACCACCCAATAGCTCATATTTATTTGACTCATGCCTTGTACATCAATGATAGAGTGCAGCAAAAGAAGGCAGGTTCACCTTGGTTTTCGTTGAGATAGTTGGCCATCGCATGACATCTCCCATGTTTATGTGTTTTGTATTGATTGTAATATGGAATAGTACTCTCATGATGTGTAATAATGGTGTTTTCCTGTATTGGGATAATGTAACATTCCACATGTCTATCAGTATGTTTTTACTCCATGATGCACATGAGAAGGTGAAGAGGCAGCAAGATCTCTTGTTGCTTTGGTTTCTTTTGGGGGATTTTGGCTTGACCATCTTGCATAATGAATATGGAGGATGGCAGAAAGAGGCCTTACTCCGGTGGATACTATTAGGAGAATATGGTTTGACCTTTTTGTCTACCCATATGTCTCTATTTCTTCTTTTGCACAATTTTGGGAAGATGCTTGGATCCAACAAGGCCAACATGGCTAAGGATGAGGGCATGTCAATGCTCAAAGTACTTCATGAAGCATGGGATGAAGAGTTGTTTTGTGAGTTGGGAATTTTCCTTTGTGAGAAGAACCACTTTATTTTATGTACCTCATGTATTGATGATGATGTTGGACAACATATGTTGTCACTTGGTACTTCTTGGAGAAGGAGGGACATATAACAACACAGTTGGAAGTCACTCTATGCATTCTTGAGAGACAAATTTGGAACCAAACATGCATAACGCATTGCAACGGATGGGGAGGCCTTCCTTATGTGGATGCCATTTGGAGGGGGATAGATGGATTTTGCATCTAATTTTTCAGTTGCTTGAGGACAAGAAACATTTTTCCGGGGAGGATGTAATATTCCAAAATTTTCACATGTTTATTTGGAATATTAGAGTTCTTAATAAACTTAATTAATAAGTAAATAAAAGGGTGGAGAGACCCATAATCCTTAAATATGAATAATATCCACTTTTGATGTGTGAATGTGGATTAATTAAACATAGATCTACATAATGGAGTAGTGGAGAAACTACTAATATGAAAGGAGTGGAGATCATGTCTCATTAATGAGATAGATCATGGAGGTTGAAGCAATCAACTAAGATCATGGAGGGAATCCAATGTAAGATAATAGAGAATTCATGATGAAGTGATGGAGAAAGTAGTGCATTTAATGCACACATGATGGAGAGGGTTCACATTGCCTGTAGACATGATGGAGGAATTAGAGAGACAACACAGTCAACCATGAAGGCTTATGTCCACATGAACAACGCAGTTTAGAGTTGGGCTAGGGCTTGGGAAGGCTCACTTTGTATATAAGGAAGATGAAGGCAGAATGGAAGGCAGGATTTGGATTATTATCTTGTAATATTTTTAGATATGGAGTTTTCTTTTAACATTTCATGCACTCTTATGCTGTTTAGCTAAGTTTGCAGTGCTGTTTAGCACAGGGTGTTCTCGAGCAAAAATCCCACCCTTACCCATGGGGGACTTCGAGTGCCTAATTTGGGAAGGTATTCTGAGCTTCTATTCATCATCAGATTGGAGCCACACTGTTTCCACTCTCTGCAGAACATATACCTTCAACAATTACGCATTTATGAGGATCATTTGGGAGGAGGAGGTTGTCTTCAATATTCTAGCTGAGGAACCAGTGAAGGATTTTTCCTATCACCTTGAGCTTCAAGATCAGCATTCCCAGAGCCCCATTTCAGATATAACATGAGGCCAAATATTATTGACCTCCTATCAACAGCAGTCCCATCAAGGATTGCACAATCCATCATTGAAGATCCAAAGGAGGAAGGAAGTCTCTAACATTTCTCTTACGAATCCTGTGAGGGATCCTTCCCTCACCTTTTTATCACCATTTACATCAGCCTGGAGTTTTATTACAGAATATTTTAGAAGGCTTGAGCCTCTCCCTCTTGTGCAACGCATTTTTTGGCAGCATTTCTGTAGCAACAATGTTGGGTATACGACCAAAGTCCCACATTGACTAGAAGTGGGGAGGATCATGGGTATATAAGGATGGACAAATATCTCCATTGGTATGAGGCCTTTTGGGGTAAAGCCCATAAGCAAAGCCATGAGGGCTTAAGCCCAAAGTGGACAATATCATACCATTGTGGAGATATGTGGTGTCCAGAATCACAACAAGTGGTATCAGAGCCATGCCCCGAAGTTAGCGAAGTGGATGAATCCTCGAATGCCGAACGAAGGTGGTGGGCCCCGATAATATCATGATGGGATCCATGGATGAGCTCGGTTAGACAGGCGGTATGCTCCGGATTCTTCATGGACGTGTCCTGGTCCCAACACGGTGAAGAGGAGTTGACCTGGGATAGAGCAAGCTCTCGAGGCAGGTGGTGCTCCATGTAAGGCGTGTGCTTCCAACGCATTGGAGCGGAGAATCTTGGTTGGTAGAGAGTGGACGGATGGATAATCATTTGAGGGGAGGCTCGATGGTCCTTTGTTCGAGGGGAGGATTGTTGGGTATACGACCAAAGTCCCACATTGACTAGAAGTGGGGAGGATCATGGGTATATAAGGATGGACAAATATCTCCCTTGGTATGAGGCCTTTTGGGGTAAAGCCCATAAGCAAAGCCATGAGGGCTTAGGCCCAAAGTGGACAATATCATACCATTGTGGAGATATGTGGTGTCCAGAATCCTTACAAACAACTGCAATCATTAGAGGAGGATTACAAAGCTAGATATTGAGCTTACAACTTGAGGATATAGTGAAAGGATCAACCCTTCAGTCTTAGATCTGGTTGTACATCATATTGCAGCCATCATATGATCATATCTAGCTTCATATCTGCATAACCCAGTAGACCAGGGATCAAACCCCAAGAGTGTAAATTTCCAATCTTATAGATTTGGAATTTCCTTTCTAGGTTAACTTGGGTTGCCATCATAGAGCCCAAATCCCGAATCTCGGCATCATCAGAGCTCCTAAGTTCCATTTTTCAGCATTTCCCTTTTAGTTTGCAGTCATATGTTCATCATCTGCTAAAGGGACAACGTAGTATTACTTCCTGCAGCTCTCCAATTACACAGTGCTTGTTGTAGCATGCTTTCAGGGTCATTCTAGGCCATCTCTTTGGCTAGAGTACCTCTATTTTTACACTATTGTAACTGTAATCCATATCCTATGAATAAAATGGCTCATATATTATGTATATATCTGTGTTGATCATATTTTTAAATGTACATTTTCTGTGTTACAAATATTGTGTTTGTGTATCAATGCATTATTTGATTTTGGGATATTACAGTTTGAAAATGGAATTCATCAACCCTTGAAATGTAGAAGGTGCATTGGTAAGGCCAAAACACATGAACAAAAATTCATAATGACCATCATGAGTTTGAAATGTTTTTTTCAGAATATCTTCATTCTAATTTGATAATCTCTTGAATAAGATCCAATTTGGTAAAATAAATTACTCCATGTAATTCATCAATCACAGGAATGCGAAATTTATCTTTAATAGTGAGCTTATTGAGCTCCTTGTAATCCAGACCCATGCACCATGATCCATCCTTCTTGTGCACCAATACTATTTGAGTAGAGAAAGGACTTTGACTAGGATGAATTATACCAGCCTCTAACATTTCTAAAATCATACGTTCAATTTTGTTGTTTTGGACATAAGGATATCTGTAAGGCTTGATTTTTGGAGGAACACTTCCTGGAATCAAATGAATAGCATGATCATGATCACGAATAGTTTGGAGTCCTTTGGGAGTTTCAAACACCTTGGAATGATTGTCCAAGAATTTTTTGAGATCTGGAGAAATAGATGATTTTGATGTTGGAACTTCTAGTGAGCATAATTGTGCAATTACGCCTCTTTGTTCTTTATCTAGAACCTTTATCATCACATTAGAGCTTATTATCTTTCTTGCCTTCCTTGTGATACCCCATAATTCAACTTCCTTTCCTTCTAAAAACAATTTCAAGAAACTTTCTTGAAAATTAAAAGCTACCGTCCCTAAATATTGTAACCATTGTACTCCTAGTACAACATCAACACGTCCCATTGGAATGGAAAGCATTGTACTATTCAATACATATTCCCCCAAGGTTAGCTTGATATTATGGCATTTTCCAGAGAAATTTATAGTTCCCCTATTTTCAACAATTAGTTGACATTTTGGTGTGGTTATAGGAAGCAATTCAATTCCTTGGCTACCTTACAATGAATAAAATTATGTTTACTACCTGAATCAATAAACATTATTACCTTTTTCTTCTTGATATGTCCTTCTATATTGAGAGTTTGAGAAGTGGTAATTACTTCCAATGCTTTACATGATATGGTCAGATTCATTTCTTATTATTCTAGGCTTGGTTCCTAGTGTATATCCTCTTCTTTTGAAGTTTCTTCTACATTTTCTTCCTCCTCTTCACAATCAATGTAAAAAAATTTCTTCTTAGTACACTTATGACCTTTAGAATATTTTCTATCACAATTGTAACAAAGCCCTTTTTCTCTTTTTCCTTCCAATTGTTGTGGTTTAAACCTTGTAGGTTGTGGAAGTCTAGGAGTAGCAACACTTCCATATTAATAGATATGAGTGGTATGCTTCCATGTCGCCATATTGTTACATTTAATTTTTCTTGCCAACCTAAATGCCTTCTCCCATGAATTAGGTTCCCAAAGGCGAATCTCATGTTGGATGTTATCCTTTAAAATCCCTATGAAGACATCAATCATGTGTTCCTTTGGAATATCAGTTACTCTTATATTCAATTTTTGGAAGTCGTCAATGTGCTCCACCACTGGACCCTTTTGTTTGAGATTTATCAATTGTATAAAGAAGGTGTTTCTCTTTGTATCCTCATAATGTGCTAGCATTTCCTCCTTAAAAATTGACCAAGTGACAATTTGTTTACGGGAACAAATTCATCAATACCATAAAAATGTATTTTGTTCTAAATATAAAGTTGCAATGAGTGCCTTTTGTGTGTTTTTCATATTATTGAGATCAAAATATTGCTCCATATGTAATATCCATATTATGGGATCCTTGCCATCAAACTTCCTCATATCCATCTTTGGAATATGGTGGTTCTTCCATCATACATTAGAGTTTATGAAATCATGATTAAAATTTATTTTGTTCTCAACATGAGTTTCCTCTACCATATTTTGGCCATTAGGAAGCATTTATTGTATCAAATTTGTCAAACCTTCCTTCAAATCTTCCATGTCTGCTTTTAGATCATTCTTCATGTTTTCCGTGTTGTATTTTCATTTTTTCATCGATCTTAGCTTCCATGCCAACTTCCATGACATCCATCTTAGCTTCCATGTCATTATTCAAACTATCCATCTTATATTCCATGCCTTTCTTCAAACCATCCATATTATCTTCCACGCCTTTCTCAAAACTTTCATTTCATTTTTTTTTGCTCTTTGTGAGAGCGAAATTTGGTGCACTTTCTCTTGTAATTTTGATATGTCATGTTTCACTTCTTCCTCTTCATGAGTCATAGTAGAGCCTTCTAAAGGCTTAATGGGTGTTGAATTAATTTTTAAGGGTGGGGGGGTGGGGGGTGTTTAGAACCCAATACAGATATATATTCTTCAATATGCCCTTGGAATCAATTCAAACTGATTTTCAAAAAACACTTATGCAATTTTAAAAAACAATACACCTTTTTCTTGCTTTTGAGGAGCTCGATATTGAAATTGACTTATCTCTAAGATTTAGGATTTTCAATATCTGAAATTTGGTCCTATATTAGCGCTTTAAATCTTCTTTCGAATGCCATAGGTCTCACCTGATTTGGATTCTTCAACGAAAATCTATTCCCAATCTCTCACAATGACCTAATTATGGACTGGTTTAGTAGAGCAAAACCATATGACATCCCACGTCTCACTGTTTCCTCCCTCAGATCTGAAATTGATACATAGGAAACCATAATTTGTGTACTTGTGGCCACTGTTTATAAAATTCCAATCTGACGCTCAGAGAGGGAGTTATGACGATTTCCCCATAGGCACCTCTTTGAGATTAAATTCGGGACCCTGAACAAACCCTAACTTCCACAGATCATATCTCTGACAATATTGCGAACCAAGATTTGAAATTTTTACATGAAGTGCCTCAGGATTTCGGATTCTAGTGATAAAAATTTCTTCTTCTGAACTTTGTATAAAAATAGTTATAGCGAAAATGCCACAATGATCTGTTTGGAGCAGTGAAAATCGAGAATCCAAAGCTCTGATACCAAACGTTATGAAACCAGCTCCAAAAATAGAAGAAAAGAGAGATCAACAGCTTATAAATAAGCCACTTCAAGTGGGAAACCTCCTATACATTACATAAAAGAACAGTTCTTGGATGATACAAATAACAAAACCTCCTTTCTATATATAGGAGTCCATGGGGCACAATATAATCCTAGCCGAACTAACAATAATAAAGTAAGGGAAAAATAATAACAATATGGGGGTTACAAGGGTACAACAATAACAATAAAGGGGGCTACACTAACAACAGTAAGGGAAAACACTAGTAATATAGGGACCTAACATAATAACAAGCTTAAATCTTTCTTATTGCTTTCGAAGAAAGATAACACATATAAAGGTGCATTCACAAGCAATATTAGAGGTTTTTAGTGTCGTTGTTTTCATTAAAAAGGTAAGGTTGATGGTTGGCTAAGTTTAATTTTTATGAAACATATTTCTGTTGATAGTAATTACCTTTATTTTGTTGTGTAATCTATTCATGTTCTTATCTTTCCAGTTGCACATTATTATATATCGGTTTTAATAATTGATATCTTTGTGTTTACAAGTCGGGAGAAATTACGATGGTCACATTGGAAATCTCATTAAAATTGACCCTAACATTATAGTTGGTTATTTTAGGAGTAGGTATAATTGTGTTCACTCATATTGTGTTTTCTCTCCATCTAGTTTCTGTCTTTCTTTCATTTTATTACTTTTTTTCTGCAACTTATGTCCAACCTCCATTTGCTTGTCTTTTGGGTTTTGTTTCCATGTTTTTTTTGAATTTTTCTTAATACGAATTTGTATGAAATATGTATCTCTTTGGCTCAAAGAAAATGTGGACAAACTTGAAAAGGGAAATCACAATAACCAAAAATTCTTGGCTTATCTATCATCCTCTTCCCTATCTCAGGTTCACATATCTTTAAATTCTATGATTTCTAAAAGGAAAATACGATTCATTCCAAATGGAAAGCCTTTGGTCAAATTATGAATCCCATACGTATTCATCAATATCTTGCATTATAGATCAGCCTTATATTAAATTGTTTTTTGATGTGTCGACTCAATCAAGTAGAGAAAGGGAAAGGAGAAAAAATTTAAATGAGCATATTAACTTTGGTTATCTTTCAAATGCATTAAAGAAGGAACAAAACTTTTCCTTTTTTTATCTCAATGAGTTGGGGTCCCTCTTCAACCATCAGAATAAATAAGGTCCTTTACACATTCTTTTAGTAACTAACTAAAGATGTAAAGAAGAGTAAGACTTTCTACGTAGAGAGGTGGAGCAAGAAACTTCATTGGGGTATTGTTAATGCTTTCTTACATAGAAGCAATGCTTTCCATTCCTTGAGGTGACTCCACCAAGGTACTGACCAGGCTCAATGGTAGTGGAGAAACACTGAGTATTGTTCTTAAAATATCTACATACTTATTATCCTTTTGACTTATAAAAAAAGTTTAGGTATGGCTAGTCTTATGTTGATGTGTTCGAAGTTGAGAAATGAATAGAAGGGACTATATATTTAACTAGGATAAGTAAAAAAGTCTATGAAATATCCATGGTGAATCAATACTTCTAAAATATTGAGACATTGCACTTAAATATGAAACCTGAGCAAAGAAGATGGAGTTCTACAAGTGTGTTGCCAAGTGTTTTTTCTATGATAACACCAACCAAAATTTCTCTTACACTTGAATTTTGGAGCCTACTGAGAATATTTTCATTTTATGGTCACTTCATGGTCATATAATGCTTTTTAAATAATACAGTCTTCTTCTAAGTTTCAAAGTCACTTGTTTATTCATGCTCAATTTTTGAATAATTTACAGGTACACTTATTTCAATGAAATCTTACATAAGAAATACGCAACTCTTGAAGATGAGGCTTGCACAATCACTAGTGATATTGAATGTGAAATTCATAAGCATAGTGTACTGCATAACACATATAGAAAATTAGTTTTCACTCTTCATTGATAGTCTCCCTCACTTCGATTGCAATTGCACTTTCATTTTGGTGAGTTTTCTCAATTGTCGCTCTAACACACCTTTGTTTTCTCAAGTGTTGTTTTCACATTTGAAACTATCATTGTTTATTGCATTCACTTTGATAAGTGCCATTTTCATTTTATATTCACTCTATAATGCATTGCTTTCACTTTATATTTACTTTTTCAAGTGTCGTCTTTTGGCATGGGAAGTGTCGCACATAACAAAAATAATTGTTCTGGTCTATTTCAAGAAGAAAATTTGGTTTCAATGGGTCCTATTTACCATATAGACATGTATTAGATCCATTCCCAAAGTAAATTCCATTGTTGTACTAGTGTCATCATTATCGTCGCAAAGTGTATCTCTAGCATCGCACCTAGGCGAAGGGAGTCAATTTTACATTCTTAAAGGGAAATTATAATGCATTATCCTACACTAGTGTGTTCTATTAATCATGAAGAAATGCATTGTAAATATTCCCTAAGTCTTTAGCACTGTTTCACTAGTGTCATCATTGTTGTCACAAATTTTATTTTAAGTATCTCACTTGGAGGAGAGAATTATTTTTTTATCGCATTAAATGGACCATATTTTTTATGAGTGTTGAGCATTTAATGTTATGTAATTAGTTTTTCTGAGGGTGTTATCATGTTCAATTATTTCTTTGGTTTAATATCTACTCCAATGATCCCATAATTAGTCAAATTTTGGAAATCCTCCTACCTAACCAAGCTTGACCTCACTTAGCTTCCTTGAACTATGCATTATGTAGTAGCAAGTCTAAATTTGATCCCTTGCCTCCTGGAACTGTGAAATGCACAATTCATACCTTCAAGGACTACACATTGCATAGTTATAGTGTCAAACCATTCCCTTTTAACCTCCACAATTGCGTATTTCACCCTCTTAGCCAACCAATTATGTGCATTGCGTAGTGACAAGTAACAAGCTACCTCCCTGTCTCCTTGAACTTTGAAATTGCATAATCCCTTATCCTCTCTCTCTCTCTCTCCTATGTTGCATATTGGGCAGTATTAAGGCTCAATATTTCCTCACTTAGCTCCTCAAATGTATAATAATCTTGCCTATGCCTCTAGAACTGTGCATTACATAGTATTAAGCTTCAATCCATCACTTCTAACTTGGAACTGCAAACTGCGTAATCCCTAAGTATGCCTCTTATTCCACCACCTAGTTCCAACTCAATCAACATTTTCATGAAGTGAGTTATACTAGGATTTTTTCAGACTCATGTTGTCTAGTCATGAGTGATTTCTAGTTTTACGTAATTTATCTTAATATGATAGGATGACAATCAAACAAAATGAGAAGGAGACAATGATATAATACACTTGGGAAGTTGTGAAGACAAGATGATCATTGAGCGAGAAGGTGAAGGGACACTTGTTTATGACAGAAGACCAAAGATCAAAACCACATGAAGACTTCATACCATTCAACCCCTTGGAGGGTGAAGATGAAGAAAAAAGCATATATTTCATGAATATGAAGTACTAAACAAACCTCTCATGAATATTGAAGACTAAGAAACAATAGAAACAACATGGCATTGCCACTTCATCATGAAGTCCATATCATGACTGTCAAGCTGTGATTTGTACTAATCTCATCACAATGTCATCTGTGTCCATGTGTCTTTCCACATCATTTGTGGATGTAATGATGTAATTATCAAAGTAAAGGAAAAAATGTAATTTTTGGAAGTACAAGGTTCATATGTGGAATATGAAAAGTCACATAGTCATATATAGACAAAATATTCTTTAAGAAAATTTAAAATTTATATAAAAGTTTGAAGGTCACATTAAAAGTTGAAGGGTCATGAGGGAAGCTCAAAAGTCATGTGGATATGAAAGGTCATTCCTCTTGTTATAAAAACACCCTCATCACTCAAGAAAAAGGCCTTTGAAGGCTTAGCATTTGGAGAGCTAGCCTTGGCTTCTCTAGCTTAGGATATGAGAAAAGATCATTATTTGGAGAAGTAAGAATTGAATTAATGTTCCACTATTGGAGCTAATGGCTTCCCATTGTAACTGTCACATTTGGATATTTCACCTAATAATTAGAAGCTCGTTTGAGCTAGCACACTTTCATTCCTAAGTAATAAATGTTGTAAGATAGTTATTTGGATGTTTGCGATATATGTTTTTCTAATATGTATTGAAGTAATTGTTGGATTTAGGGGTCGTGACCCAGGTTCGGAGTGTAGGTTTGCAAAAAAACCCTATACTACTGGCCCCTTTAGAAATGACCCGCTTTCGCAGGCCGAGGTCTCACTCGAAGCAGTATGGGTGGGTGCTGGAATGAGGCTTTTGCACCCTGGGAGAAAGTGGATAATGGAGGCAATTCTTATCAAGATCTATCAAGTCCGCACAGAAGCAGTTTATTATTAAACCCTTAACAGTATAACAACAAACTTATAACCTTTTAGACATCATGTAACCTAAACAGAGCTATCATCGTTAACAAATCTAGAAACTCTTCGTATCCATGTGCGCTTCAGTAATTATAACCACAAATAACACAATCACACTTAATCTAGTAGCATAGATGTATTTGCAGCTAATTCAGATCGTGCAAAGATAAAACATAGCTAACACAGATAACACAGAGATACTTCAACAGATCCACATTCATTAATCGTCCAAGAACCAATTACAAACCGAAGTTACTACCCACATACACAGCCAATGGGGTCCGCACACAGTAGGATTGAGGATCTCCGTGCACACAGCCAGTAGGAGTCCTTACCCAAAACTACCGAAAACAAATCTCAATAGTTTGCACATAGCATCAATATTACTTATTCTATCCTTAGACTCAAACTATCCATCTATTTATATAATCATTATAGCCTTCACTATCTTATGGTCTGCAAACCATGGTTTGCGGACTTTAGGTCTACCCTTTGACCCATTTACAAAACATTGGGGTTTTGACCTACCCCAAAGCCCCTTCGCTAGGATAATTACTACCAAAATATATCAAAAACGTAGCTAAAATATATATCAAAATGCAACTAGGGGACCTCATTCCAACAGGCCCCCAACACAATACTGTGACTCATCCCGAGTCACATTGCGGGTGAGATCTTCATCCTTTCTTTCAGTTGTTCCATGGTGGCAGTAAGCGCAGGAAAAACTTGAAGGTTCTGTGCGGCGTCCGTTTGTGCGATCTCCACCAATTTCTAAGATGTTGGTCCTTCTGAGGTAGCAGTGACACTGTCAAGATCCTGGTTCATCTGTCGGACCGCCCCATCTATGTCCTATGAGAGCTTAAGGGCGTCCTTTGACTAGGGTGTCAAATGGTCGTTGAGGATTTTATTTTTTCGTTGGAGCGCAATGATGTCATTACGATGCACATGGCTAGTTTAAAGTCATGCAAAGCACTGAGCTGGAACAAGGGTGGACATCATAGCTTCTAGCTGCTCAAAGTCCTGCTCCTTCTGGGTCAATTCCTAATCGATCTCACAGAGGAGAGGATCATGCTACACCTAGGACCAAATTTCCATATCATTTTCAAGCAGAGTGACACCCTGACTAATTTGCACAGTGATAGTAGTAGTGGCCTTTGTAATTAGTGCATCTCACTAGGCATGTTCCTCCGAGGGGGGGGGGGTTCTAAGCTGGAGCTTGGCCTACAACGACACAATCTAAATTTTGAATTCGACCCAGATATTTGATACCTCAGTCTGGGACACCTTCAAAGCAGCTATGAGACCGTCAAACTTGGCCTGGGGCTTAGCAAAAGTAGGAATCACCCCGGGCATATCTTCGCATAATCGATCGATCAATTGTTCCAAGGTAGCTTGCCGTGCGATAATGGTGACATGTGCGGCCTAGATTTGGGCAGCTTCAACAACATGGGTCGCAATAGTCCATTCAGCCTTGCTAAGGTGTTGATGTGCACGAAGTTCTCGGTGCTACAATTCATTAGTGATGGCGGTAGATAGCTCACGTAGCTGCTCGTCGGCCAGTTGACTAATATCAAGGTGGACTGGGCATCCCTGGATTTGGAGGCATAGGTCAGTGGGTTACATTGTAAGGGCAGCACCTGGGAGCTAGCAGGGTCAACTGTCCATAATGGTTGGGAGGGCCGTAACGGGGTCCTGCTGGCCCAGCTTCCCTGCTTGATTCTCACTCTTTTGATTCTGCCTCGCCTGCCCTACGCTTGCTTGATTCTACCTCGCTTGATCAATGTTCACTTGAAGGGTGTCCACTTTGAGCCGAAGGGCCCACAATTCCATCTACAAAATTTCTATTGCAACCTTGTTCTGATCTTCCCAAGTATTCCATTGTTCAGCAGCTGCGGTAGTGACAATATCAGCGATTTTCTCCAGATCATCCTCCGTTAGGGTACCTTCCATATTGGGGCCGGTCTTAATGGCTTTACGCTTCATGCGAGGCCCGTGGGATGATTCGCAGGGCCGTCTGAGACTTTGTAGGACCAGTGTACCTGCATTTTCTTCATTGTCGATGTTCTGGTCCGGCAGGGAGTTTGGTTCAGGCGGCATGTGAGGACTACTAGAAGTCACCTGTGGCATGATGGGAGGAATATCTGGCACTGTTGTTGAGCTAAGTGGAATAGTGGGCTTGGATACTATAGGGTGGCCTGATGTACTTGCTGTGTCGAGGGCAGTAGGCAGGGCGACAACCTTCCACTCCGCCGGCCAAGCATCTATGACTTGCTCAATTTCATCCTCGGTAGTCACGTATGGCATATTATGCCAAGTACATTCTTATGGGCTAGAATTTGGACATTTTTCATTGTGACCCGAAATGCAGCGATGTGCTTGTACTTGTCGTAGACCGTTGGGAATAGGCACGATTGGGAATAAATGGCTACAGAGATACTACCCTCGTAGAGTAGCCAAAAGGTCTTATTTTCCTCAATATGTTGGGGGACCTTGGAGTCCCAGAGGTTGGAAAACCGTGCCCCTTCACACATGCCGTGCTCCATGGGGGAAAAGACTGCATCTTCCGAGAGTTCCCAGGAAACTAATACAATTAGCAGGATCAGCCACGAGTAATAGAATGCTTTTCCATGCTCCTGAGCCTCAATCGCATTGTCGAGGAATTCTTCTACCAGGTACTAGGACCAGTTAAAGCAGACACCCTTCTCAAACCGGCCTGCAACTTGAATTACATGAGCAGGGGTGGTTACTACCTGACATTTATGCATCACCTTGTAGGTGAGGATGTGAGTACCCAGACAGGTGCCAAGGTCATTGATTGTATCAATCAAGAAGCCCTGCTTGTTACAATTGACGTCGTACTTGTTGCGGATGGTTTTAGCCAAGTGATGCTCGAATTTCTTGCCTGTGCCATCCCAAAAATTAGGCCCATGCATAGGGAGGCCAGTAACGTGGTGAATGAGGGTAAAATCTATTGTTATGCGGCCTTGGAGACATAAGCAACCATCGTGAACTAGTGCCATCAATTGGAAAACGACCAGGCTAATGATGTTGTAGTGGCCAAAGTGAGGAAGGTACAGTAAGTTCAGAATTCCAGCGCTAGCTAATCCCTTGACCCAAACCATTGGCTCTACTTTGGGTACACCATCTTCGATGACATGTTATAATTATAGGTATGGAGATAGCAAAGGAAAAGTGTCCAGGTTACCTAAGTCATGATCATCAAACACGATGTGGGGGAAGTGGCCAACCATATCCCCCAACTCAGGCACATCTTTAGGGACCAACGACGTCCAAATATAGGAATGAACAACATCCACGTTAGGAATATGTGATGCTATTTTGCGTGGCTGAAAATATGGTGGTAACCAGGTCAGCGGGGTTGCTTGTATACCTTCTGCTGTGAGCGCCATGGGGTTTGGAGCGGCAGCAGGTAATTTCTTCTGAGGCAATTTCTTAGGGGACTGCCGAATCTAGGGGGAAGTGCGAGGCTTTCCACTCGCCCACCGTGCCTGCGTAACCTTCCCTTTACCTTTCCATGTGGCTAAGGTGGAAGTGACTTCTTTTGCTACATGGGTTACTTCTCGGATTTCATCAGATCCCCCTTCTTTAGAGGTCGTCTCAGGTGGGGGGCCAACAGGGTTGGTACTAGGCATCCTAGCTTCGAAGACAAATTCAATAGAGCTACCATTGGATGGTGTAGTTTCATTAGTCATGCAGACAACCAAAAGATGATAGATATCAAGAGAATTCGAAGGCCAATATGCTAGACCAAGGCGTGAACCCCATGGTTTGAACAGTCCCCATTTTATAGCCACCCCGAGGGAAATCCAACTCATAGATCCTTAATTTCCCTTCATCATTATGGAAACACTAAAAAATCGTCGTAAGTCGCCATATTAATTGCCTGTAACCTGCTCCCCCAAACGGGAAGCACAGTTTTCCAAGTGCCTGCCTTGTTGCAACAGCGACTTTTCCCACTGCGCATCCCCCCAGCGCAAAGAGCACACCCCCTGCGCATCATCCTTTCTCATCCATTCTTGCACATCGATCCTGCGCATACCATTCACGACACAGCTACTCCAGCCATATAGTCACTTGGTATGCGTCAAGTTGGTCCAGTATGGTTTGAGACGACTGCCTTTAACATATCCTAGCAGGGGTTCCCTGCGCAGCATAGCCAATCTCACCGCACCACTATTTGTAATCCCTGTTACGATATAAGGTCCCAACAAATGTTGGTGGAATTTCCCTAGGTGGCACACAAACTGGCTGTCATACAATAATACTAGCTCATCTTCTTTAAACGATTTCTGTTGGATATGCCTATCATGCCAGGATTTTCCCCGAGCCTTCTGTACTTGTTGATGAAAGTTAGCGATGAATTGATCTTCCTCAAAGGCAACTATATGTGCTAAGCATTCCTCCATGATATCAGCGAAGTGCACATCAACCACCTTAATAGCAAATAACTGTGCATCGGGCAATCCTTCTTCTAGGTTGGTTGGTTCTTCGCGACTCTCAATTCAGGGCAAGTGGTCTGGCCCAAAATTTAGTTTCCCTGGCTTCACGATGATCTCAAAATTGTATTCCTGAAATAGCAGTAGCCATTGGTAGATCTTCCCCCCCAACACAGGCTTATTCACTAGGTACTTCAAAGTTGAGTGGTCCATGAACATCTTGAAGTTCCCTCCCAACAGATAATGCCAGTATTTCTACAGGGCATATACCATGACCATCGCCTCGTGCTCAGTAGTGGAGTAGTTACGCTTCACACTCAAAATTTTTCTACTAGAAAATGAAACTAGGTGGTCAATGTCCCCTTCCCCGGGTTGTGTAAGGACAACTCCCAGGGTGATTCCTAAAGCATCTACATGGACATGGAAAACCTTCTCCTAGTTAGGAAATATAAGGATAGGCGCAGAAACCATCTTTTCCTTGAGTAGCTCAAAGCTCTGCTAAGACTCTATGTCCCAAAAAAATGAAACATCCTTCTGTAGAAACTTCTCCATGGGTGTCGTGATCAATGCGTAACCCTGAATGAACTTCCTATAGTAGCCCATGTGCCCAAGGATGGAGCGGAAATATTTCTTAGTTGTAAAGACTGGTAATTTGATGATAACTGCTACCTTGGTGGGCTCAACCATCAGTCCTTGTCGATAGACTATGTGGCCTAACAAGATCCCGAAAGGTACAAAAAATATTTACTTATTAATATTTAAGGAAATATGGTGCTTTCTACAGGCATCCAACATCATGCACAGGTTTGAGACGTGCTTCTTTACCAACCAAAATACTATCCAATCATCAAAGTATACCTCCAATAACTTGTGTATGAACTCCTTGAATACCGCGACCACTACTTGCGAAAATATGGCAGGGGCATTCTTGAGCCCAAATGGCATGACGGTGTACTAGAAGGATCCCCATTCAGTGGCGAACATAGTTTTGTTGTGATCTTCAGGGGAAATCCTGATCTGATGGTAGCCCGAAAACCCATCAGTGAACAAGTATGCTTTCTGCCCTCCCACACTATCGATAATTTCATCAGAGAATGACATAGGGAAGGGATCATGTACACAGGCATCATTTAGTTTGTGCAGGTCAACATAGATTCTTATTTCTTGTTTAGTCTTTTTCTCTTGGACCACCATAGGAATTACCCAATTTGACTGTTCTACCTGTTCGATGATACCTTCGGCTATCATTTTGTCAATTTCTTCCTTGAATTTCTGCTTATACTTGGGGTTCAATAGGTAAGGTCATTTCTTAACAGGGCACACATCTAGTTTTAACATGATGCGCATGACCCCCAGGTCCCCTGTAATACGCTTGAGTTCTGAGAATTTCTTAGGAAATAGGTACTGGTACTCTGTGAGAAGCTCAACGACCCTCCCAACAGTATCATCATCCCAGTAATCCCCAATATTAGCTATCTTAGGTTGTTCTTCTGTTCCAATGTTGACTTCCCTTAGCTTAAGAGGCTTGGTCACATTGATAGTCTACAGTGGGGGTCCAGCAACTCTGCGTTCACCCTCTGATTCCGGGATAGTGATACTTCACGGGTCTTCGTCACATGCCTCCATTAATATATTGCATCAGTTAACAATATCTTGCATCTGCATATCCCAAGCTAGTGCCCCGTACTCCACACAAGGGCATGCGTCATCGAATACTATGGCATCTATATCCTACAGGGCTTCTCCTAATGCCTCAGTTCCGCCTATCAACCTGAGCGTCCCTACAAAATTGTCCTTCATGGTCACCCAGTGGCAGGTACGCTGATGTAGCTCTGCATCTAGATACCATGCATTGGGGATTGGCCCCAAGGCATGAATGAATAGGTGGACCAATTCGTACTTGGTCCTTTCACACCACACTGACGTCCATGCGGCCACGTGCTCATGCGGGTTTCCTTGGCCAAGGAAAGTCTCCATGCGTAGGTGAACTGGGGTTTCAAACCATAGGATCATCCTCTCGCAACATTCCTCCCAATCCTGAAACATCCCCTTATGAGTTTCCCACCACCGCGTAGGGGTCATGTGCATGGCTAGGTTAAGCTCCCACATTCTTCGCTCCCTTGGGACTTCTACTTCAAAATTTCTTAAAAAATCCCTAATACTACCAGAACCATCAAAGTAACACAGCTCTCTTACCTCTGAGGAGATACACCAGAAGCTCTTCGTAATCCTAAGACATTGTAGCACAGATACATCATGTAATTGATTCTGCCAATTTTCAATATCCTCGTCGGAGTCAGAGAGGCATTCACTATATTTCTCCCAGCAAAGCATTCCATCAGCTGTAGGATTAATCCAGTCCTCGTCTTGGGTGGTTAGTTTATAGATATGCTCCATGTTTTCTTCTTCGCGTACAGGTTTTGTATATTGTTCTCCTTCTACTGGGTCTAGAGGGACTATCACTCTCGTACCTGCATTCTCAAAAACCATGCTCCTTTTCTTCAAGTTGATAATGCCTCCCATGTCTATAGCCCAATCCAGTTCCAAGGGTGCAGGATAAGGGTCTGCATCTTCCACAATCTAAACTAATTCAAAATCTGCGCATACCTTAACCCCTATGATATCTACCATAATCTTCGACAATCTCCCCAATGGTATGATCTTCTATTGGTTAGCCATGAGTAGCTGTATAGTAAACCATTCCAGTTTAGGTTCTCCCATCCTCTGCCATGTTTTCTTGGGCAGGACATTCGCATCAGATCCCAGATATAGGATGACCTGATCCATTTCATAATCACCAATATGCGTAGTGAGCCACATTTCCTGACCAATGTGTTTCTTATGCTTGTAAATTTTGTGAACATCTTTAACTTTTGTTGGAGGGTAGTTTTTTTCTGCGCATCTGTCTATTAATGCTTGAAGATTTTCTACTGCCTTCTGGTTGCGTAGCATCTTCATACATGCGTGCAAGAATGGTTTGAATTCTTCATCCATTGTTAAGTTTGTTGGAGCCTTGGAGGTAGATGTCTCATCCTTGGTAAAGCCTTTGTGAGCTTCTAGGAAGGTTTCTTTCTCTTTCTGTAGGTCCAAGCTTTCCTTCTTGATAGCGGCTTTTCGGATAAAGGGTTCAGTCGAAGCTCTTTCCTTAGCTCCTCTAGTATCCATGCCACTGTGCGTAATGACATTAATACTGGGTCCCTCATCACGTGGTTCTGCATTGACCATTTGTACATTCTGCGTTGGAGTTTTTTGTTTTTCCTGCATCTTTTCTATTAATATTCGACAATCCTCGATCACATGATCTAGTTGTCTACAATATCTACAATATTTTCGTGCGGGGTTCAGATAGTCTCTTGTGAAGTGCACTACTTCCCCATAATTATAAAAAATCAATTGCCCTCTTCCCCGACTTGCGCTTCCACCTCTCGCCCTCGGCCTCTGGCAGGGGAACCTCCCTGTCCCAAGGGAGATAGTGGTGATGAAGGGTTAGTCTGTACCCTGTATAGGTTTCCTCGATCTATCATTAAGTCATATGTGCGGCAGTTGTGTTCATCATGTCCCATAGATGAGAAGAATCGGCACCATTTTCTACTTTAATTATGGAACATAGGCACCAAGATGGGGGTAGTGGTTGGTATCATATAGTCTAGCTACGTGGTAGTCAGTGCACCATAGTAGGGGCCCCCTTGTCCCATAGCTTCTTTAGGGCGCAATGGGTTATCCCCCCCGGCCTGCATGTAGTCCACCAACAGAGGGCATTGATCCTTGGTGTGGCCTGACACCCTGCATCTTATTCACCATATGCCTGGACTAGCTTCTTTTCCTCACTCCTTTTGCAAATTATGGATCTCAAGGTGCATAGCTTCTAGCTGTCCCTAGATCTAGTGTATCCCAAATTGGGTATCGTCTCTTGGCGCAAATTCTAGCTTCATGGAAATCTCCAAGGCTTTCTCTTGTGTATCAATTTCTTACTGACCCATAGGTCCGCTTAGGTGAGGTAGTAGCATGGCAATGAACCATTCCTTGTGCTGTATATCCTCATACTTAAATTTCCCATCTCTGATAATCTTCTTTAGCTGTTGAGTAGCCTCCCGCATCGACTCAGTAGGTCCCTGTTTAAAGTCTTTCAAGTCAACCACTATTTGAGAGTAGGACATAAGCTTCTGAAACTGTTGTTTTAAAGCATCCTTAACTTCCTATATTGATGGATCCACATGTTGGCCTACGTACCCCATGAACCAATCCAAAGCCCTCCCCTCAAAGGCTGGGCATAACTGTGCCCTTTTCACAGTGTCACTAGCCACATTCTACACAATCCATACTGACTCTGCTACAAACCAAAATTGATCCATGTCTTCATTTCCCACACCCTTGAAGGTGGGTAGCTTCATGTGTGTGGCCATATCTTCTTCTGGTGGTGGCGGAGGGGTAGGTGAGTTCTTGCCCTTACGCTGATTCGACGAAGGTGTAGCTGGAGGACTAGTTCCTGCGTTTGTAGGTGGTCCTCTTAAGGGGCTATAGATGGACCTATCCCCTTCCTGATTGACTCTGTAGTACTTACCACTTCGTGTCATACTCTCACCCTGATCAGAGGTCATTCATTTGGTGTGGCTGCACAGAATACCTTTTTCGCACAGTAATATTTTAATCAATAGCGACAATATTTGTAAGAACTTACCTTGGAATTCTTTGAAGAACCTCCGCTTTGCTTTAGAGTAGGACACAGACTGATCAACTATGAATTATATTAAAAATCCTCCTAGAACACTATCCATCTAATGATCTACAGTTCGGGTGATTGTGTTATCCGTATTTTCCAACTGTTGAATCAATTCTTGAGTCCACTGCGTAACCTGATCATCTTTCCAACACGTCTAGAATTCTACTAGCCTTGCCAGCCACTCCTCGAGCTTGTGCGTAAAAGTTACAAAGAAAATTTCATATGCTTCCGTGAAAATGTATTTGTTCTTCCACTTCTCAACTGTTAGCTTTGTGCTGCGATTCTCTTTTATGGAATATTTTTGAATCTATCTTTTGAACCAGTTTTTGAGCTCCAATTTCTCAGGTCTCCAATGACCTTGTGGCATTACCCAATATTTCTCTCAAAATTCTCCCGGTCCCAACAACGGAACCATTTGTTGGCTTTAGGGGTCCTGACCTAGGTTCAGAGTGTAGGTTTTCCTACAAACCCCTATAATACTAGCCCTTTCGGCAATGACCTTCTTTTGCAGGCCAAGGTATCCCCCGAAGTAGTATGGGTGGGTGCTGGAACCAAGCTTCCACACTGTGGGAGAAAGTGGATAATGGAGGCAGTTCTTTTCAAGATCTATCAAGTCCGCACAGAAGCAGTTTATTATTAAACCCTTAACAGTATAGCAACAAGCTTATAACCTTTTAGAAAACATGTAACCTAAATAGAGCTATCATCATTAACAGATCTAGCAACTCTTCGCATCCATGTGTGCATCAGTAATTATAACCACAAATAACACAATCACAATTAATACAGTAACATATATGTATTCACAGCTAATTCAGATCGTGCAAAGATAAAACATAGCTAACACAGATTATAGAGAGATACTTGAACAAATCCACATTCATTAATCGCCCAAGAACCAATTACAAACCCAAGTTACTACCCGCGCACACAGCCAGTGGGGTCCGCACACAACCGGACTGAGGATCTCCGCTCACACAGCCAACAAGATTCCTTACCCAAAACTACCCAAAATAGATCTCAACAGTTCATACGGAGCATCAATCTTACTTATTCTATCTTTAGACTCAAACTATCCATCTATTTATATCATCGTAGCCTTTGCTATCCTATGGTTTGCAAACTGTGGTTTGCAGACTCTAGGTCTACCCTTTGACCCATTTACAAAACATTAGGGCTTTGACCCGCCCAAAATCCCCTTTGCTAGGCTAATTGCTACCAAAATATATAAAAAATGCAGCTAAAATATATATCAAAATGCAGCTAGGGGACCTCATTCCAACAGTAATTGAGCTATTTCAATGGCTTTGGTGCTTATATTGTTGAAGGTGTGTTGTATTTTATTTAATGTTCATTGTTTCTATGTGAACTATTTTTCTAGATAGCTAATGAATATTTCATTGCTCTCGTGTGCCTCACTTAGGATAGTACTATTACTTTCCTTCTAGAAGCTCATTTTTATTTCCCTCTCATGACAGTCTTTGTTTTCATATTACAATGGGTGTCTCATTGTGTCAACTTGCTGATCTCAAAAGTTATGTGCACACTCTCTTATGGTATTCATTATAACTGAGGAAAATCTTTAAGTTATGGTGGCTGGGATGGTACTCGAGATGGGGCTCCTACTTCATATGGTGTGAGTTCTAATTAGGACTTCACATCAATGAGACACCCTTGGTTGATGTATTTACAACAATATTAACAATTTATTGATTAGTTGTACTCCCTTCATGGTCAATTGTTGTTTCTTAATGTGTTAGAGTCACTTTCTTACACATGCTTATTTTTGTATGCATTCACAAGTGCACCTCTTTTAAGGAAGCCTAACAGTCAAAGTACACTCAAGAAAGTCAAGCCATACACAATCCTGGGTGATAGGGTCTACACAAAGGTAGAGAAAAATGATTGCATAGATGCTAAGAACAATGACTTCACAGTTCTCTATGGACGATGTTTGTGTAGTCTTAAAGGAAAATGATTACAAATTCCTTATTGAAAATCAATGAATAATCTCAATATTGATAGTCTCCTCATTGTTGGTTGAAATTTTATCATCTCTCAGGTGAGTTTTCTCAAATATCTCTTTTGCGCACTTTGGTTTTTCATTAGTGTCATTTTCACGTTTGTGACTGTCATTTTGGCTTTCTTTCACTTTGTTTTCATTGTGATCAAAATCCTCCAAATTTTTTCTCACGATTAAATTTTGGAGCCTACCCTGGATCTTACAATATGTCACTCTATGCTTACTATGTGGTTGATTTATGTTTTGATTTTTTTTTAAATCTTCTTCCTCGTTTCAAACTATCAAGTCACTTGCACACACATGCTTAGTATTTGATGGGTTCATGAACACACTTTCGTTATGCAATATTGAATAGGAATAACACCATATATCAAGACAATGCCTATATGATGTTAAACTCATGTTGATAGTCAGTGCACATGTTTCTTAAGATTACCCCTCACTTTGTTTCGTTTGTACTTCTATTTTGGTGAGTTTTCTCGACTGACGTCTTTTGCACCTTTTTTCTTTAAAAAGTGTCGCTTTCACATTTTTGGATATCAATTTTACTCATTTTAATGTTTATAGTATCTTATTCATGTTATATTTTCTCTGGCATGTGTCACTTTCAAGGTCATTTGGATTTTGCAAGTGTTGTCTTATGTTTTCCTCATGTAGCAGGTTTCGATTTTGTGATTTTCATTCTTGCATGTGTCATACCTTTTCACATCACCAAATTTGGTTATGGTGCACTCTTATTCATTATATGGTATTGCATATCATTAGAATATGCACTATATACATTCCTACATCTTATCGCACTTTTTCATCATAGTCGTCATAGTGTCACTGTAACGACTATAAAGATCCTTAAGCCTAGTGCAAGTTGTGAAGCCTTTAGCCATATTATTGAGCATGGATCTAAACCTATCCATAGGTATTAATTATTAAATATTACTCCCAAAGGTTGGTGAAATAATTCCCTCTCAAGATTATTGCAAATTTGTTGCACCTTATGATCCTACCAAGTGTAGTCACTTCACCCTTCTTGCTCATATTGACTCACTTTAGTGAGTTTGCTCATCACTTCATTTCATGATACATTGAGAAATCCTAGATAGTAGCATGGAAATATTTACCTATTTTTCAAAGGAAAATCATGAGATGTAAGTATCTATAATATTCCTAATTAACTTTCAGCAAGTTGGAATATTAATTTTTTCTTTTGTTAATAAGATAGATGAATAAGTGGGTAGAGAGACCCATAAATATCTTTAGTAGGAATAAAACCACTTCCAATTTCAATGTGGATCATTGTATGAGCTAAATAAAGGACTTTTGGGTGTGAATAGGGGCTAAATCATGTGGAGAGGGTCAAGATTGACTAAATCAATAGCGCTATCATGGAGGTAGTGGAGAAGTAATGGAGGACAACGTAGTTATGATGGAGGAGTGTATGCATGAGAGTAGCATCTTTAATGAGTGGGACCAAGGGTGAAGAAGCTCACAAATCATTTAAGGAAGAGGATGGAAGCCATATAAGGAATTATGATTATTGTTTATGTCTTGGTATTTTATGAATTTCCACACACTTCAGCTATTTAGCGGAGTCAGCTGTGCTATTTAGCACAAGGGTGTTTTCAAGTGGAGGGTCAAGTAACCAAGTTCTTGACCTTGTTTTCTAGTGAGGGGAGCAACCCTTCATCCAGAAAGTTAGTGAGGAGGGGTATCAACCATTTTTATATCATATCAGCCACCTCCCAATAGTTATCTATTTGCAGAGTGTTATTTAGCCCTAGGGCTGCATTTTTCATTTTGTGTATTTTTGGAAACCCTTTCTGGGTTGTCTTGTAATTGTGCTAGAAAGCCTAGATCTCCAATCCTGACATTTTATAAGCACTATATCAGAATATCCAAGTGTTTTTATTTACAAAAATATTTATTCCTAATAAAAAATACGTTGTCTTAGCCTTCGACATTCTTATATAGCAGTTGTTCTTCATGTTTCATGTACTGGGCTCTTAGAGGCTTGTCTTGCCTAGCTTAAGTGTCTTTTTCCTCAAGATATTATACTAATTTTCTGCTATAATGTCTAATAAAATGGCTCTATGATCTACTCTCATTTTATGTGTTTATATTTCACTGCATTTTTCTAGTTACATGTTCTATATTCTTGTTTTTCCTAATCTGGTATATTACAGTGGTATCAGAGCATAATCTTGGCTCAGCCTATGTAACACAACAACTATGTCATCAGAAGAAGGAGATACTCTCACATAAAAGGAGAAGTGATATCTTAACAAAAACTAGAGATATGACTACACAGAAAACAAAGAAGACAAGGGAGAACTACAATATCAGGAGAGGTGGATGAAAAGAAGTTTCCCAAGCTTCTTCTTCAAACCATGCAGGAAATTTCCAGAGAAATCAAGGAGATGAGGATGGAGAGACACAAAGAATCCACTAGAGGGTTTATACATGGAGAAAGCTCCAAAATTTCACAACACTGATATGAGAAACCAGTGAGGCAACAATTTTCTCAATGCTCCACTATGCCTACATTCTTAGCAGTGGGAAATGGAGGTGGAGGACCCCAAGTACAAGAGACTCTTGAATATTACTTTCTAGAGTATGAGTCTCAATCTTAGAGATTCAAATATAATCTGAAATTTCAGGAGTTCTGTCAGATCGAGGACAATAGGAGACCTCAGAATCACAATAGAAGTGGAGGGTACATGCATAACAATGATCTTCAATGTACTATGGGTAGATTCTTTCTGATTGCTTTTGAAGGGTCATCCAAGTGCACAACCAAGTCTTGGGTGGAGAAATTGGACATTTATTTCTAGTTGAACGAAGTACCAGAGATTGAAGCCATTGAAATAGCAGCGCTGCACCTTGAAGGTGAAGCACATGATTGGTGTTTTCATGGTCTTTCTACATTGGGGCATGCCAATGTGATTGCTTATGCAAAATTCACTAGGAGATTAGTGGAGAGATTTGGTCGAAGAGATTTAGAGGCACCTTTTGTTGAGCTAGCCAAGCTCAAGCAGTTAGGTAATTTGGAGACCTATATATCTAAATTTCTAAAAGTTTCCATTATGGTGCCAGATTTATCTACAACTAGGAGAGTTTATATGTTTATTGATGGGCTAGGAGAGTCTCTGCACGGGTTGGTTAAGTCCACTAAACCAGCTACACTTCGAGATGCCATTGAGAGGGCTAGAGACTTACCAAATGCTTTGCCAAGGGAAAGAGCTCCATTTCATCAAAAGCCCACTTTTCAATCAAAGGGGAAAGATGTGAAGGTACTTCCTCCAAAGGATAATGACAACAAAAGACCTCTTAGTGATGATTTTTGGAGTGACTTGAGGAGAAGGAAGCTTTGCTTCACATGCCAAGAACCATGGGCACTAGGGCATCAGTGTGTTACAGGGAAGGCCTGCTATATAGAAGTATTCTATGATAGTGAGGAGGAGGAAGAAGAGGATCCAGAGGGAGGAAACAATGTTTTAATAACAGGGGAGGATCCACCACCACCAGGAGGTGGGAATGTGGAATTTGCTCCAATTGAAGGGGCCCTTGCATATTTGTGGGGAGTACCTAAGTATATGTTTTTGAGATTCCGAGGCATAGTTCAGGGGCAGCAGGTATCAGTATTGATAGAAAATGGGGCTACCCACAATTTCATTGATGCTCAGTTAGTGTAGAGGAGGACAATAGGCACTGGTGATTTTAAATGATTCTCAGTTTTGGTTCCAAGAGCTAGAACTATGTAGTGTATGAAGTATGTTCCGACATTGTCTGTCACCATGGGAATATACACTTCGACTCAACACTTCTTTGTGGTTGATATTCCTAACACCAATATGATATTGGGTGTGCAGTGGTTGATTACATTAGGGAAGGTCACCACATATTGGGAGACTTTTCATATGGAGTGGGTAGATAAGAAGAGTGGCCAAAATTAGGTAATTAGGGGCATGCAAACCTATCCATCCCAGTAATTCTCTGCACATCAGATGGAGACTGATTTGCGCAGTGGAAGCAAGGAAAAATCAGTCCACTAGATATACAGTCTACTCTAGACCATGATTCTATAATATTTAGAGGCATTCCACTAGGAAGGCCCCTAGACTGGGAGTTGGTTAAAGAGTTTTCACAAAAACTTTCACCCCTTCTAGGTCTGGCTAAGGAGGGAGCCTTGGGTGAGACTAGCACAACGTAGAGAGCCTTTGATTGGCTCAAGGAGGAGATGGACATTAGTTGGGTATTAGTACTACCAACTATCACCAATCCTCTTGCATTAAGGGGTAATGTTTCTGGAGTGGAGGATGGCACAATAATGGTGCAAATGGGCTACTCCATAGCCTTTGAGAGTTAGAAGATACTTCCACATAGGAAGGAGTCTTCCATATATGGAAAGGGGTTGTTGGAATTCATGCATGCATTGGCCAAACTCATAAATTTTTGGTTTGGAAATAGCTTCCAAGTGAATATTGACCTCCATAAACTTCAATATTTTCTTGAGCAAAAGCAGCTGTAAGGGAGGCATCAAAAGTGGGATAGCAGTATTCCGACATGTGGTTTTGGAATTGATCATGTCAAAGAGGGGAGAAATGAGGTGACATGTGCCTTATCTCAAAAACTAGTAGCACTGTCATTGAGTAGTATAGATCCATATTGGGAGTCCCAACTATTGGTGGAGTATTACAAGAATCACTTCACATGTGAAGTGCTTGATGGGAAGGTGACTGATGAGAGGTATAGAGTAGTGGATGGAGTCATCTATTACCAAGGTTAGATCTTCTTGATTAGAGACTCCAAGATCAAGGAGAAGATTATACATGCAGCACATGATTCACTCCTTTCCAGTCACCAAAGTTTCATTGGGACATATCATACCATTATGGAGAGATTCTCATGGGCGGGTCTCAAGGAGGATGTCCTCCAACATATCAGGAGATGTGTAGTTTGCTTGAAGAATGAGGAGGGAAACAACCATCCTGCAAGGTTTTAACGACCATTTACTTTTCCGGGAGAGAGATGGGAGAGCTCATTTATGGACCTCATCACCAACTTACCAACATTACATGGTAAGGGTTATGTATTTGTACTTATTGATTAACTAACAAAGTATTTTCATTCCTTTTCCATTTATATACAGTGCATTGCTCCACAAGAGCACAAGCCTCTCTTTGGAATTCATGGTCTTCTTGGCCATTCCCTAGAAGGCTTTGGGCAAGTATTTTTCTATTTGGGATGTACTCAGTTGACAGAAAATGCCCTTTAGTACTTCCAGGAAGGTGAGAATATAGAGCCGGCAAGCAAGTGGTTGAAAAGCCACTTACCACATTATGTTTTGAGGTAGCTAGGGGCAGAGCGACGCTAGTCTCACTTGAGGGACTATTTTCACCATCCGACATTTCATATGGAACTTAGTGTATCTCTCTTTTTAGTTCGATATGGTGATGATGTTCTATTCACTATTGGTGGAGTGACTTGGGCAAGTAAGGTTCCTAGAACCAAATATTGGATCCTAGAGAGTCCGGATGTATTCAGGCCTCTTAAGGAAAACAATGTTACAACCCAATATCAACGAAAATTCTGCACAGATCATAGATGGAGAGAGAGACAACGTGGGGTTGACAATTTGGTCTATCACTTTAAGCCATACAACCCATCTACATTACAGAAACAGGGGACTGAGGAGTTTTTATATGGGCCATACATTGTGATCCATATTGTTGGGAGAGGGGCATATAGGTTGGAGCTTCTCATTGGGATTAATATCCCCAACGTTTTTCATATCTCATGCCTCAAGAAGGCCATTATTCATCATGTAGTTTCCTCCATGGATCTCCCACTTCTTTATGATGAGAGCCATTTGGTTTTATCACCAAAGGCTAACTTGGACACTTGGGAGGGGCAACTAAGGGACAGGTTGATTGGAGAGCATCTAATTCAATAGAGGAGTCTGTTAGATGAGGATGATATAGGGGAAGAAGAGGAGTTTTTGCAGTATCCATCCTTGCAGTTGCTTGAGGAAAAGCAACATTTGGTAGGGGAGGACTGTAATATTCCTAATTAGCATTTAGCTAGTTGGAATATTAATTTTTTCTTTTATTAATAAGATAGATGAATAATTGGGTAGAGACACCGATAAATCTCTTTAGTAGGAATAAAACCACTTCCAATGTGAATGTGGATCATTGTATCAGATAAATAAAGCTCTTTTGGGTGTGAATAGGGGCTAAAGCATGTGGGCAGGGTCAACGATGACCAAATCAACAACGTTTCCATGGAGGTAGTGGAGAATTAATGGAGGACAACGCAGTTATGATGGAGGAGTGTATGCATGAGAGTAACATCATTAATGAGTGGGAGCAAGGGTGAGGAAGGTCATAAAGCATATAAGGAAGAGGATGGTGGCCATAGAAGGCACTCTGATTATTTTTTATGTCTTGGTATTTTATGACTTTCTGCACGCTTCAATTGTTTAGCGGACTCTGTTGTGTTGTTTAGCACAAGGGTGTTTCCTAACGGAAATCCCACCCTCATCCTCGGGGGACTTTGAGTGCCCACTCAGAAGAGGTTCATTGAGATTCATTTCCACCATCCAGCATAATTAAAAGATTCAACCATCATCCACAGTGGAATCTCCTTCATGATTGTGTTGTTTTGCAGCGCAGTAGCAGTGGAGGTTTGATAGACCCAGTTTCTGAGCTTGTTTTCTAGTGAGGGGAGCAAACCTTCATCTAGGAGGCTAGAAAGGAAGTTCCTTGAGCATTATTCCTCCATCCAACATCAGGTCGAGTAGCATCCATCACCTACAACACAGTCTCCTTCATAAACTGTGTTATTTTGTAGTGCAGATGCAGTGGAGGGTCATGTACCCAAGTTATTGACCCTGTTTTCCAGTGAGGGGAGCAACCCTTCATACGAAAAGTTAATGGGGAGGGGTATCAACTATTTTTATATCAGATCAGCCACCTCCCAATAGTTAGCCAATTGCAGAGTGTTATTCAGCCCTAGGGCTACATTTTTCATTTTGTGTATTTCCGGAAACCCTTTCTGGGTTGTTTTGGAATTTTGATAGAAAGCCTAGAACTATGATCTCGACATTTTCTAAGCACTATATCAATAGATCCACGTGTTTTCATTTACAACAGCAGTTATTATCAACAAAAAAATTATTGCCTTAGCATCCTTCATTCTTATATAGCAGTCGTTCTTCATGTTTCATGTACTGGGCTCTTAGGTGCTTGTCTTTCATAGCTTGAGTGTATTTTTCCTGAAGATCTTGTACTCATTTTCTGCTATAATGCCTATAAAATGGCTCTATGATCTATTCTCATTTGATGTGTTGATATTTCACTGCGTTTTTCCAGTTAAATGTTCTGTATTCCTATTTTTCCTAATTTGGAATATTACAATATCATCTTATCCTCCTAGATTAGTTAACATCCTCCTAATCAAAGTGGCTTCATCCATATGGCCTACCTCAAGTACAATTTCATTCCAAATGGTTAAGAACCCACTATAGGGTCAAAATGTGATAGCTTTGGATGAAAATCACATCAAATAGAAACAATTATCCCAAGTTGAAAAAAAATTGTGCCACCTCTTAAGCATCCTCTTCCTTTGAGCACATGGTGCACTCCTAAAGGTTGAATCCTCAACCTTCCCCCTTCCCTAATGCACTATGTGCCCAATATTGGCTTAACCCTTCCTATAAAGTGCATAGCATAGTAGGGAAGGTTGAAGGAATCCTCCTCCCTACCTTTGACCAGTCAAATTGTGCCCTCATTGAAACCTCCTTTCCTTTTTTCACATAGCATAGTCCTGAAGGTTGAAACTTTAACCTTCCCTCCCCAATACATTCATGCACCCTAAGAATTCTTTTGACTCTTCATTTTATCACATTGAATAGTAAGGAAGGCTAAAGGATTCCTCCCCTCACCCTTGACTGGTCAAACTATGCTGTTAAGATCTACTCTCTTTTCTTTGGAGCCCACGATGCATCCTTGAAGCATGAATTTTTCCACCTTGTCCCTTCAGCTTCCCTCACTGTGATAAACCAAGGAGAGCTATTATTCATAATGCATGACACCGAAATGGAAATAAGACATTGTATGATGAATCAAAGGATCGATATATGATAAAAGTCCCTTTGGAGGGTGAATATTAGAAACATAGTGGATATTTCATGAAGTTGAAGTATTAAGTGAGACAACATGACTGCACTCTGAGCTCATGATGAAGTCCATGTCATCATTGTCAAGTTGTAACTTGTAAGAGTTTCATCATAATGGTCATAGGTATCCATGTGTCATGCGACATCATAATGTGGAATGTAGATATGTATTATCAATAGAAGGAATAAATGTAATGTGTGGAATTCCAAGGGTCATATGTGGAATATGAAATTTAGTTAGTCATATATGGAAAAAATGTCTTTAGGAGAAGTCCAAAATTCATTAGAAGTTCAAGAGTTGTTTAGAAGTCCAAAGAACACACTATAAGTCCAAAGGACACATTAGAAGTCCAAATGACATATTATAAGTCCAAGAGTCATGAGGTTAATTCAAGATTCATCGGGATATGAACGGTCATTCCCCTTGTTATAAAAGCAACCTCATAACTCAACAAAGGGGATTTTGAGAGGCTTAAGCTTTGAAGAGATAGTCTTGACTTCTCTACTTGGCATAGGAGAGAAAATTATTCTTTGGAGAAGCAATAATTGATTTAATGTCCCACTATTGGAACTAGTGTCTCATTATTGTAACTATGTACTTTTATCTTTCACCTTATAATTGAAGCTCTATGAGCCAACACTTTTTCATGCATGTATCACAAATTTTTCAAGACTATTATTGGGATGTTTGCAATATATGTTGTGTTCATATGTACTAGAGAAAATGAACTATTTAGGTGGATTTGGTACTTATCTAATTGAATGTGTTTTGTATTTTCCTTACAATCATTATGTGAACTATTTCACTATATAATATTTTTTTTCTCTCGTGTGTCTCTCTTAGTATAGTATTGTTAATTCCTTCTAAAGGATCACTTTTTGTCTCCCCCCTTATGAAGGTCTGCTTTTACACATTACAATCGTTGTTTCACAATGTCAACTTACTGGCTTGTTGAAGGGTTATGTATATAATATATTATGTTATTAATTGAATCCATGGAAAAACTTTTAGTTAATTTGGTTAGGATGATACTCCGGATGGGGCTCCTACTCCAAAAAATGTGACTTCTAATTGGGACTTCACATTAAGGAGACCCCTATATGTTGGAGGTATCCAACATCGTCAACATTCTGGCACTAGAAGGAGGGCCAAATGACAAGTTGTTACCTTTGAGTTGGTGTTGAGTCTCTTATATTTAATGAATAATCCTCAAATCATATTCTTGAGGTGTTTCTCTAAGTTATCCATTTTTCAAATTTTAATCCCCGATGAGCCTTTTTATGACTTGTCTCAATTAAATTTTGATGGTGAGGATGGAACATCCATAGCTGAGCCCATCTTCAATTTTCTTATATTTTGTGAATATTACGAAATTGACAATGAATATTTTTCTTGTGTTCTTTTCTTCCTCATTCTTGAAGGTCATGTTAGTTGATGGTTTCATACCTTACCATATTCTTCCATCCACTTCATTATTTTGATTAATTACTCAAGGATATTCATCATGATTTTAATAGATATGATTAACGATATGTTCTTAAAATAATTAATCAACTTAGAATGTGCACTAATGAATAAATCTAGGATTTTTCTTATAGATTCCTTCACTTATGTTATAAGTTTCCTAGAGAAGATACCTTCTGGGATTTTTTTTAAGGGAAGTTCTAAATTTTGGTTCAAATTTATTTAAATGGTGAATATAAACACTAATATATTTGGGTGCCTCCTTGTGATGATGATCAAGTTGGCAAATATGCCAATCAAATTCCTAATCCATCTTCTCAATCTTCTTCCACTATTCATGATTCATATCCAATGGAGGAAACCTAAGAATGGTTCATGGAGCCAAAGGTGAAAGATAATCCATTGATCATTCAAGATGGTATTAATTCTCATAAATTTAGTCTTGAATATGATTTAGATCCCTCTCATCCTCTATGATCACATTCTCATAACTTGCCACTTGATCTCCCCAATTTCAATCTTCCAATCTAAAAAATGATCAGGTGCAAGGTATTCACTCTTCATAGGTAGAGGAGAAATAAGGTGAGGATTATTTTAATATGTATTCCCTATTACAAAATACTTTGTGTCAATATTATGTTCTCTCGCCCTTGGCTTATTTTGAATCTAAAAATCTCAGTGATGAATAAAATGGAAATGTTTTTCCCAATCAATTTGAAGCATTGGATAACCTTCGTTATATTATTTATAACTCCATTATTATGTGTGATGATGGTTTCCAAATTTCACCATTTTATCTTTCAGTTTTTCAAGAATTCTTTGTTTTGTAATGTTTAGACCTGAAATATGGTTTGGTCCAAGAATATTTTCTTATGAAAACATCCTCTTCACCTTACTATCACTTGCATTCTAGTGTTTCTAATGCATTAACATGTGAACATGATAGTCAATGCTCTTCAAATTTATTATCTAATGAGTTTGATTTTGAATTGACACAAGCTATTAAGGTCATCCATGATGAAGAAGAAAGTAAACAATTTTTCAAGTATCTATTCCACTCCTTATCATTTCCAATTTTGCATGAAGAAAATTCTTCTATATAGGTTACTCATGAGATTTGTCTCACTTATCTATATTCAAATGTGAAATTAGAAGAATATTATGACTTAGGTAATTTTTTTGTTGAAGATGTAAATTTTGACCAAATCAATGATGTAGATGACAGACATTTGGATAATAGTGATCTTGCTGAAACTACTGAAGGTAGTTGTCCATACACCATGCATGATGTTATTCAATCTTCAAAATGAAATTATATAATTCTCAAAAGTTCTAGGATGCATTAGGGAGTCGAGGAACTTCAACTTTCATTGAAGGTTATGTCAGGTTCTCGTGACTATGACTAGATCCCTAAAATAAGTCAGATATATATCTTCTCGTAAAACTATTTTCTTTGCATCGTTTTACTGAATGAAAATTCCTTCTTGAAAGATGTTTGTTATTTTGAATATAGCCCTTTCAACTTTCAAGATTTTGTTTCTGATTAGACTAAAGATTCTGTTTCAATTGATCTTTCCTCATGGGGATCTCTTGTATCAAACTTGGGTTTGGAGTGTATACCTTTCATGGATGTACGAAAATGTGAAGTTGATCATTATAAGGATTATATTTGGAAGAAGGATTCAAACATGTCACATTCTTTTGAAAGTAATCAACTACTAATCCTTCTTGTGAATATTCTAATATTGATCATTTTATTCATGGCACCAGATATCCTCTTTATTATCAGTGAATTCTTGTATATTTGATGAATGAAATTCCTCTTTTTCATCTGTTACATCTCGATTGGTTTCATGTGCTTGCCATATTGGAATTCATTTTAATGGTTATGATATAATTATGAGTTTTAGCTAGTCAAAATAATATGGTGTGTCACATTTAACATATGTGGAAGATGATTCTTTTGTTTGAAGAATTTGTAAATCTATGAAAATTGATCTATCTTTGAGGTCTCCTAACTGAGAATATTATGCCTTAATCATCCCATCTGATCATGGTTCTCGTTCTAACTATTGGCATTCAATTGATCATTTTCCCACTAGTGTACATAATTATGGTTGTTTTACATCAACTGATATTTATGGTTTATCATCTCAATATTTAGATAGTTGTCAAGCAACTAAGGTACTTCAGCCTTTGGTGAAGGTTGTGTTAGGCCCTTTCTATCTTGACAAGCTTCTTGAATATGATCAGATTTATTCCCCCCCCCCATAAGATTCTCATCTTGATTCCACACTATTAATTGAAAATTATTTCTCCGAAGGGCCTGAAGATTTCCAAGAGGATTTTTTGAATTTCATGATCTAATCTATCACTAGTTAGAAACATATTTCTTAGCAAGCCCATTTTCTAAAAACAATTCTCAATCTTTCTTGATGTTTTCTAATGAGAACAACATAGATGTAGGTGCTTTCACAAGCAATTGTAGAGGTTTGTATGATATTTGTTCTTATAAAAAAGGTAAGGTGGAATGTTGCGTAAAGATAAGTAATATGCCACATATTTCTTCCTTTAATAAATACCTTCTATTTGTTGTGCAAGATATTAAATATTTTATCTTTTCTGATGCACATTATCATATATTGGTTTTCATTTCTCGTATCTTTTAGATTGCAGGCCGATAGAAGTTACACTGGCTTCATTAACACATATTTTATTAAATTTGGAAGTATTCAATTTATCTAGAATAAAGAACTTTAACTAGATTAAGTTTTTTCAAAATGTGGAATTATAAAATCACTTAGTTTAGTAATTTTAAGATAGATATTAACCATTTTTGTTGAAAAGTTTATCATGGTAAACTATATAAAACAAATTTATATAAACTTGCAAAAGAAAATCTTTCACATATTAATATTGGATTCCTTACATTATCTCTTTTAAGATTTTTTATGGTTTTTACTAAAAGCTAAGTTTGTTAAAATTATCTTATGAAAATAATGTTGTGTATGTTACTATTATTAACTTTATGAAAATAATGTTGTGTTTGTTACTATTATTAAATTTATGAAAAGAATGTTGGGTATGTTACTATTATTAACCCATTTAATTATAATTTGATATAGTAAATATCATGTATGTGTTAAGCTATGACTATTACTAAGACAAGGTTGGCACAATTTAAAAGTATATCACCTTTGCAACACTAGTTATATGGTTGAAGATGAAAAACCCTCTTAGGCCATATAGTTTATACTCATATTGGATTTAAATTTCAAAATATTTGTGGTGCTACCAACCTTCTTGGTCCTTTAACTAAACAAAATTATAATGATCTTGAAACACTTATTTTAACGCTTTTTGCGCATAACAATACAATTCTAAAGAAGTTTGAGTAATATCCCATATTTGGTCATAGTGGATGATAATCATCATTATCACCATCATCATTACATACTATTGTAGGAAGTTTGAACCATTTTAGAGTTGACAATAGAAAATATTTTTTTACAATCAATTTAAATGTTGAATGAGAATAGTAGTATAATTCATTTATTATTTATTATTTGTAACTTTGTATTAAAAACTAAGTTAATTGAGACTTACTTGATGAATAATAGATTAATATGCAAGATATATATTAAGTATAAAGTTATTTAATGAAAAATTATCATAGTAATGTCTCCAATATATACCAGCATAAATACATATTAAATACATATTTAACATGAGCCTAGAGGGATTAAATGTTGAACGAGAGTAGTAGTATACTTTATTTATTATTTATTATTTGTACTTTTGTGTGAAAAACTAAGTTAATTGAGACTTAATGAATAATAGATTAATATGCAAGATATATATTAAGCATAAAGTTATTTAATGACAAATTATCATAGTAATGTGTCTAATATATACGAGCATAGATCCATATTAAATACGAATTTAACTTGAGCCTAGAGGGATCAAATTTATTCGCGTGCAAACATTATTAGAGTGAAAAATATAATGTGTTATTTTTCATTGTTTAACTTGTATTTTTCAATGCTAAATAGAGTATATATAATACCAAACAAAATTTTTAACCATAAATACTTAATTTGTCTTTCTATATATAGTTATATATGAAGTTGATATCGACATAAATTATTTAACATAGATCTTCAAATAGTTTATTTGAATCTCTCATTGAAATATTTTTGAAAGGTAAAAGATTCAAACATCTTATTCACACATTTTTTTTTACTTCTAATTAATTTACAACATATTCATTTTTTATCTAATTATAGTCGAACTTACAACATCCCCTCATACTAGGTTGTTGAATAAGCCTCGCCTCTCGACTCAATTACTAATCATTTTAATCATCAAAATCAATCATGAATTAGAATAGTAAAAAAGTAATACAATTTGATTATTTTCAAATAAAAGAGGTGTTAGGTACCTATATTACTAGTGTAGTCCCGTATTGTTGTTAATGTATCCACATTATTGTTATTTTTGTACCCCTGTAGTCCCCATATTGTTATTATCATGCCCCATAAAACCCCATTATTGTTATTGTTGTGCACTTACATTATTATTGTTAGGTCGACTAGGATTATATTGTGACCCCATGGAATCCTATATATAGAAATGAGGTTTTTCATTTGAATCATCCAAGAATTGTTCATTTTTGTAATGTAAAGGAGGTTTAGCTCTCGAAATGGCTTATTTCTAAGGAATTTATCTCTATTTTCTTCTACTTTTAGAGTTGTTTTCATAACATTTGGTATCATAGCTTTGGATTCTAGGGTTTCGCTGCTTCGAACAGGTCATCCTGGAATTTTTGCTATAACTTTTTTTCTATGAAAGTTAAAAAGCTAAAACAAAAACCCATTTGCAAAGAAATCCTAATGAACATCGTGTAAAAATTTTAGATCTTGTTTTATAATATTTTTGGAGATATGATCTGTGGAAGTTTGGGTTTTTGCAGGCTCACGAATTTCATCTCAAAGAGGTGACCTTGGGAAAATAATCATAAATCTCTCTCTCTAAGCATCAGTTTGGAATTTTGTAAAACGTGGCCGAAATTACATGGATAGTAGTTTACTTTGCATCAATTTTAGAGCTGAAGGAGTAAAAAGTGACACGTGGCAAGCCGTACAAGTTCACTCTACTAAACTAGTGCATAATTAGGTCATTGTGGGTGATTAGGCATAAATTTGTCTTGAAGAATCCAAATTAGGTCAGACATGTGGCATTGAGATTCATAGGGCTACCAAAGGACCAAATATCAAATCTCAGGTATCTAAAATTCCAGAGATACATTAGTTTCAATATCGAGCTCCTCAAAATCAAGTAAAAGGTGTGTATTTTTTTTTCAAATTGCATAATTCTTGTTTGAAAAATCAGTTTGGAGTGATTCCAAGGATATTGAAGCACATGTATTAGTATTGGGTTCTAAAATGGCCCCTAAAAATAATTCAACACCCATTAAGCCCTTAGAAGGCTCTACTATGATTCATGAAGAGGAAGAAGTGCAACATGATATATCAAAACTACAAGACCAAGTGCACCAAATTTCACTCTCGCGAAGAGCAACAAAAAATGAAATGAATGTTTTGAACAAAGAAGTGGAAGCTAATATGGATGGTTTGAAGAAAGGCGTGGAAGCTAATATGGATGGTTTGAAGAAAGGCATAGAAGCTAAGATGGATGGTTTGAAGAATGGCATGGAAGCTAAGATGGATGACATCGACGAAAAAATGAACAACAACATGTAAGACATGAAGAATGATCTAAAAGAGGACATGGAAGGTTTGAAGGAAGGTTTGACAAAGTTTATACAAGAAATGATTCCTAATTGTGAAAAGGTAGTATAGAAAACTCATGATGAGAAAAAAATAAATTATATATCATTTTTTGGGGATTCAATTGCGTTAAGTAAGTCATTCATCTATGACCATTTCCATGAGAGGTAGTGATGATTGACACTACGAGTGAGGCAGGGGAAATGATAAATGTTAATCATGATTTCATAAAATCTAATGTTGGATTGAAGACCCACCATATTCCAAAGATCGATATGAGGAAGTTTGATGGCAAGGATCTCGTAACATGGATACTATAGATGGAACAATATTTTGATCTCCATAATGTGAAAAACACACAAAAGGTATGCATTGAAGCTTTACATTTATAAAAAAATACATTTGTATGGTATCTATGGCTTTGTTCTCATAAAAAAATTGTCACTTTGTCAATTTTCATAGAGGAAATTATAACACATTATGAGGATAAAAAGAGAAACACCTTCTTTAGCCAATTGATAAATCTCAAACAAAAGGGTTTAATGGTGGAGAACATTTAGGACTTCCAAAAATTGAATATAAGGGTAACTGATATTCCATAGGAACACAGGATTTTTGTCTTCATAGGGACTTCAAAGTATTTTTGTGGTGTCAACCTTATATTTTGTGGAAGGCTAGGAGTAGCAACACTTCCTTATTTATATTTGTGAGTGGTTGACTTCCTTGTTGTCATAATTTTGCTTTCAACTTTTCTTGGCACCCTGAATGCCTTCTCCAATGAATTAGGTTCCCGAAGGAGAACCTCATGTTGGATGTTATCCTTTAAGGTCCCTATGAATACATCAATATTTCTCTCCTATAGAATATAATTTACCCTATTATTCAATTTTTGGAAGTCCTCAATGTATTCCGTAATTGAACCCTTTTTTTTGAGATTTATAAATTGGATAAAGAAGGTGTTTCTCTTTGTATTCTCATAATATGATATCATTTCCTCCATAAACATTGACCAAGTGACATGTAGTTTATGAGAACAAAACTATCGATATCATGCAAATTTATTGTGTTCTAAATATGAAGTTGCAACACATACCTTTTGTGTGTGTTGCACATTATGGAGATCAAAATATTGCTCCATATGTAGTATCCATGTTATGGGATCCTTGCCATTAAAATTCCTCATATCAATATTTTGAATATGGTGGGTTTTCAATCCAATGTTAGAATATATGAAATCATGATTAATATGTATACTTTTCCACAAAGAGTTATATTTGATCTCCCACGATGTAATATTCCCAAATGGGGAATGCAACAATAGAAAGCAGATTTGCAAGAAAATAATGCAATTCATCTAAGAGACAGCAGGAGGCCAATAAATAGACCTTTCAAAATTATTTATAGCAGCAAAATATATGTATAATGAGGCCCATAAGATGCATAGCTGGAAATACAAGTCACCAACAAAATAAAATCCTCAAAAAGAGGTGCTGCAATCACATGTATGGACTGAAAAAGGCTTGACAGCATTATTTTATTGATTGCAACATGTTGTAGATTACACATTAGATCTAGAGCCAAAAATTGCATGAAATTATAGATCTATAACATATCCATACACTAGATAGAATCCCTTTCAAAATCCCCTTATGGCTTTCAACATTACACCATGTACATGAAGTAGATCTGAGATCTAAGTTGCACATCTGAAAAAATATTCAGAAGTATTAAAAAACATGCAAATCAGATGTGATATGAACAAGGAATATATCTCCTCCAATGGATCTCCAAAGTGAAGGGCAGATATCCAACACTTGAAAACAAGCTCTTCAAATGATGTGCCAAAACACCCTGCAACATCACCTACAAGAATAATGTAGTTTTGGAAGCAATATTGTGTTATAGGGTTTAGAATAAGTTTGACCACATGCCAAGATCTGAAAATTATGCTCAAGATGTTCAATAATCTCTTTCCAATGGAATATAAGACTTCTCCACTGAAAAGGAGCGGTGAAATGGTCTAGATCTGAGTATATCTAGCCTCCACTTGTTGGAGCTTGCAAAGACAACCAAACCCTCAACACGATCTGCATTGTAGTTGGAAGAAGAAGCTTGGACTTCAACTAGATAGTGGACTATACAATGCAGACTCTTCCAAGAGGCCTCTCAAGGAAAGAGGTGGGATTCCCGATCAATAACACCCAGTGCTAAACAACACTATTCTTAGCTAAACAAAAAGAGAATGATATATGTCTAAACAGACAATATATTTGGAAATTTGATAATCATCAGCAACCATCTCATGATGCCATCCCCTTCCTTTTATAAGTTGAGAGCTTTCAAACCCTAAGCGACCTTCAATGGAAACACTCCTTTCACACTAATCAACTCCATCTAAAACTGTGTTGTGCCTCATTAATGGCCACTCCTCCAAGATAGTGCTCTAGATTTGGTCAAGGTTGACCCATTCAAAATACCCAACCCCTTTCACACCTAGGGTTACTTTCTTACATAGCCAATATTTAGCCTTTTTCACATTTGGCATTGATTTACTTACTGTTTAGGAGTTTTATCAACCTCCTTTACATTTTTATTCTTGAAACAGAAAAATAAAACAAAAATGAATATTCCCATTAACTTAGGACTAATTGTAATGGGAATATTACAGTCCTCCCCTCCCAAATGTTGCTTGTCCCCAAGCAACTGTAAGGACATAACTGAAGATGTGGGGAACCTTAATTCCCATATGGAGCTCCAATCTCCAAGCTATCATCCATACAAAATGAATCACCCTACAGATTGGTAATTCATAGAAAAACTCCTCCCATGTGAGAGGCATTTCCCAAGTGCTCCAAAAAATCATATGGCCCACCTCATAAAGAAACAAGTGATCTACTATAGTGGCCATATAGTCTCCCATGCTCCCCTTGAAACATGTAGTGTAAAAAGTGTGGGAAATTTCTTCCCCTAAGGACACATCCAACCAATGTGTCTCTCCTCCAATCATCTTCCCAACAAAAATAAGAGCATCTTCAACATATGGAATCAGAATTAAAGTCATGCTAGCTGCCATATGTAGTAAAGGATAAGGAAAATGGTCCCTCATGTGAAACCAGTGCAGTTTTACTCCTAACTACCATAGAATATGATATAACAAGTGTTTTTCCCAACACTTTCTTACTATCCCATCCTTCTTGTATGCTTGGAGAAGGTGTATGACAGTTGGTGCTAATGAAGCACACCATGAAGAATACAACATCTCCCCAAAATATCTTAGGGAATGGTCAACATATCCATTGGTCATGGCTCCAAGTAGCCCATGAAGCCCATAAGAAAAAGTGCCCCCTCTTGGAGCAATTCCCTGTACATGAGTGTTAAGAAAATACAAGCATATAGTAGATACAACATGATTTTTAGAAATACAAGTCTTACCATACACTTGATTCAAGTCCGTGAGGTAGCTCATGGATGAGCTCCTTTTCACACCCAATGAATAAGGAGGTGGTAATGATAACTCTTCCCAAGAGCTATGTTCCTCCTCAACCATCAAATGATCTATGCACTTCCTCATATGAGAGTGCATCTCCTCTTTGAATTTTACCCACATGAATCCATCTAAGATAGTATGGTATGTTCTAATGGAACCAGTGGGTTTAGAAAGGAAGATCTCATAGGCTGCATTAAGTAGTTTATCCTTGAGCTTGGAGTCTTTAGTCAAGTAGATATATTCATGGAAATAAATGACTCCATCAACTAATTTGTACCTCCTATCCATTACTTGCCCATCAAGAACCTTACATGTGAAGAGGTCCTTGGAATATTCCATCAAGAGTTGGGATTCCTAATAAGGATCTAGGATCCCCAACAATGAAAATGCTGTAGAAATATGAAATGCAGCCCCTATCATAGCATGGCTCTCCTCTTTGACATGCTTGATGTCAAAGTCACATGTTGGAGTACTATCAAATTTCTTTTGCTAACCCTCTTGCAGCTGATCTTACTCAAGACAAGATTGAAGTAGATGGAAATCAACCTCCCTTTGGAAAGTTTTTTCTTTCCAAAACTTCCTTACTTTGGCCCATGCATGCAAGAGTGTTGATACCCTCTTGACATGTTCAAAAATATTCTTTGTGTGTGAAAATATCATTGGCTGCCCCAAATATATGGAGTGGCCATTTGAAATCCTATCCATGTCACCATAGACTTCTGAATTCTCCT
Organism: Pinus albicaulis; assembly: GCA_034641835.2. Lineage (NCBI taxonomy): Eukaryota > Viridiplantae > Streptophyta > Pinopsida > Pinales > Pinaceae > Pinus > Pinus albicaulis. Next base: position 1,698,999,636 of record CM076575.1, on the reverse strand, counting down.
TTTTCAGCACAAATAGCTGAGTGGAAGATAGAAATTTCCATTTCAGAAAATTGCTTACCTCTCCTTTGAACCCATAAAAGATTCTTTGCACTGTGCTAGCTTATCCCAAGGCTCCCTCCTTATCCAAATATGTAAATGCTACCCATAGTTGAGAGAACACTCTATTCTTCTTCCAATCAGGGGGTCTCCCTGGTGGAATGCCTCCATGCAAAGAGACATCAAGGTATAGAGTAGGATGTATATGTGTGTGGACTAATTTGTCCTCGCCTTCATTGCCCAAATCCTCCTGCTTATTTTGTGTATCAACCTTCTGAAATAAAGAGGGGTGTATTCTCCTCATCATATGTTGCCTGCCCTCCCCTTTATCTTCTTCTATCTTCAAGATCTCACCATTTGACAATGATGGCACATGGTGCACATGGATTGTGCCATGATCTCCATATGTAAGATTCTTTGGAACTCCTTGCAAGAGTGCAAGAGTTTCTCTCCTTGGAGCAAGTGCTCCATCTTCCTCTTCATGAGGTACTGGATGTGCTCTTTATATAACTGTGCTATTATCTCCAGCCTTCTCTTCCTCCTCATCAATAGTTGAAAATGCCTCATCATCAATAAGAGACCTTATATATTGGTCTTCCCTTGAAAGAGGAATCTCCATGTCATTTTTTTGAGAAGAAAGATCATCATGCAATGGGGACTTTTCCCTTGGCAAGGTATAGAAGTGTTCATCCCCTTTAGTGGTTTTCTGAAATGGAGTTGGATTTATAGATCCTTCCAACTCATGCAAAGATTTTGTTTGTTTTGGTTTGATAGGCTCCATCGAAGATGTTTCACAAAAAAATTCATCAAACCTTAACAATACTCTTCTAATGAACTTTGCATAAGTATATGTATTTGCATTCTTTAAGGAAAAATATTCAAACAACCACCAAGCATAAGCCTTACCCTCAAGATGCTGTGTTGCTACTTTGATGTCTTCATTTTCTAAAACTTAATGTTGTTGAAAATAGGTGTCTAGCTCCTTCACCCAAACCCTAGCTGGACATTTAGGTGATCCATAAAAAGTATATAGAAAGAATCTACCCACACCATGCTACTTGCTCCTTGTGCTTCTTTCCTCCTTGATCTTGCACAACCCTTGGAATTTCAAGTGATATTTGAACCCTTTGGATTGAGCTTCATACTCTTGCAAATAATCACCAAGAGTCTCCTTCTTTGGCACATCTTCTTTCTCCATCTCATTTGTCATGAACATATGGCTGGAAGAGAATTTTAAATCTGATGGTGTGGCTAAATAATCACACCCATAATATGAGGAATTAGAGCTTTCCTCATGTATAGATCTTGTTGAGGGATCTCCATGTTTTTCCCTCCTCATTTCTTTGATGTCCTTCCTGATGACATGCAAAGAGTGTAGAAGAAGTTTTGAGAACTTCTTCCCTCCAAACAATAAGGGTTTTCCTTGGTCCCTTTTTCAGATCCTCTCCTTCTCATGAGAAGACTCCATAATGGTTGTAGTACACATGATGAGCCAAGATTAGGGCTTTGATACCACTTTAATATTCCCAAATGGGGAATGCAACAATAGAAAGCATATTTGTAGGAAAATAACACAGTTCATCTAAGAGACAGCAGGAGGCCAATAAAGAGACCTTTAAAAAGTATTTACAACAGAAAAATAGATGTATAATGACGCCCATAAGATGCATAACTGGAAATACAAGTCAACAACAGAAGAAAATACTCAAAAACAGGTGTTGCAATCACATGTATGGACTGAAAAAGGCTTGACAACATTATTTTATTGACTGCAACATGCTGTAGATTACACATTATATCTAGGGCCAACAAGTGCATGAAATTTCATATCTATAATAGATCCATACACTAGATAGAATCACTTTCAAAACCCCCTTGGGGTTTTCAACATTACATCATGTACATGAAGTAGGTCTGAGATATAAGTTGCAAATCAACATAAATATTCATATATTCAGAAGTATTCAGAAACATACAGATCAAATCTGATATGAACAAGGAATAGATCTCCTCTAATGGATCTCCAAAGTGAAGGGTAGATCCCCAGCACTTGAAAACCAACTCTTCAAATGATGTGCTAAAACACCCTGCAACATCACCTACAGGAATAACGCAGTTCTGGAAGAAATACTGTGGTGTAGGGTTTAGAATAATTTTTACCACATGCCAAGAACTGAAAATGATGTTCAAGATGTTCAATACTCTCTTGCCAATGGAAAAGAAGACTTTTCCACTGAAAAGGAGAACTGAAATGGTCTAGATCTGAGTAGATCTAGCCTCCACTTGCTGAAGCTTACAAATACAACCAAACCCTCAATAGGATCTACGTTTTAGTTGGAAGAAGCAGCTTTGCCTTCAGCTAGATAGTGGACTATAGAATTAAAACTCTTCCAAGAGGCCTCTCAAGGAAAGAGGGGGGATTCCCGATTGGGAACACCCAGTGCTAAACAACACTATTCTCAGCTAAAAAATAAGAGAATGATATATGTCTAAACAGGAAATATATTCAGAAATATGATAATCATCAACAACCCTCTCATGTTGCCATCCTCTTCCTTTTATAAGTTGAGAGCTTGCAAACCCTAAACCACCTTCAATGGAAACACGCCTTTCACACCAAGCAACTCCATCTAAAATTGCGATGTGCCTCATTGATGGCCACTCCTCCAAGACAATGTTGTAGATTTGGTCAAGGTTGACCCATTCAAAATATCCAACCCCTTTCACACCTAGGGGTGCTTGCTTACATAGCCAATATTTAGCCTTTTTCACGTTTGGCATTGATTTATTTACTATTTAGGAGTTTTATAAACCTCCTTCACATTTTTATTCTTGAAACAGAAAAATAAAACAAAAATGAATATTCCCATTAGCTTAGGACTAATTGGGAATATTACACATGATGACCTCATTCTATAATGGTTAAGTAGAGTGAACTTGTACAGAGTTCCATGTGTCATTGTTTCTACCTTCAGCCCTAAAATTTCTACAAAAAAAAATAAAGTCCGTTAAATTTCAGCCACTATTTACAGAATTCAAATCCAATGTTTGAAACAAATGTTAAGACGATTTTCCCTAGGTCACCTATTTGAGACTGAATTTTGGATCCTGCAAAAAACCCTAACTTCCCCATATCATATCTCAAAAAATATAGTGAAGCATGATACGATTTTTTTACAAGATGTTCACCACATTTTTTGCTCCATGTGGTAGGAGTTTCAGCTTCTGAACCATTGTTCAAAAAATTTTATAGCTAAAATTCCAAGATGAACTATTTGAAGTGTTGGACATTGGATAAACCAATGCTCCCCATGTGTTTCACGACATGGAATAACTACCTCTTGTGGATCCTTATCTATGGCGATGTGATCGTTGACTAACACCTGTGAGTTTTGGTCTAACGGAAATCGTGATTCCCAACAAGTGGTATCAGCGCATACGTCATGATTTTGATACACACCCAGCTCACATTGGGGGGGAGATTGTTGGACATTGGATAAACCAACGCTCCCCGTGTGTTTCATGACATGGACTAACTACCTCTTGTGGAATATTATCTCCAAAGATGTGATCACTGAATAACACCTACAGGTTTTGGTCTAACGACAATCATGATTCCCAACATGAAGAAGCAAAACCCTAGAATCCAAATCTCTGATACCAAATTTTATGCAACCAACTCAGAAAATAGAAGAAAATACAGATCAATGACTTAAAAATTATCCACTTCGAGGGGAAAACCTCCTTTACATTCGATGAATGAATAATTCTAGGATTATTGAAATGAAAAAACCTCCTTTCTATATATAAGAGTCTAAGGGGTCACAATATATTCAAAGCTGACATAACAATAGCAATGTAAGGGCACAATGATAACAATAGAGGGCTTCTATGGGGAACAATAACAAAAATATGGGGACTACATGGGTACAATAATAACAATCAGGGGGCTACACTAATAATAACAATAAGGGGATACACTAGTATTATAGGGACTAAATTTGGCACAATGTGCTTGATAGTTTTTTCACATATGATACACCTTGTTTTCTTGCTAAAAGAAATTTGCAAGCAATTTTTGAAGTGAAAGTGGTTTTCAAAAAAAAAATTCCTAGTTGAATGTGTATTGACCTATGGGACTCATTCCCTGTGATATCTTTCATTCTTAAATGGATGTATATCGTACTCAATTCTTAACTTTATTCATGTCTATCTATGGAAGAATATTTGCACATTCTCTTAAATACTCCTTAGGATATGGCAATCTATTATTGTTCCTTTGTCAAAGAAAATTGGTTTATGCTCTGTGAATTAATATCTCTTTTGCACTGAACCACATTATTGTAACTACAATGCACTAAATTGTTCATTTTTTGAAGATATTTTTTTTTTTTCAAGTTCCTTATGCCTATCATTCCATAAAAACATATCTATGTAACAATACTTTTATTTCCATTCAATTTTTTTATGCATAGTTTTTTTCAGCAAAAAATTTGGATTTGAACGTGTATTGACCTAAAACATTGATTTCATGTCATCAATTGAAAAAATAATGTATGTATCTGTCACCCAACTCTTAAATTTATCCATGTATGTTTCCAGCTCACTATTAGGGTATTCTCCTAAATACTTGTCAGCATATGTTACACTTTTTTCACCTGTCAAATAATTTTTTTTATCTTTTCTATAAGTCCATATCTATTTCATATTGATGCCTCTTAGTCAAACTATGGTGCAAATACTCACTCTCATTTAGAACATAATTTTTTTTTAATTTTTTTGTAATTTTGTTTCCTTGCAGTATCTCCTACCCATTTGTATACATTAACAAATAATGCATGTATCTGCTACCCAACTCATAAATTTATCCATATATGTGTCTAGCTCAATATTAGGATATTCTCCTCAACACTTGTCAGCATAGGTTACACTTATTTTTTTTCCCTTTTCAAAGGAAATTGTTAGGGAAAATTTTAAGGATGGAAAATTATTTTGAAGTTTAAAAAATTGGCGAATCTCACTAGTCCCTAATATGAAAAATATAAAATATTTATTCATGTATTTGTAAAATTATTCAAATTTATAATGATATTATATATATTTTCTATATAATGTTGAAAATTTTAAAGGTAAAATAATTTTATAGTGTAAAATTTGGGCGAATCACTTTTATAAAAAAATGGAAATTGATGAATCTTTTTTTTGGAAAAACCATGGAAAATTAGCCCATCTGCGAATATTAGCCCCTAAAATTTTCCATAGAAATTGTTATCTGTTATGTGATTCCATATATTTTTAATAAAGACACCTCTTATTCAAACTATAGTGTAGATAATCACTCTCATTTAGAAAATATTTTTTTCATGTAAATTTTTCTCCTGGCAGTATCTCCTACCCTGTTGTATGCGTTAACAAATAATTCATCTATTTACTACCCATCTCTTAGCTTTATCCATGTCTTTGTCTAGATCAATATTAGGATATTCTCCTAAACACTTAGCAACATATGTTGCACTTATTTTTTTCCTTTGTAAAAGGAAATTATTATCTATTCTATGATTATGTATCTATTTCATAGTAATTCCTCTTATTCAAACTACAATGCAAATAATCACTCTCGTTTAGAACATAAATTATTTTCATGTAATTTTTTTTCGTGACAATACATGCAAATATATTATGGTAAGAAGGTTAATATTTCGACATGAAATTTTTGAATTTAAGTATTTAATTTGGAAAAAAATATTACTTCAATGCAGACTCACCCACCACATTCGTTTGATCTCGGTACTTTTATCTCTTTATAAACATTTTTTATACTCAATTTTAAACTTTTATTTAATGTATATTTGTGCAAGGATAAAAAAATATTTTGTTCTACACTTTTTAGCTTACCTTGCTCTGTGTTTCTTTCTATTAAATAAATGTGTTTTCTATTCTATGATTGCATATGTATTTCATAGTCGACCCTCTTATTCAAACTACAATGCACTTAATTTTTTATGTTTTAATCATAACTTATTTTTAAGTAACTTTTTTTAGTCATCGCATGTAAATATATATTTGGAACAACCTTTTCATTTTCATTTCCCAATCAATTGTTGCAGTGGAAGATTTTTGAAAAAAAAAATCACGAGTTGAATGCATATTTAGATATCACACAGATTTCATGTCTTAAATTTATTTTGTTGGTGCATGTATTTCCTAATCATATGTTCACCTTATTCATGTCTAACTCTCCATGTATATAACATTATTCTGTTCTACACTTATTACCATATCTTGCAATTTATTTTCTCTGTTAAACCACATTGTTATGTGTTGTCTGACTGCATATATTTTTAATCGTGAACCTTGAAATTTAAACTAAAATCTACCTAATTGTTCTTCTTCTCAAGGAAATTGATTTCTAGGCAATGTATTTTATTGGGATACATGCAACAATATTTTTTTGGAATATTGTATTTAAACAAACTGAATGTGTGTTTTGTGATTGCCTATATTTTTTACTTTGAACCCTAACATTGAAACGAAAATGCCCCGAATTATTTTTCTTCTCAACAAAATTTATTTCTAAGCAATGTATCTTTTTGTGGTACATGAAACAATATTTTTTTACAATATTGTAATTAGACAAAATACATTTTTTATAATGATATTGTCTTTAACCACTCCTCCTCTTTCTTCTTAAGTGTGAAATATGAATTATTTATCATTTTATCAAAACGTTGAAAAGGAAAAGGTGGTGAAATCCACAAACCATCCAGCTATTTCACTCTTGATATAGTTGTAAATGTCAAACCCTGCCTCTCTCTGTCTCCTAAATCAACAGTGCCTCATTGCAAAGTAATACCCTTTGATTTGTGTATACTAAACTCCCACATCATTTTGAAAGGCATCCCCTCTAATGACTGGTGTTATAGGCACAATGTTTGGATAATCTATATCAAATGGAACACCTACGTACTTCTAAAAAATAATCATAGAAAACATTGGAAGTTCATGCAGCTTCGAACAGGGCATATAGTAGATATCCTCAAAATATCCAAGAGCACCATCTACAATTCCATCTTCAACCGACAAATTATAAGTCAACATGACATGCACTCCATGGAATAAGAACACCTCATGCTCCAGTGCATCGTCATCATTATCAAATATTTATATTCTTCTGGTATGCTTTGCAACACATCTCATAATTGGAAAAATCAATGATTTAAGCATCTTCAAATTGTGCAGGTTCACCAATTTATTCATTGCAAACAAGTGAACCAAAGAATCAAATAAACTCTTTTCCTCTATATGCAGGAAAATTCCAGCACATCACATGAGAAGATACTAATCGTGGAGAGTAGGCTCTGAATTTCTGATATTAGTTAAAATATTTTGAAAAGACACTTTTCTAAGATCATCTCCATGTCGCCTGAATATTTTATCGAAAGTGAAAATAATATTAAATATTTCCCATAACACTCTCCCTACTATGCTCCCTACATACACAAGTGTTTCCTTGATAGTAGGAAACTTCCCTAGGTCACCTGCAAGAATCATCGACCTGCCACTAAAAGGAGAGTCCTTGTTTTTAAGAAAGTCTTATCCCAAATGTGCATCTATTTGTATAAAAAACCTCGAGTCTATAAAGCTCATCTCATCGTCAAAACATAATGAATGTGCCTCATTTTTTGTTGAAATATTTCTATGGATTTCACAATCAACTGTTTCATATATTTCATATTAATTTTTGAAGCTGGGTGTATTGTTTTTCCATGTACATTGAAAGTATAAATGCCAATAGGAGCAAACAACAACAATGGGCTTCTACCACCAGTTGCAGAAGAAGAAAGAGCATGACAAATATATTGAATAAGAGAAGACTTCCCATTTCCAGTTGTTCCTTAAATAATAATTTTGAATGCATCATTCCTTTAAACATCAACAAAGTGGTGTAAAATGATCTCAAAAGCAACTTGTTGTTTCTCAGATAAAGAGAAAAGGTGGCACTATTTTCTCCCCAATTGAGTCGCTATTAACAACAACTGTTAAATGAGAATCATTTATAAAATTGATAGCCTGTTCCAAAATTTCATCTGGAACAATTATTTCCTTCTAATTATAATCAATATCATAATCCCTTCTGCGAAGATTTCCAAGGTCAGAAATTGTTACTCTATTTGGAGGAATAATCTGGGAAAGAACCTACCACAATTTAGAAACTTTGTCAACATTATCTGCACGAACATAGGGCTCGACATCCTCTTCATTACACTTATTTAAAAAAGGGCCCTGATCAACATGTCACACAAGATATTTTAGAATCCTCCAATTATCAATGACAATTTCACTTGAATTTCCTATATATGAAGAAATGTCGCGAAACGAATTATAGAAAAGCCACTCACTCCAGAAAAATGTTTCAAAATATTTTGACCCCTCATTTAGAATAGAATAGAACCAGAATCACATACTAAAAATAGCATGCACATTACATGGTCTCCACGTCTCCTTCCTCTACTTTCCATAATAGCTCCATGATCTCACTATTTATATAAAATACACATGCTACAGAAAATAGGGGTGATTTTGATATAACTGGCCAAAATTGTTCTCAAATGAAATTTCATTAGATTTCACTGACAGTGTTTGCAACACTTTCTTTCCAACATTCAACAAAACTAATTTGCGATTACACACAACAAGAGGAAACTTTGGCAACATATGGTATTTTTCTTGCGCACCAATGTCTCACTCAACAAGCGTCTCTACAATAAAACTTCTATATGAAGACAACATAGACCTACACTTGCAACCCTTTTCAACATCTCATGATAAATTTCAGACCCTTTTTTTCCTTCAAAGCATATTTTGCAATATATTTCAATGCCGCATATCAAGAAAAAACTGCTTGACCATCAACATTTCGTCGCCACAAAGTTAGAATGTTTCCATTGTGGAAATTTGAATGGTCATTGTTATGTGTTGCTTCATATTTCTTCCTCCCTTTTTCATCTATGTAAATTACAGACTCAACACACACCTCCCATGGAACATCATAACAAAAAGAAAGGATAGACCCCTTTTTCGTAAACAAGAATCAACACTTCATTTTGTATATCTTTTCACGCTATTGACCAAATTCTCATAATCTTCATTAGAATTGCATGAAAACATTTGAGCAGTTTTCAAAAGGAAAAGGTCATCATTAAAAATTTGAGGAACAATCACATTATGATTGTGTATGTCACATGGATTACACATTGTTACATATTTGTCAAAGTAGGACTTGGATTCATCAACATCCAAACAGTTGTTCCAATCTAGTGTTTCCATATTCAAAGTTGCTGGAGGCCACAAGAAACTGTGGATATGTGATGAGACCGTGTGTTACCACTCATACTTGCCAAAAAAAAATTAACTTTTAGTTAGCATAAAAAAACCAACCAAAACAATAGATGCATCATTCAAACCCCATAGACAATACGCTAAAATAAAGAATCACGAATGTATACTATAAGTATTTAGCTCCAAGGTACTTCTCAAGAAGAAATTCACATAATATATCAAATATTTGGTGCTTTTACTTAACAAATATATACAGGTACTAAATAACATTCTCAATTTTTTTTGCCTGCTCGTTTCCTGGGTGACAACGTGTTGTTGAAGGCATACGAGAATGTACGTCACACCACTTAGTGTTAGCTATACTCAACATAAAAAACAAATTTGGGAAGCCCAGTTGTGTGATCATGTCAGTCAGCTCAAAACGACACTTTTTCCACTATGCCCTTGTACACCTAAGACAAAAACCAAAACACATTAATTTCTCAGCTAACTTATTGTCAGGAAAATCCCCGAGCCGCTGACACAACTCTTGAATAATTGTAGGTTCAGTTTCACGAATATTATTTTTCAAGAAGAAAGAAGTTATTCTACGATGACGCTCCATAATCATACTGAACATGAAATATAGAAACTAAGGGTGGATTACAAATATTTTATCATGATACCTAAATAGATTCTAATTGTATTTAGACATTTCAACATTGAAAATACATGGATGCCACCAATCAAAATCACTGGTGGAAAAAAAATTGGGAATGTCATGTATAGAAACCCCTCAATATTATATTCATTGATGGGGATGTGCCAATATTTGGTCGTTCCACTACTTCATTGCTTATAGAATCTTCACTTTCAAGGAATCTCCTTATTTTTTCCACTTCCATCCACTCATTAGGAATGCAAGAAAGAAACGATGATGAGTGGAAATGAAAACCACTAGCCCCCAACATTGAAATTTCCTCATTGGCTCTCCTTGTTTCACCTAGATCAATATATACATATTTCAAACTGCTAGACACATTAGTCAATCGTTATGGTAGAGAAACCACATAATCCATATTAATTTCAATGTCCTTGTAATATTTATCCATCTGAATTTTGTATACTAATGCATCGATCACACACTATCTCTTGGCATAACATTCATAATACTTTGACTTAGCACTGCGCCTCTTAACAATAAAAGATTTATTTTCTCTACATGTCATGGAAGTTTCCTTGCAATTAAAGTACATGTTGTGGAAAAATAATCGTATACCCAATATATTTATACTGGCCACCACAAGCATATTTCACTTGCAAAATTGGATTCACTCGTGTTATTAGCATTTATTCAATTTGCGTCAAAATTCCTAGGACCTTAGGTTTCTCACCAAGATCCATGTTATTATAGTGAGAGAAACAATGAGCACCTCTCTCACTCTTACAAATTTTATAAATGGGCCCTTCATGCGATATCACAACCTATATATCAAGACAATTCATTACAGACTTGACACATTTCCACATAGACAAGTTACCAATCCTGCAATGGAACTTTTTATGCACCTCAATCATCTCTCTGCTAAAATGATGGTGACCACTACCACTCTCCCTGTGAAACAACAATTAATATTATGGATGATTTGATACAACCTCTGTTGGGAAAAATATTGAGAAGGGGGGGGGGGGGGTGCGGGGAGGGCGGTGAATCGATATTTAAAACTCATTCAAAAATTTTCTTTACTTTACTGGTTTCTATATGCGACTTCACTTAATCCAACTAGCGTATATACACAACTTTATTTAAGGAAACTTGTGTATGCCCAGTGCACATATTATTTAGATAAACCTTCAATAAAATTGCTTAGAACAGAATCATTCATTCATCACACATTTGCTAAGCAGTAAACATGTGCAGTAAGAACAAAATAAATCATCACACATAAGCAACACACATGAACATCAGGATTTAAGGGGGAAACCAAATTTGGGAGAAAAGAAATGTTGTTGTCATCTTTGTCTACAATATTTATTATATAGAAATTTTTTTACAATATTTTACTAGCGTAGACTCATGCCACCATGCAGGCACCAACCTGCAAAAGGCTGCAACCTTCTCTCGTTCTCCGACTGCTACTAGAAGGGAGCTCCAACTCCCTAATCTCGGTTACTAGCCACCACTACAAGGGAGCTACAACCCCCTAATTTAATCACCAGATCCTACTCACAAGAAGCTTCAACTTCCACACTAAAGGCCCCGACCCTTAAAACCACTGCAAACCATGTTTCATAAATTTTCACACTGGATCCAACATCTTGTAATTCAACAAAACTTATATATCAACTGAAACAACCATAAAAAAATTCTAATAGAGTATCAAGATCATTGTAACCAGACCACATAACTAAACACATTCTTCTGCATCCACACACAAAATCAACTGCAACCCTGATCATTCATAAGAAAAATATATACGCTACTTTACTTACGGAAACCTGCGTGTATACGCGCTTTTCTCTAGAGAAACCTGCATATAAATCTTAATATAATAAGATTAGAGTTCTGACTAAACTCGAAATAGATCAGAGATATTTAGAAATTTTTTTTCCAGTTTTATAGAGCCCTCATATAGTCAGCAACATCCATCATATTCAGTCAACCAATCTGTGATATTTATACCCAATAAACTAGCAGCATAATCAATACTCAAACAACCCAGCTCTATATGAGGACATCATTGAAAACCAACTAAAATACACCAAAAATTATTAGAAATTTCCTTCAAAATTCTTCAGTAAAACCATAGCATGCATACGTACCTTCCATAAGAAAAATCTTCGATTGTACGCGCTTCTTTCAAAACCAATTTGCGTATAGATTTCATTGAATATATACGTGCCTTTTCTAAGCCAAAACCACATGTATATGTTCCTTCCCCATGAAGAACCCACGTATAGATCTGTAAATAATTCAGGGCTGAGTAGCACTTTAGAACTACAAAATTACTTAGATCATACCATTCACTTCAACAAACATCTTCCAGACCATAGATCTAAACAACGCATAAATAGATCATGCAAATACATAGTCATTTCAGGTCTAGCGATCCTGATCCATAATTTTATTCACGAGTGCATAATAATATCATATCTATCTATTTATTATATCCCACTCGATGCAGATATACTTCATATTGAAGTATTCATTCGATTCATATACTCATGCACACTTAGCACTATGATCTTCACCTCCTTATATAGTTTGAGGCTTAGCTAATACCATGAGCCAAAACTACACAAGTGTCAATGGTATTCTTGGACGGGATCAAATAATCGTTATTGTGCTCAATAATGTTGGCTAATACCATGGTAAGGACCCTTGGTATCATAAACTTAGTGCCCTAGCACATACGTGACTTTACTTCTTCGTACCCACTTGTATACACGAATTTTCCTTTACCAACTCATGTATTGTTTCTCAAATATGTACTTTATCCATATTATGATTCTGATATGTAAGGATTCTGGCCCATCATTAGGACATTTTTTTCCATCACTTTGCCACCTATGAGCTTATTTAGAGCTAATATATTTGGTCTTTTACAAGTGGGTTTCCATCAAGGACAACACATGCAATCATAATGCCAACAATCTCCCCCTTTGAACTTAATGGCAACCATGTTGGTGTTTGATCTCCAAAACCTCTAAACACGTCATTATTAAAACATCACCACAGCCTATAGACACATTATTATTCAAAAACCAAATTACTCTCCCCCTTTGACATCAAGGGAAAAAGGGCGGATCAATGCTGAAACAAGGTTTCTCTTTTATTGTAGATACAAGAGTTTTGTAGATATGTTCTGCACTATACTAACCATGCTCCCCTTGAACACATGTTGAAAATTCAAATAGGTTTTCAATGAAATACATGACTCTATGACCTTTCCTATCACTGAGGACTCATACTTACATCTGAGTTACATATTTGAATCACCTACCCAATCAAGTTGGTTTACATTTTTGACTCAATCACCCAACCAATTGGGCTTACATATTTGAAAAATTCCATACATGACTGATTATGACAATATTTACATCATAGGTCTTATCATGACTCTTACAAATTACATATATGACTTTTATAACCAAACGATCTCAATAGAGAGAGATCATCAAACAAAATTTAGCAACATAATGTCAACAATGCATTACTCCTAGAAAGGATAATGCTCCCCCTAAACATTTGCACCCTGAACATTTTCAACAATCCATTCATCAAAGCATCTTCATCAAGAATATAAGTATCAAATAGGAAAATCTAACTTGAATACCATAACAGCAGACTGTACCCATCAACACCTGATTAATAGAGCCAAAACATAAATGTAAGCAACATGACAAAGTCTGTTCTAGAGGCCGACCCACTGATTTCAAGACAGAGAGATCCATACGTGACTGTTTGAAGAGAGACTCGCATATATATGTGACTATTTGTTAATAAACCTACGTACTGAAATTATTCCTTTGAATTTTCATCTGAAAAAAAATCTCATAAGTTTAGCAACATAATGATGTAGAGACAAATCCCACTTTATGTCTGAGATATTCAAATTCTTCTCTGGGAAGAGGTTTATTAAATATGTCAACAACTTGTTCTTTGGAGGGAACATACTCCAATTTAACCTTTTTCTCAAGCACTTGTTCTTGTAAAAAGTGATACTGGATAGGAATATTCTTGGTTTTGAAGTGCATAACATGATTTTTTGAGATACTAATAGCACTTGTATTATCACATATAATGGAGATGGGTGGAGAATATTCAATTTGAATGTCTTGAAATGTCTGCATCATCCAAAGAAGTTGTGTGCAACATAATTCATCAACAACATATTTTTCTTTTGTTGTAGAAAAAGTAAGGGAACTTTTTTTCTTATTGAACCAGGATACTAATCGGGGCCCGATAAAAAATGCACCTCCACTATTTCTTTTCTAGTCATGAACATTTCCAACTCAGTCTACATCTATGTAAGAGTGAAGGTTGAGATCAACATTTTTGGGATGCCATAGACCAAAGTCTTGAGTTCCTTGGAGATATTTAAATATTATTTTTACTGCCTAAAGATGTGATTCCTTTGGATTGGCTTGGAAACATCCAACATTGCCAATTGCATACATGATATTTGGTCTGGTACCTGTTAGATAAAGCAGAATCCCAATCATATATCTATACTCTGGTTGGTTTACCATGAGTGAATAATCATGATAATGGAGGTTACATCCGGTCATCATTGGAGTGCACACAAGCTTGCAGTCTTCCATCCCATACTTCTTTAGAATCTACTTGAGATATTTAGTTTGTGTGAGAGAGATTCCATCTTTTGCTTATTTCACTTGTAAACCAAGAAAATGTGTTAGTTCCCCAAGTAAATACATTTCAAATTCCTGCTGCATAACAGAAGCAAATTTTTGACTCATGGATTCTTCATTACTCCCAAAAATGATGTCATCAACATAAACAAAAATAATTAACAGTTTGTCATCCTCAATTTCTATGTACAAGTTATTATCTGCATATCCTTTTGTGAAGCTTTGATGTTGAAGATATTTGTCAAGACGATAGTACCATGCTTGTGGAGCTTTTTTTAGCCCATATAAAGCCTTTTTGAATTTTAAATCAAGTTTTTCATCATTACCCAAAATGAATCCTTCTGGTTGTTGTATATATACTTCTTCTTCCAGATCTTCATTTAGGAAGGCAGATTTTACATCCATTTGATAAACTTTGAAACGTTGAAAACTTAAAATTGCAAGAAACATTCTTATGGCTACAAGTTTGGCTACTAGTCCAAATGATCCAGGTGGATATTGGTGGCCACCTGCCTATTCCACTTGGGGCCCCACCATTGTCTCTTTTGGTTTTTCATTTTTGGCACAACTTACTATTTTTAGCAATTTTTTGGTTCCTGAACTTCCGGAGCCGTTTTGAGGCCCTAAACGAAGTTTTTTGGGAAAATCGGGAGCAATATGGGTGATTGAACTGATGTTTGCCACAAAAAAATTTGTATTCCTCGGATATATATTTCTAACGAGGTATGATGCACATCAAACGGAGATCATATGCTAAATTTACATCCCCGAGAAGTTGAAACACCAATTTACCCAAACAGGGCCCATAGTTTTGGCGCTTCATCTCCTAGGGTTAGGCTTTTGGATGTTTAGGTTTTTACATTGTTTCTCAATAATAAATAGGCCCTTGAGCCTCATTCTAACATAGTTCAGAGGCCTGTAGCCACCACATCTCTTCTCAGAGATAAGCTACCAGTGCCCTAGAAACTTTATTTCCATTTTGTCTATAAGCAAATTTCAGTTCTTTGATATTAATTAAATGAAGTGTTATTTTCACGGCATATTTATATTGATGGTTATATGTGTATTATGTTTCATTCATGTATAAATCCGGATCAACAAATGTTTCTTCAAAGTCTATACCTTCTTGTTGAGCATAACCTTTATAAACAAGTTTAGCTTTGTTTCGAATTACATCTCCATTTTCATTTAACTTATTTTTGAATATCCATTTTTTCCCAATAACATTTTTATCATGAGGCCTTGGAACTAATTCCCAAGTATTATTCTTTTCAATTTGATCCATTTCTTCATTCATTGCCTTAATCCAACATTCATCTTTACTAGCTTGATTTACATTTGGTGGTTCAATGGTGGGTAATAGTGCTAGATAACTAGGAGATCCCACAAGTGTTCTTCTTGTTTGTACCCCATATTCCTTTTCTCCCAAAATTTGAGATTTTGGATGATTCTTTTGAACATACCTAGATGGAGCCTTTTCTCTATCTGATGTGTCTTCTTCTGATGCTTCATTATGTTCTTCTTCTATATCGTTTTGATTTGATGTGGGAAATCACTCACATCATCATCATCATCCTCATTTGTTGTTATCTCCCTTTTGAGAGTTGTGCATGCTTCATCAATCACAACATCAATACATTCAACAATTTTCTGAAGTCTCTTATTGTGGCATTTGTATCCTTTACTTCTAGAAGAGTAATGAAGAAGTATTCACTTCTTTGCTCTAGGTTCAAAAATATCGAGTTTTTCATCATTATTTTTTATAAATAATTAGCTTCCAAAAACTCTAAAATGCTTCATAGTGGGAGTATTACCATACCAAAGTTCATAAGGAGTTTTATCACTATTCACATGAGCATGAGCCTTTTTGATAATATTTACTGTGGTATGTGCAGCTTAACCCCAAAAGGTGTCAGGAGTTCTAGACTTATCAAGCATGGCATGAGCCATTTGCTGAAATATTCTATTCATTATTTGTGCGACGCCATTTTTTTGTGGAGTTCTAGCTACATAAAATTATCTTTTTATGACATATTGTTGGCATAAATCAAAGAATTCATTCGATATGTATTCTCCTCCTCGGTCAGATCTGAGATATTTGATTTTTAGATCTAATTCATTTTTAACTAATCCTTTTAAGACCTTAAATTTTTCAGATGCTTCATCTTTGTGTTTCAATAAACCGATCGAACACATTATAGAAAAGTCACCAATGAATAATATATAGTATTGTTCTCCACAAGGTGAATTTTTCTTTACAGGCCCACATAAATAAATATGTATAAGTTCAAGAGGCTTACTTGTTGATCCTTCTTTGGCATTAAATTGAACTCTGGTTTGCTTACTAAATTGACATGACTTACATATGATACTTTATGGTAGGTTGATGTTGGGTAGATCACAAACAGCTTTGAGCTTGCTTGATTTGCGTGTTTGAGAAAAGCTCATATGTACCAATATTCTGTGCCATAACCAATTTTCCATAGATTTTCCTAAGTAACATTGTTCTTGGCCACCTTTAAATATATATGAATTGATTGACATTCTTGTTCCTTTTGTTATTTTTTTTCCCGTGTCAAGTTCATAAACCACACATTCTTTTGATCATAATACAACTTCATTTCCTTAGTCACACATTTGGCTAACACTCAAAAAGTCATGATTTAATCCATCAACACACATAACATTACCAACTTTAACCTTTTATTTTAGAAAAACAGATCCTTTACCCTTAATTACAATAGTAGATTCATTTCCAAAAGTGACATTCTTTTCCTTTTCTAATACATTGTATGAAATGATTTTGTATTTATCACTTGTCATGTGTTTTGAACATCCACTATCAATGTACCATTCATTTTATTCTCCTTCTGCAAATAAATCTATGCTGCAACTTTCGAATTGTAAGTTCCTTTTCCATAACTTAGAATTTGTGGATATTTATTCTTTTGGCTGGAGTTTGATCCTACACTCAGATTCCCCATGTCCAAAGTTATTGCAAAATGAACATTTAATTTCATCTTAAAGAGGAGAAAAATTATTATAAGTATTCTTCTTTATTCCTGTCTCATTTCTTTGTTTTCTTACTTCTCTCGTCATGATGGTTTTGTATGCCACACATTGAGCAGCTTTGTGACCAAAATTATGACAAGAGAAACATTGTCCATTAGAAAAAAAAAATTGTGATCATAAAACCTTCTAGTATTGTTTACCTTTTGACTGATGCTTTTGTTATTGTTCATCCTTGAATTGGAACAAACATTATTTACCTGCGAATTTCCTTTGTTCTTCTCCTAAGTGATGAAACTTTACTGACTGGATTTTTCTATATCTAGATAGCTTTTGGTTGTGGCTGAGGGTTTTTCTTTATGAGAAGATTCACCAATTTATCCAAGACCTGTCTTCATAAGAGGAGAGCGTTGAACATTGATAATCTCATCTAAGGTTTCATATCCTTTAGAAAATATAAGATTTAGAGTTTTTACTTTCTCAAGTTCCTTTCTTAGGCTTACTATTTCACATTCTAACCTCTCATTATGATTCTCCTTTTCTATGAGTTGATTATTTAGATTATTTATGGCTATTTTGTTTTCTTCCAAGAATATCTTGAGCTGAGTGGTTTCTTCAAGGAAATCATTTTCTTCTAAAGCATCCATAAAATTATCTTTAGACTCATTAGTTTATTTTTCAAATTCCACGAGAAGTTTAAGATCTTGATCAGATTCTCCTTCTTCACTATTTGACAAGCCATCACTATCTTCATGAGTATAATAACATTTTCTATTGTTAAATCGGCTCTTATTACCTTTTTATATATCTTTTCCTTTATCATGATTATCTTTATGAGGACATTTAGAAGCATAATGAACCACTCTTTCACAGGCAAAAAATTTGAAAGGAAGCTTACCTCTGAACCTTTCAGTGCCAAGTTGAAGTTTCTTTACAAAATTTACCTCATATTATTCTGATACATACCCCGGTCCCTTTATTTATTCCTTTTCTTTTCCTTTCACAATAGCTTTAAATCTGGCTTCTCTGACTTCAGACGAACCTCCTTTCCTTATTTAAAAATCAATCAAGATCCCATGAAGTTGAACAATAGTAAGAGTCTACAAATCCTTCTTCTCTTCAATAGTAGACACTTTTGACTCAAATTTAGGAGTTAGAGATCTTAATATTTTCTCTACTAAAGTTGTATCTTTTATGTCTTCACCCAAATTTCTCATATGATTTATTATCTTATCTAGACATAGAAAGAAACTAGAAATAATTTCATCATTATGCATTCTGAGATTTTCATATTGAATTCTGAGAGATTGGAGTTTAACACTTTTTACCTTGGCATCTATTATGAAACCAGCTCCAAAAATAGAATAAAATAGAGACCAACACCTTATAAATAATCCACTTCGAGGGGGAAACCTCCTTTACATTACATAAATGAACAATTCTTGGATGATACAAATGACAGAATCTCCTTTCTCTATATAGGAGTCAATGGGGTCACACTATAATCCTAGCCAACCTAACAATAATAATGTAAGGGCACAACAATAACAATAGTGGGGTTTACGGGGCACAATGATAATAATATGGGGGCTACAGGGGTACAAAAATAACAATAAGGGGGATACACTACCAAAAATAAGGGGCTATACTAGGAATATAGGGACATAACATGCCCCTCTCCTTCAAAAATGTGTTGTCCTCAATGCTTGAGTAGCTCTGGATGCTTCTATATAAAATTCTTATCCTCCCATGTCGAATCTTCAGTGGGTAAGTCCTTACACTTGATGACATAATCTGAAATTGATAAATTTTGTAGCTGTCAAGTTCTTGTTTCCGTGACTGCTTCAGGTCCCAATATGATTTTTCCTTCCTCATCAAGTTCTGGAAATATTGTTAAAACTAGAAGTTTGTCACCTATAACCTTCTTTAAGCATGAAACATGGAAAACTGGGTGCACTTGAGATGAAGCAGGAAGCTCCAATTTGTATACCATAGTACCAATATTTTACAACACCTTGTAAGGACCATAGTACTTTGGCGATAATTTATTATCCTTCTTAGGTTGCTTGAGGGACATTTGTTTGTATGGTTGTAGACATAAAAATACCCAATCTCCTACCTCAAAACTTCTCTCGCTGTGATGTTGAGCTTCCCGTTGTTTCATTCAATTTTGTGCCAAATTTAGGTTATCCTTTAAGATATTGAGAACTTGTTGTTGATGCTCGATGTGATCTTCCACTACTTGAAGCAATAATTTTCTCTTAAAAATGATGTGATGGACGGTGGATGTTATCCATAAAGTGCCATAAATGGGGTCATTTTTGCTGCAGTATCGAAGTAAGTGTTATACCACCATTCAGCCAGAGGTAACCACTGGACCCATTGTTCTTGTTTATTAGATACAAAATAATGAATATATCCTTCCAAAAAAAAATTCACTATCTTAGTTTTCCCATCAGATTGAGGATGATAAGATGAGCTATGAGATAGTTGATTACCAAAATAAGAAAATAATTTCTTCGAAATATTTCAAGTAAAAATGGGATCTCTATCACTTACAATAATATTTAGGTTTCCATGTAGCTTTTGAATTGTTTCCATAAATGCAGTAGCAACAGTACTTTATTTAAATGGATGAGATAATGCACAAAAGTGTGCATACTTGGTAATTCTATCAACTACCACCATCATGACACTCTTTCCTTTGGACTTAGGTAAACCTTTGATAAAATCCATTGAAACCTCCTCCCAACGTTGACCTGGAATTGATAAAGGTTGTAGAATACTTGGGGTCTTAATTGTCTCAACTTTATTTTGTTAGAAAACCAAAAATTTCACCACAAAATTTTCAATATCATATTTAAGGCCATCCAAAAAAAATTATTTCTTCACCTTGTGGTAAGTTTTAAAAAATCCCAAGTGTCCTCCTAAGGGAGATGTGTGCAATTCCAAAAGAATATTATGTTTTAGTTGGGAATTCTTACAAAGATAGAAGCGATATTTATACCATAAGGAATCATTTTTCCAACTAAATGTATTAGATATAATAGGATCTTGCTGCAACTTTTGAATGAGTGTCCAAACTTCTTCTCCATTCTTCCATTCATCCCTTGCTTCGATTATCCAATCTCGTTGGATAATAGAAATTGCACAAAGAAATGCTTCCACCTCTTCATCCTTTCTTGAGAGTGCATCTGCAACCACATCTAGCTTCCTCTTTTTGTAGATGATTTCAAATTCATAACCCAACATCTTTGTGACCCATTGTTTCTGCTCTTCTGAAGATAGTATTTGTTCCAAAAATTACTTTAGACTATCATGATCAATTCTTACCTTGAAGTGTCTACCCATTAGGTAAGGTCGCTATTGCCAAAATTTCCTTCTCATAAATATCTTTCTGTAAATACTTTCCTTTGATTAGACAACTTTCAAAAGAAATGGGTCTTCCTTCTTGCATTAAACAACACCAATTCCATTTCCAGAGGCATCACATTCCACAATAAAGGTTTTTGTGAAGTCTGGTGTAGCTAATACTAGTGTTATGCACATTGCCTCTTTAAGATGTTCAAAGGCCTTAGTTGCTTCAGGAGTCCATGAAAATGCATGTTTCTTCAATAATGTTGCTAGAAGTGCTGCTATTCTCCCATAATTCTTAACAAAATTGCAATAATACCTTGTTAACCTGAGAAATATTCCTCGCAAATTCTTTATGGTTGTGGAGACCTTCCATTCCTTAATGGCTTTAATTTTTTTAGAGTCTACCTTAACACCCTCGTGAGATACAATATGACCTAGATATTCCACCTCTTGTACTCCAAAGAAACATTTGGAGGTTTTCGCATATAATTGTTTCTCCTGCAACAGTTTGAGCACCCTGTCAACATGTTGAACATGATCATTCGAAGACCTGTTGTAGATTAGTATATCATCAAAAAATTCTAACACAAATTTTCTAAGGAAGGGTTTGAAAATGGAACTCATCAACCCTTGAGATGTAGAAGGTGCATTAGTAAGGCCAAAAGGCATGACCAAAAATTCATATTGACCCTCATGAGTTCAAAATGATGTTTTCTAAATATATTCAGTCTTCATTCTAATTTTATGATATATTGAACGGAGATCCAACTTAGTAAAACAAATTTCTCCATGTAATTCATCCAATAATTCATCAATCACAGAAATGGGAAATTTATCTTTAATAGTGAGCTTATTGAGCTCCCTATAATCTGGACACATGCGCCATGATCCATCCTTCTTGTGCAGCAATACCACTGGAGTAGAGAAACAAATTTGACTAGGTTGAATTATACCAACCTCTAACATTTCTACAATCACATGTTCAATTTCGTTATTTTGGACATAAGGATATCTATAAGGCCTGATGTTTGGAGGAACACTTCCTGGAATCAAATGAATAACCTGATCATGATAAAAAATAGGTGGGAGCCCTTTGGGAGTTTGAAACACCTTGGAATGATCTTCCAAGATGTTTTGGAGATTTGGAGAAATAGATGATTTTTATGTTGGACCTTCTAGTGAGCATATTTGTGCAATTATGCCTCATTGTTCTTTATTTAGAATCTTTGACTTGACATTAGGGCTTATTATCTTTCCCAGTTTCCTAGCGATACCTCATAAATCAACTTCCTTTCCTTCCAAAAATAATTTCAAGAAAAGTTCTTGAAAATTAAAAGCTACCATCCCCAAAGATTGTAACCATTGTACTCCTAGTACAACATCAACACCTCCCATTAAAATGGAAAGCATTGGAATATTCAATACATATTCCCCCATGTTTAGCTTGATATTATGGCATTTTCCAGAGAAATTTATAGTTCCTCCATTTGCAACTATCACTTGACACTCTGGTGCTGGGTATAGGAAGAAATTCAATTTCTTGGCTACCTTACATTGAATAAAATTATGGGTACTACCTAAATCAATTAACATTATCACCTTTTTCTTCTTGATATGTCCTTCAATATTGAGAGTTTGAGGAGTGGTAATTCCTACCAATGCATTACACGATATGGTATGACTCATTTCTTCTTTCTCTAGGGTTGGTTCCTGGTGTATATCCTCTTCTTTTGAAGCTTCTTTCTCATTTTCTTCCTCCTCTTCACAATCTATGTAAAATAATTTCTGTTCAACACACTTATGACATTTAGTGTATTTGCTATCACAACTGTAGCAAAGTCCTTTTTCTCTGTTTTCTTCCAATTGTTGTGGTGTCAACCTTGTAGGTTGTGGAAGTCTAGGAGTATCAATAGTTCCATCTTTATATATGTGAGTGGTAGGCTTCCTTGTCACCATAGTTTTACATTCAATTTTTCTTGCCAGCCTAAATGCCTTTTACAATGAATCAAGTTCCCAAACATGAACCTCATGTTGGATGTTATCCTTTAAAGTCCCTATGAAGACATCAATCTTGTGTTCTTTTGGAATATCAGCTACCCTTATATTAAATTTTTGGAAGTCCTCAATGTGCTCCACCAATGAACCCTTTTGTTTAAGATTTATCAATTGGCTAAATAAGGTTTTGCTCGTTGTATCCTCATAATTTTCTATCATTTGCTCTGTAAAAATTAACCAAGTGACAGATTTTTTACGGGAGAAAAGCCATCGATACCATACAAATGTATTTTGTTCTAAATATAAAGTTGCAATGCGTACCTTTTGTGTGTTTTCACATTATTGAGATCAAAATATTGCTCCATATGTAGTATCCATGTTACGGGATCATTGCCATCAAACTTCCTCATATCGATCTTTGGAATATGGTGGGTCTTCAATCCAACATTAGAGTTTATGAAATCACGATTTACATTTATTTTTTTCTCATCATGAGTTTCCACTACTATATTTTCACCATTGGAATAATTTCTTGTATCAAATTTGTCAAACCTTCTATAGGTTTTACCCTGTACATAAATTATCTGCTAACGAATCTTAAAAATAGAAAATAAACAGTATCAAGAGCATAAAACATAAAATAGATATACACAGAAGTTTTTCCTTGGATCCTAAATAGGCACTACTAGCTTGATTTTTCATTATATTCCTCTTAGTGTTACAACACATATATATAAATGTCGAAGCATTCATAAACCCCAATCCATCAACCCTGGATTAGAACATAACAAGATTTCCCTTGACCAGATCTACAAAATACTAGGGGCCAAAAACCATCATGCCCCAAAACCATGTGGAAACCTATGCACAAAACCATGGGCGGGTTTTCCCACCAATAAATAAGGTCAAAAAAAAATTTCTCGGGGCATTTCCGCCCCTGCTGTGACCCCCCTGCCATGGCCAACGGAATGTATATTGGACATTGTCGCCCCCCCTGTGACACCCCCCCCCGCACATGCGACTAATCATGGAAAGAATATAACACATACCCAACATTTTACCACTTGTTGTTTTCTTTGCACAGGGGGCCACAAGAGAGCTTAGTAATTAGTCCAGCTCTACAACACCCATTGTTTCTCTACATCAAGAGAACTTCTGAGTGCTCATAGACTTCATAAATGCATCTGCAACATTATTCAAAGTGTCCACCTTTACTAGCAACACCCTTTTATCCTCAACCATATCTCTCACAAAGTGATATTGAACATCAATTTGCTTTGTCTTTGAATGATAAACAGGGTTCTTAGCCAAGAAAATTGCACTTTGGCTATCACAGTCTATCCTTATAGCTCACTACACCAACCCCATAATTGAACACAATATCTGAAACCAAAATGCTTCCTTTCTTTCATGAGTGGCTGCCATGTATTCTGCCTCTGTAGTTGAAAGAGCCACTACAGGTTGTCTTTTACTCATCCCACCGACTCCACCTCCAAATAGGCTAAACACATACCCACTTGTAGATATTATTTGGTCCAGATATCCAACCCATTTTGCATCAACAAACCCATGGATCTCCAAAACTCTGTCCAATCTTGGTCTTCCTTTGTAGCACAAACCATAATCACTAGCGCCACGTAAATATTTGAAAACCCACTTCACTACTATCCAATGCTCCTTCCCTGTTTTTGACATAAACCTGCTCAATACTCCCACTGCATGTGAAATGTATAGTCTAGTATAAACCATTGCATACATCATGCTACCCACTACACTTGCATATGGAACATGGGACATATCCTCCTCTTATTCTTGTGTCCTGGGACACTATTCAGCAGATAGCTTTACACCTACAGGAATAGGAACCTTCACCGGTTTATTATCCTGCATATCGAACCTCTGCAATGTAGTATCGACATAATTCCACTGGTTTAATCAGAGCTTCCTCTTTGCTCGATCTCTCTTAATTTCCATGCCCAAAATATAGTTTGCAGCACCAATATCCTTCATGTCAAATTTGGAGAAAAATTGGGTCTTCAAATCTTCGATTATTTCTTTGTCATTTCTAATCAGCAACATATCATCCACATACAAGACCAAAGAAATAACAGGTTCACCAATTAATTTAAAATAAAAACAGTGATCCTCTTTGCTTCTGGTGAAGCCAATTCCCCATATATAGGTATCAAATTTTTGATACCACATCCTTAGTGACTTTTTTAACCCATAAAGAGACTTTTTTAACGCACATACCAGTTTTTTCTTACCCTTCACCGTAAAGCCTTCAGGTTGCTTCATGTAGATCTCCTCTTCCAGATCTTCGTGAAGAAAATTTGTCTTCACATCCATCTATTCTACCTCAAAATCAAATGCCGCAGCAACAAATTAAAGTAATATAATAGAAGTAACCTTGGCAACAGGAGAAAAAAAATCACCAAAATAAATTTCTGACACTTGGGAATAACCTTTTTCTACCAACCGAGCTTTTTATTTCTCCACCTTGCCTTCGACATTCATCTTCTTCTTAAACACCCATTTTCTCTCAATGGGCTTCCTTCCAGCCGGCAACTCCACCAGATCCCATGCCTCATTTTTGTGCAAGGATGCCATTTCATCAACCATGACCTCCTTCCATATTTTTCCATCCTCTAAATCCACTGCCTCCCTGATAGTTTTGGGATCATCATCAGTGATAGTTAAAGCAAAAATTGAGCAGAAATCAGATGGACTATACCTTTCTGGATGCCTTCTTTCCTGAACTGATCTTCTCACAGTTGGATTTTGTGGCTCTTCCTCTTCTGAATATTCTTCTGTTGTAGAGTCTGATTCATCCTCCTTTAGCTCAAACTCTATCTTCTCAGGGTCCTTTGGTAGGACTTCATCTTTAACAACATCTTTCACCTCTCTAAACACCACATCTCGATTGTACACTACCTTCCTTGTTTCTTGGTTCCAAATCTTGTAACCTTTTAAACCATCCTTATATCCAATAAAGATGCACCTTTCAAAATTATTATCCAACTTGGTCCTTTAATCCTTTGGAACATGTAAATATGCATCACATCCAAATACCCTCAGATGTGAAAGAGAGGGTTTCTTACCAGTCCATACCTCATGTGGAGTCGTATCATCCAATGATGATGACGGTGATCTGTTAAGTAGGTAACATGCAGTCTCCACTACCTCTGACCAAAATTCCTATCCTAACCCGATACCACTGAGCATGCTTCTTGCCTTTTCCATCAACGTTCTATTCATTCTTTCTCCAACTCTGTTTTACTAAGGTGTGTATGGAGTAGTCTTCTATTGTGCTATACCACACTTATTACAGAACTCTTCCAATTCCTTCTTGCAAAACTCTCCTCCATTATTTGTCCTCAACACCTTTATCTTCTTCTCTATCTAGTTTTCCACCAGAGCCTTAAATTATTTAAATCTATCAAAGAATTTAGATTTCTTCCTCAAGAAATATATCCATGTATTCCTTGAGAAGTCATATATGAATGAACATAGTACACATAATTACCCAGTGATGGAACCAACACAGGTCCAAACACATCACTGTGCACAAACTCTAATATCTTGTTCGCCCTCTTAGCACTAGAAGGAAAACTCACCCGATTCTGCTTCCCATATAGAAATTTTCATAGAAATCGAAATCCAGAGAGAAATTAGAAATACCTACTACCATACCATTTCCGTGCAGTATCCGAAGGCCCTTCTCTCCAATATTTCCATGCCTTTGATGCCATAGCATGGTCTTTTCTCCGGATATCTCTATGCTTTCCGCTCCACTTTTAGGAACCACAAAAATGTTGCAACGATCAATAATAGTGCTACGCTGAAGCTTGTAGAGAGTTCCAGTCCAAGCTCTCCGCATTAATACTAGTGCTCCGCGAACCATCTCGGAGGTATCTTTTTCGAACACTGTTTTTACACCTGCATCATCCATATTGCTTACAGAAATCATATTTTTGGCCAATGCAAGAACATGCAGAAAATGAGGAAGTGTTCTAAACCTTCCACCTTGCAGCTTCAACTTGAATTTTCCACGTCCAACAATTTTGGCCTTACGATCATCCCCTAACAAGACATCATTGCCATAATTCTTCTCGTACTTGTAGAACCACTCCCTATGGGGAGTGAAGTGAAAGGATGCACCTAAGTCAATCAACCATGCCTCATGATCTACACATGTATTTGAAGAAGATATCAACCATGCCTCATGATCTACACATGTATTTGAAGAAGAAGCCAAATACACATCCCCCACCTTCATCTGAGGTGATTTTTGCCTCTACAGAAGGAGCATCATCAGATCCCTTTCCTTTCTCAAGAGCTTTAGATATGCAGTCCTTTTTGTAGTGCCCTTCCTTTCTGAATTTCCAACACACCTTTATAAACTTTCCTTGAGATTTAGATCTCCCACTCGATTTTTTTTTTTTTTTTTTTTTTGGTACCTTCTTCATAAAAATAAGGATGCCATTCTGGCCCTCCATATTTCTCTGTCTCATTTCCTCCGACAGCAAGGCTGAGACAATTTCATCAAAATTAAAGGTAGTGGTATTGCTACCTATTGCAATAACCAGAATGTCCCATGAATCTGGTAGAGAACACAACAAACTGATGAAATTATATTCATCTGAGATTTTAATATCAACATATGACAACTGACTTACCATAGTATTAAAGTCGTTTAGATTCTCCGTCACTGAGTCTCCATCCTCAGGGTATACAATTTTTTTTGTAGGAATAATTTATTCACCAGATTTGGTTTGGTACAAAGTCCCTAGCTTGTCCCACAAATTCTTTGACGTAGCTTCCCCATATACATTCAACAATACCAAATCTGAGATACACAACCATATTGTTCTTTTTCCTTCTGATCCAACTTATTCCAATCTTCATCTGACATTACCATTGGTTTAGTACTTGGATCTACAGTGATCCACTGATATTTATCCACTGGAAAATCCTCCATATTGAGCTTCCACAACTCAAAAATCTGACCATTAAATTTCTCAATCTCTAACTTTCCACTACTTGCCATCTTCTTTCATCGCAAGAATTGATCCTGCAGATCTCCCACTGAATAGGGTCTACCACAGGGTGGAGAGAAAAACCCCTCAGTAGTAAAGGCATCCCATTGAAGCCGGAACAACATCTAATACCAAAAATAGGTTTTAACCTTGTACATAAATTATCTGCAAACGAATATTAAAAACAGAAAATAGAGAATAGAGAGAACATAAAAAATAGAACAGATATACATAGATATTTCCCTCTAGATCCCAAATCGGGACTACCAGCTTGAATTTTCATTATATTCATTTTAGTGTTACAACACATATATACACATGTTGAATCATTCATAAACCCTAATCCATTAAGCCTATATTAGAACATAACCGTAGTTCCCTTGACTGGATCTACAAAATACTAGGGGTCGAAAATCATCATTCCCCAAAACCATGTGAAAACCTATGCACAAAACCATAGGCGGGTCCGACTAGTCATGGAAATAATATAACACATACCCAACACCTTCCTTCAAACCTTCCATGTCTTCATTTAGATCATTCTTCATGTCTTCCATGTTGTCTTTCATTTTTTCATCGATATTAGCTTCCATGTCATCCATCTTAGCTTTCATGCCATCCATCTTAGCTTCCATGCCATTCTTAAAACCATCCATCTTATCTTCCATGCCTTTCTTCAAAACATCCATATTAGCTTCCATGCCTTTCTTCAAACCATCCATATTTGATCCGAATGGAAAATGGCATCCACTCATGGTATTCATCCACCCATGTTATCCATCAAACCATGGAATTTACCCATGGTATTGTAAATGGCATCGACCCATGGTATTCATCTACCCATGGTATTTATCCACCCATGGTTTTGAAAGTGGCCTACACCCATGGTATTCATCCACCCATGGTATTGTAAGTGACATATATCCATGATATTCATTCACCCATGGTATGTATCAACCCATGGTATGTATCCACCCATGGTATTCATCCACAAATAGAATTTACCCATGGTATCCACCTATGGCATCTGACCATGGTATTGTAACTCAAAAAAAGGCTATAAATAATAAGGCTCACTTTGTAAAAGGATAGATTGTTTACCAGAATATAGCTTCTACAGTTATTCTCTGTTTTAGTAAAACAAGTTTCATTGTGCTTTTTTCTTTCAACACAAATTACTATTTTTAGCAAGTTTTCGGGTCCTGCACTCCCGTCACTGTTTTGGGACCCTAATGATCCAGGTGGATATTGGTGGCCACCCACTTATTCCATTTGGACCCGCACCATACATTCTTGCAACTTTTCACTTTCAGCACAACTTACTATTTTTAGCAGGTTTTCGGGTCCTACACTCCCGAAGCTGTTTTGGGACTCTAATGATCCATGTGGATATTGGTGGCTGCCCACCTATTCCGTTTGAAACTCCACCATCAGTTTTTTTAGTTTTTCAATTTCAGCACAACTTACTATTTTTAGCAGTTTTTCAGGTCCTGAACTTCCGAAGCCGTTGTAAGGCCCTAAACGATGTTTTTTGGGTATCGCGCCTATAGTGAATATGATTCCATTCTGGAATTGATATTTTGGGTT
Source organism: Pinus albicaulis (assembly GCA_034641835.2). Classification (NCBI taxonomy): domain Eukaryota; kingdom Viridiplantae; phylum Streptophyta; class Pinopsida; order Pinales; family Pinaceae; genus Pinus; species Pinus albicaulis. Next base: position 1,698,969,922 of record CM076575.1, on the reverse strand, counting down.
AGAAGTTGTAGTCCTTGGATAGATATTTCTAATGATGTATCATGTGCATCAAACATAGATAGTATGCCAAAGTTACGATCTCGGGGAGTTGAAACACTAATTTACCCAAACAGGGCCCATAGTTTTGGCGCTTCATCTACTAGGGTTAGGTTTTTGGATGTTTAGAGTTTTCCATTGTTTCTCAATAATAAATAGGCCCTTGAGCCTCATTTTAACATGGTTCAGAGGCATGTAGCTGCCACATCTCTTCTTAGAGATAAGCTACCAGCGCCCTACCTATTTGATTTCCATTATGTATGTAAGCATCTTTCTATATTTTATATTAATGGAATGAAGCATTATTTCCACTGCATATTTGTGCTTATGTCTATTTCTGCATTTTACTACATTCCTGCATAAATCCATATTTATGCTGGAATGCAATAAAATAATGAAATAGACATAAACACAGAGATGCAATGGAAATAATGCTTCACTTCATTAATATCGAATAACAGAAATATGCTTACAGACATAATGGAAATCAAATAGCTAGGGTGCTGGTAGCTTATCTCTGAGGAGAGATGTGGTGGCTACATGCCTCTGAACTACGTTACAATGAGGCTCGACGATCTGAAAATGGAACTATTTGTAAATTTTGTGCAAAGTATCCATTTCCATTTAATGAAGTGTGCAAAGTATTCTCCATGTCTTGCAAGTTAAAAAAAGTGTTTTTGATAAGGTTTCTGAGTCTTATGTGTGAGGGAATGTTAATTAAATTTACTGTTTAACATATTAAATCAAAAATACACACCAGATAAACTTCACCATAACATATGACAACAAATTGATGAGGCAGTTCACCCCTCGTGGGCTACATCTGCCAGGTCCAAGGCTCCCAATGGGCATGTCCTTGCTCTATTAAGTTGCTCAAATTGGTTATACAGTGAGAAATATGCCTAAACAAGAAAAACCAGCTGTGAAATTGACTTCAGAAGAGAAAAATAAGCTTAAAATGGCTTTTGTTTCACCTCAAACAGTGAAGTATAGCCCAATACAACTCCATTTCCCTGATGGCCCAGATGGCTCTCCAAGCTTCCTTGAAGAAAAAATGGCTATAGAACACCTCTGTTCGCTCTGCAACCTGTCCCAAACTCTCTAGAATGCTCAAGAAACCCCAAAATTCACTAAATTTTTGTCTTGTTTTGTCGAAAATGGAGAAAGTTATGACCAAAACAAATTTTGCCCAGTGGCACTAGAAAGCCTCCTCCAAAACTAGAGGAGCTCTATTTAATCCCACCAAAATAGTAGGATGGGTAAGAGCGATGGAACCATGCCACTAAATCAGCGGAGGCATTAAATTTAACTGTCAGTGCTAGCGCGGTCACATGTGAGAAAGCCAGAAATGGTTAGCGTCGACAATTAAGTTGTTAACCTGCACCCCTAGTCGTAGCCCGTAGGTCACATGGCTAGGGGGCTGGCACCCGCGGGCTTAACACAAATGTCCTACTGATTCAACAGGCCTTAGCCCTTGGTCCTACACCAGGTCGCGGGGTCTACCGCCCTTAACCCCCGAGGGCTTAACTCCTTACTCCGTCAGTTCAACAAACAACAACCCAAATTGTCATGCACGACTGCACGATTCGCCTGTTAACCTTGAAGACCCGACTCACCCAAAAAACATCCACTTTGGTGTTGAAGAAGCCGACCCACCCGTGGTGTAGTGGTTGGGTCGACCCTACTCGAGGTCTCGAGTGATGGGTTTGATCCACGTTGCCCATAAGTTTTTGACATGACTTTGAACCATAGGCCTGGGGCCACATGGCAACCTCCAGGAAGGCCATTTGGCACCCTCTGATAGACCCACATAAACCATATAAAAAATAAAATTTTGCCATAAAATTTTATTTTTTTTTGTAAAATTAGACAAATTTTTTTGTTCAAAGTCCTGTTTTGAAGGTTATTGAGCAACTTCAAACTTCAATATTTTTCACATACGACATCAGATTTGAGTCCTTTTCATGGCGCCAGAATCGCAACGACGAGGCCTTTCCGATAGTTCAGATTGCAACCAATTCTGAGAAGTTCCATTTTGAGCATTTTTTCAACTTGGACATGATCACCTGATCACACCTCCAAAATTCTTTTGGACCCAAAAAGCTCTCTGAATTATAGAAATTAAAGATGAGGAGACTGATTCTCCACTCTTCCAACCTTGAACCACTGAAATTTTCCTGACTTCATCAAATTGAGCTTCTCATAAAAAGACAAATTCTTCCTTGAATTTGTTGACCGACTATTGCTAACTTTGACAGTGTCATGATGCAAATTTTTGAAATTTGCAGAATAGCAACTGAAATTTTCAGAATACATACTATTTCTACAATGGTCTAACTTCAAAGGAAACTGAAAATAAGATTCACATTGCCAACTTTCCTCATGGCGAATTTTTGCCGAATGAGCCATGTACTTGTGTCAATTCTCGACCAAGTTTTCTTGCCATACCAATTTTCCATTATGAAACCAGCAATGACCCATGCTGAACTTTGTGCCCTCTTTGCTTTCATGCTTTACCCTCTCTTGGATTTTTACACCACCTTGCACTGACACTTTTTTGTCTACACCAATCGACATCAAAGGCACTTTCTGCAACATCTTGTCATCTTCTTCCAAAGACGACCTGCTTTCATACTAGAACATATCATCATTTACATTAGCAATAACATGAAAATGATTATGTACAAAATATTTTTGTTTAACCATCAACAAAGTCAAATTTTGACTTGCATTGACAAGCCTTTTCAATTGCCATGCATTCACTAAAGACGATTCTAGCTTCTTCTGATGTGCTCCCACAATAAACTCCTTACCATCCTTGGACAGATGATACTTGTTCTCATGGCGATGGAAGATCACTTTTCTGTCATATAAATACGGACTACCCAACACCACACCTATAATTTCAAGCGATACCACATCTATTTCAACCAAATCAACATAATGAGCTATTATGGCAAAGCGCAACATGCACTTTATTGAGACTTGTAAATTAGCATCCTTGTAAATCCAACCAAGTGGACATGGCTTTGGATGTGGAATGGTCTCAAGTTTTAGCTTCTTGACTAAGTCTTATGAGATGAGATTCGCTTGTGACCCACTATCAAATAGTGTGTCTATCTTTGTGTGTTTTGAGATTATCCTCACATGAAACAACTCTATCCTCCTTTCTTCATTTGGAGCTTCTATGTGACAGTTTAAAGTGCTAGAATTGTGATTTTTTTATTTTACAATCTCTTTCCCATTTTTGTTCTTTAGTACCATGGCTATGCTTTTAGTTTCATCACCTGATTCAGACCCTAATTCTTGTTCAAAATTTGCAACCATTTTTCCTTTTTCTCTGGCCTTATCTTTGTTTTTAAATTTTTCTGGTTTCAACTCCGGATGAAGTTTCCAGCAATGGTCTTCATCATGGCTTTTTTTGGAACAATTTTTACAAAAGAACTTTCCTTTTTCTTTCCTAGAGTTTGCATTTCTTTTTCTCCGTTTGCCTTTAAATTCACTACCCTCATTCCCATTAAAATATTGTTTACCTCTAGCCTCTAAATGCGTGGCATGAACAAAAACCTCGTAAAGACTAGTAGGATTGAACATAAGGATAGTAAGTACAAGATAGCTGTGTAAACCACCTATATATTTCAGCAAAGTCTCTTGGCTATGAAAATCAGTTCCAAATAATAAATCCCTTCTTATAAACTCTTGAGTGTAATCATGAACACTTTGTCCCTTAAGTTGTCTAAAACTTTTCCAATTCATGATAGCATTTTTTAAATGAGCTAATGGATAAAATTTTTGCTTAATTGCGGAAATAAATTCAGCCCATGATAAAGTAATCTTACCATGTTTTTTAATTTCATCCTTGGCTTTGGCCTCCCACCATACCAATGCTACTTCTTCCATTCTCAAAGAGGCTAGCTGTATCTTGGTGTCGTCTTCATGAAGGTTTTGTATCCTCAAATAAACTTCCAACTATCTTATCCAATTTTCATGTTTCTCTGCATTGACTTCACTGTTAAACATAGGCAACTCAAATTTGACAACAAGCTTTAAAAATTAACTTTTATCAATAGTTTTAGACTTGTGATATTGATTCACCTAAGTAGAGGATGACAATGTAGAGGAAGAGGATGAAGATGGGGATGGTGGATCACCTTGTCCTCCATGTCCTTTCTTTGTCTTGTCATCACTTTTCTTTCCTCTTGAAGAACACTCTCCTTCTTTCTGATGTTTATAAACCTCTCCAACAAGCCTATCATTCCTTTCTTGGTAGAGTACCCTCACCATCTCAGTCATGTCCAAAAAAGCTTTTCGGAATACCCGTTCTTATTCTTTGGGATCAATGTCTTCAGGAGCTTCTCCTTCTCTTGAAGACATGCTTGAGACTTCTTCAGTAACTCTTGAGGGCGTAATAGATGGTGGAGTCAATGGCTCTTTGGCCTTACTTTTTTGAGGATTACTTTGTGCTCTAACCAATTGTCCTTCCACTCTTTTGAGTTTAAGCCTAGTAAGCATCAAAACTTGCAAACAATCAACTATATCTTTGTACAAAACAAATGTAGAGTAAAACTCTAGCTCCTAAGGCTCAAATCCTAAGCTCTGATACCATCTGATCTGAAAATGGAACTATTTGTAAATGTTGTGTAAAGTATCCATTTCCATTTAATGAAGTGTACAAAGTATTCTCTATGTCTTGCAAGTTAAACAAAGTGTTTTTGATAAGGTTTCTGAGTCTTATGTGTGAGGGAATGTTAATTAAATTTACTGTTTAACATATTAAATCAGAAATACACAGTAGATAAACCTCACCATAACATATTACAGCAACATGATGAGGCAGTTCACCCCTCGTGGGCTACATCTGCCAGGTCCAAGGCTCCCAATGGGCATGTCCTTGCTCTATTAAGTTGCTAAAATTGGTTATACAGTGATAAATATTCCTAAACAAGAAAAAATAGCTGTGAAATTGACTTCAAAAGATAGAAATAAGCTAAAAATGGCTTTTTTTTCACCTCAAACAGTGAAGTATAGCCCAATATATCTCCATTTCCCTGATGGCCCTGATGGCTCTCCAAGCTTCCCTGAAGAAAAAATGGTTTTAGAACACCTTTTTTCACTCTGAAACTTGTCCCAAACTCTCCAGAATGCTCAAGAAACCTAAAATTGACTAAAATTTTGTCTTTTTTTGTCGAAACTGGAGAAAGTTATGACCAAAACAAATTTTTCCCAGTGGAATTAGAAAACCTCCTCCAAAACTGGAGGAACTCCAGTTAATCCCACCAAAATAGTTAGACAGGTAAGAATGACGGAACCGCGCCACTAAATTAGAAGAGGCATTAAATTTAACTGTCATTGCTGGTGCGTTCACATGCGAGAAAGCCAAAAATGGTTAGCATTGGCGGTTAAGTTGTTAACTCGCGCCCTTGGTTGTAGCCCGCAGGTCACGTGGCTAGGGGGCTAGCACCCACAGGCTTAACAAAAATGTTCTGCTGGTTCAATAGGGCTTAGCTCTTGGTACTGCACCTGGTCATGGGGTCTATCATCCTTAAGCCCCGAGGGCTTAACTCCTTACTCCACCGGTTCAACAAGCGATGACCGAAATTGTCGTGCACGACTGCATGACTCGCACAACAAAAATCCGCTTTGGTGTTGAACGAGCCAACCCGCCCATGGTGTAGTGGTCGGATTGACCATGCCCAAGGTGTTGGGTTAAGGGTTTGATCCACCATGCCCACAATTTTTTGACATGACCTTGAACCATAGGCTTGGGGCCACGTGTCAGTCTCCGGGCAGGCCACGTGGCACCCTCTGATAGGCCCACATAAACCATATAAAAAATAAAATTTTTCCATAATTTTTTTTTTGGAAAAATTAGAAATTTTTTTTGGTTCAAAAGTGCTGTTTTGAAGGTTATTGAGCAACTTCAAACTTCAATATATTTCACATACGACATCGGATTTGAGTCTCGTTCATGGCGCCATAATCGCAGTAACGAGGCCTTTCCGTTTGTTTAGATTGCAACCAATTCTGAGTAGTTCCATGTTTTAGCATTTTTTCAACTTTGACATGATCACCTGATCACTCTAAGGCCTATTTATTATTGAGAAACAATGTGAAACCCTAAACATCCAAAAACCTAAACGTAGGAGATGAAGCGCCAAAACTATGGGTCCCGTTTGGGTAAATTCGTGTTTCAACTTCCCGGGGACGTAACTTTGGCAGATTATCTCTGTTTGATGCACATGATACATGGTTAGAAATATCTATCTAAGGACTACAAATTTTGACCGCGAATACCTATTCTAGAATGGAATCATATTTTTTGGACAAGCGATGCCCAAAAAATGTCGTTTAGGGCCTCAAAAAGGCTCTGAAAGTTTAGGACCCGAAAAATTGTTAAAAATAGTAAGTTGTGTTGAAACTGAAAAAATAAAAGAAATGATGGTGGCATTTCAAATGGAATAGGTGGGCGGCCTCCAATATCCACCTGGATCATTAGGGTTCCAAAACCGCTCCTGGAGTGCAGGACCCGAAAACCTACTAAAAATAGTAAGTTGTGCTGAAAGTGAAAAGCTACAAGAGTTGATGGTGTGGGTCCAAATGGAATAGGTAGGTGGCCACCGATATCCAGCTGGATTATTCCTCCCTCCTTAGGAAGCAATGATCCCCATTGCATTGAGATCCTCCATGAGATGAGGTAAATTCTGTTGAAATGGGTATTAGATTTGTCAAAGATGTCATGGACCTGTAGGCAGACATGCTGGATGTGTTTAGTAAATTTGGTTTCTTTATTAGCCTCAGATAGTACATGTGTGGATTCTATTTGTGTAGTTTTATGAGGTATGGAAACATCAGGCGGTGGTGCATCTGGGGTTAGATTAATGGAGTTCTTGTCCTAACAGTGTAGAGGAACCTCTGTGAGTGAGGAGAAAATGTCCTCATATTCCTCTGTGACTTTGTGCATCTACTGCAGCCATGCAGGGGAGCCCTATTTCGAGGTTGTGACAACAATATTCTTCTTTCCCTATGAGCGAGTTGTAAGGAAAATCAATTTCCTGGTTTGGGAAACAATCTTACTACATTATTTTGCAACAGTAAAAGAGATGACATGAGGCGGTACTACCTCCGGTATCCTGTACAAGTTATTTCCCAAAGTAATAATAAGATCATGAGGCCTAGAATCACACACAACATGTCACTTCAATGAGTATGGTTGGCCCAATAATACATCATCTACATCAAGAGGAGAAACATCACACACTACCTCATCCAGGAATGGCTTGATATTATACGGAAGGCGACACTGCTGGCGAACACATAGATCTCTCCCTGGGTGAAGCCACTTGATGGTATACAGCTGCGGATGTGCTATCCGCTTCACGACCTATGTTCAAATGAGGTTCTTTTGGATTTTTCTATCGACAAGGAATTACAGTGGAGAACCCTTCACCCACATCTGCGAATAGAAGAGGCGCTCCCCCTCCTTTGGATCCTCGGGATCGTCCCTTTAGATCTTGGTGGTGGCAACAATGGAACTGAGATTCGCATCAAAGATCTACTTCCCTTTCTCATTTCCTTTGTCTGGTTTTGACTCAGGATCAGAACATGCATCTGATTCAGGTGCCTTTAGTTTGGCCACCAACGACTGTTTAGCCTGACACTCGTTTGTGTTGTGAGTGGGGCTATTATGAAATTCACACCACTTCCCTGTGTCCTTATTTGGATTTGTGTTGTTGTCTAAGTCACCCTGCTTTGGCCTTGCCCCATGTTCTACCATTCATGGGTGCCTTTCCTTGGCTTCGGAATTGCAGATCCAAAGTCTCGCTTCTTCTGCTTAAATTTATGCTCGATCTTGGTGGCATAGCGATATGCCATCCCAAGCGATGTAATGTCGAGGAACTCCATTTCCTCCTGATTGTGTCTGTGCAGACAGCTGCGGTACTTGAGCACCAAATGTCTCTCTGAATATTTAATACCAAACTTTGTGCGTAGGGTATGGAACAAATTCGTCAGTTCATGCACATATTGATGCCTTTGCTGCCACAACGTGGTCCATTGGATGTACTTTTCCTCATAGCTCCCCACGGGGTAATATTGTTCCTTAATGCCATCTTAGAATGAATTCCAAGTGGGTGCGGCTGAGAATAGAGAGGTTTCTATCATGTCCTTTTTCTCATAGTAGGTTGCCTACCAATCTTTGACATGGGGGGTGGATTTGAGGAGTGTAAAAATAATATTTTCTCGGTCAGAGAAATCATGGACTGAGAAATACCCTTCCAACAAATTCAACCATCTATTTACAGTGTCTGCATCTATTTGGCCTTCAAATATAGGAATGTCAAAGTTTCCCTGTACCTTGAAGGGAGTGGCGCCTCCAAAGTGGCTATTGGATGCAGATGTGTGGTAGGTGGGCAGTCGTTGAAGGAGCTGAGCAAAGTTATCCATCACCACGTTCCTTTGTTTCTCAAGGACCTCCTCGAGAAATATTCTGATAGGATCTCCTGATCCCTCATATTTATTTTCTTCCGCCATGGGAGGTCGTCGAGGTTTGTGAGGCTGATCTTGCAAGGGTTCAGCTAGATCGAGCCCTAACCCCTTATACCCTCATCGTGTTGGGGACATGCAAAGAAAAATAGAGAAAGAGCAGACCCACTCTAATACCACAATGAAACTTGCTTTATTAAAATAGAGAAGAACTGTAGAAGCTACATTGTGGTGGAAAATCTATCCTTTTACAAATTGAGGCTTGTTATTTATAGCCTTTTTTTTGAGTTACAATACCATGGATAGATACCATAGGTGGATACCATGTGTCAATACCATGGGTAGAGACCACTTACCATACCATGGGTAAATTCCATTTTTGGATGAATACCATGGGTAGATACATACCATGGGTGAATGAATATCATGGATAGATGTCACTTACAATAGCATGGGTGTAGGCCACTTTCAAAACCATGGATGGATAAATACCATGGGTGGATGAATACCATGGGTCGATGCCATTTACAATACCATGGGTAAGTTCCATGGGTGGATGGATAACATGGGTGACTGAATACCATTGGTGGATGCCATTTTCCATTCAGATCAATATTAGCTTCCATTCCATTCTTCAAACCATCCATCTTAGCTTCCATGCCTTTCTTCAAAAATTCCATTTCATTTTTTGTTTCTCTTTGCGAGAGCGAAATTTGGTGCACTTGCTCTTGTAATTTTTATATATTATGTTGGACTTATTCATATTCATGAGTCATAGTAGACTATTCTGAGGGCTTAATTGGTGTTGAATTATTTTTAGGGGGCATTTTACAACCAAATACTTATATCAATGCTTCAATATGCCCTTGGAATCACTTCAAACTGATTTTTCAAACAAGACTTATGCAGTTTGAAAATAAAATACACACATTTTTCTTGATTTTGAGGAGCTTGATATTGAAACTAATGTATCTTTGTAATTTCGGATCCCCAATATCTTATCTTTAGTCCTATAGTATCCTTTGAATATTCTTTCCAATGCCATAGGTCTAACCTGATTTGGATTCTTTAAGACAAAGTTATGCCCAATCTCCCACAATGACCTAATTATGGACTGGTTCAGTAGAGCGAACTTGTACGACATGCCACATGTTAATTTTTCCTCATTCAGCTCTAAAATTAATACATAGGAAACTAAATTATGTGTACTTTTGGACACTTTTTACACAATTCCAATCCATTGCTCAGAGAGATATTTATGACGATTTTCCCATGGTCACCTCTTTGAGATGAAATTTTGGAGCCTGAAAAAACCATAACTTCCATAGATCATATCTCTGAAAATATTGTGAACCAAGATCTAAAATTTTTACACAATGTTCCTCAAGATTTCAGCTTCGTGTGGTAGAAATTTTAGGTTCTGAAACTTCATATAAGAAAATTTATTGTGAAAATTCCACGATGACCTGTTTGGATTAGCGAAACCATAGAATCCAAAGCTCTAATACCAAATTTTATGAAACCAACTCTAAAAATAGAAGAAAAGAGATATAATGCCTTATAAATGAGCCACTTCGAGGGGGAAACCTCCTTTACATTACATAAATAAAAAATTCTTGGATGATTCAAATGAAACAACCTCATTTCTATATATATGAGTCCATCGAGTCATAATATAATCCTAGATGACCTAACAATAATAATGTAAGGGCACAACAATAACAATAGTGTGCTTTATGAGGCACAATAATAACAATATGGGGGCTACAGGGGTACAAAAATAAAAATAAGGGTGCTACACTACCAACAATAAGGGGCCACACTCATAATATAGGGACGTAACAACATCACCTTCATAGCTTAGAATGATTTTGTCCCATATCTCCTTTGTTGTATTTAACTACATAACCTTGAAAAATTCTGATTAGGTCAGGCTTTCTAATAATGCATTGACAACTTTCTCATTGGTTTCATAGTTCTTATTTATTACTGAATCTGTGGGAACTACAAATGGATATTGGTAACCTCCTTAAAAAATTTCCCAAACATCTGCTCCAAGAGACTGAAGATAGGATCTTGTTCTTGTCTTCCAGAAGATTAATGTTTTTCCATTGAAGAGTGGTGGTTTTATAGATGTTGTTCCATCTTGATTTCTCATCTTGGTAGATATTCCTTCTAGTGATCAAGCTTATTAAGAAGGACTTGCTTTGATACCAATTGTTGGGAAAAATACTAAGAGGGGGGGCCAGGGGGGGTCGGTGGGTGAATCAGTATTTATAACTCATGCAAAAAATTTCTTTACTTTACTGGTTTCTATACGCTACTTCACTTAATCGAAATAGCGTATATACACAACTTTCTTTAAGGAAACTTGTGTATTCTCAATGCACTTATTATTCAGATAAATATTTAGTAACATTACTTTGACCTGTGCATCATTCATTCATCAGACATTTAGTAAGCATGAAACATGTGCAATAAGAAAAGAATAAATATTACACATAAGAAGCACACATGAACACCAAGATTTAAGGTGGAAACCCAATTTGGGAGAAAACCACGACTTCCTTTGTCTCTGTATTCATAATTGATTATATAGAAAAATACTTACAATATTTTACTGGTTCAGACTCATACCAACACGCAGGCTCCCACTTGCAGAAGGCTACAATCTTCTCTCGTTCTCCAGCTTCTACTGGAAGGGAGCTCCAACCCCCTGATCTCGTTTACCAGCCACCATTGGAAGAGAGCTACAACCCCTTGATCTGATCACCAACTCCTGTTGGCAGGAAGCTTCAAGTTCCACACTGAAGGCTCCAACCCTCAAAACCACTGCAAACCATGTTTCATAAATTTTCACATTGGATCCAACATTTTATAATTCAACAAAAATTGTATATAAACTGAAACAACCATCAACCAAATTCTATCATAAAAATTATATCGTTGTAACCAGACCACAGAACTAAACCCAAAATTCTGCATCAGCACACATAATCAATTGGAACACTGATCATTCATAAGACAAATGTATAGACTACTTTAATTATGACAACCCGTGTGTATACACACTTTTTTGTGGAGAAACCTGCGTATAGATATCAATATACTAAGATTAGAGTTCTGACCAGACTCAAAATAGATCAAAGATATTCAAACATATTTTTCCAGTTTTATAGATCCCTCATACAATCCGCAAAATCCATCATATTTAATCAACTAATCACTGATATTTATACACAATCAAATAGTATCATAATCAGTACTCAAACAACCCAGATCTATATGAAGACATCGTTGACAGAAAGTAGAAAAATAACAAAACTGATCAGAAATTTCCTTCAGCATTCTTCAGTAAAACCATGGCTTACATACGCACCTTCCATAAGACAAATCCGTGATTGTATACTCCTCTTCGAAAACCAATTTGTGTATATATTTCACTTAATATATATGCACCTTTACTAATCCAAACCTGTGTGTATACAGGCCTTCTCCGTGATGAACCCATGTATAGATCTATAAATAATTTAGGACTGTGAAACACTTCAAAACACCAAACTTACTTAGATCATACCCTTCACTTCAAAAAAAATGCGCAAAACCACAAATCTAAGAAAATCATAAACAAATAATGAAAATACATAGTCATTTCAGTTTTATATATCCTGATCCATCATTGTATTCATGAGTGCATCATAATATCAGATCTATCTATTGATTACAGCCCATTCCATGCAGATATACTTCATATTGAAGTGCGCATTGAATTCATATACTCATGCACACTTAGCAATATGATCTTCACCTCCTTATATAGTTTTAACCTTAGCTAATACCATGAGCCAAAACCACACAAGTTTCAATGGTATTCTTGGACAGGATCAAATAACCGTTACTACGCTCAATATAGTGGGCTAATACTAGTAAGGATTCCTCGTATCATAAACTTAGTGTGCTAGCACATATGCGACTTTACTTCTTCGTACCCATGTGTATACGCGACTTTGCCTTTACCAAATCGTGTATAGTTTCTCAAATATGTACTTTATCCATCTTATGATTCTGATCTATAAGGCTTCTGTCCCATCATTATGAAATTTCATTACATCACTTTGCCACCTCTCAGTTTAAAAAGAACAAATATACTTGGTCTTTTACAAGTGGGTTGCCATCAAGGACAACACATGCAATCATAATTCCAACAACTTGTTGGGTTTGAGCATTGGATTGCACATTTATTTCCATAAATTCATGGGGATTCATTCTTCTATTTTTTTTACAGTTGGGTTCATTCTACTTGCATAAAATAAAAATCATAATTCTAAAATGAAACATATAAAAAATTCCAACTTAGTAAATTTAACAGAAAAAACACACAAATTTTCTTGTTGAATACACCGATGGAGCTGAACTTGATGAGATGAAATTTTTTTCCTTTTCTATAAATCTAATTCTCAAGCACTATTCACTCCAATATTGCTCTACAAAAAAAAGGATTAAAATATGAATCTAGCAATTTCCAAATACATATTCATATGCGAAAATATGAGGAAAATAAATCCACTTGCACGAGTTATCCTGTCTGATGAGTGGGACTCTCCATAGATTCTCTACCAATAAAAACATTGTCTTCATGCTTCTAGATATGCTTGTTCCAACATTCACAACTGGTTTAGCAAATTTTCAACCATCCCAGCAAGCATACTACTATCAGAAAAAAGCTCAGATGGATGAAATCCAACTTGATGAATGCAAAAATTCTTTGTTCCTTCCGCTTTTGTCTCTCCACCAATATTCCTTCCAACATTTTTCTGCACAAAGCAATGAAAGAAGAAAAAACATAAAACAATTAATATATTCTATTCACATGTAAAAAACATATCAAACAAAAAATACTTCAGGCACTTGTTCTATGCTAAGAGACGAAGCACAAACATAAGTTGGTGGAGTCATGATATTCAATACATAGTTGTTGGAAGGAATTCCCAACCCCACATTCCTACAAGAGTGACCGAAATTCCCCTCCATGTCACCAAGCATATTGTTACCACAAATTAAACTTGATGTTGCAAATTTCTCATTGCCATGAATGTGCCCATGTTCCAATCACTACAAGGAAAAAATATTCTAGTGGAGATTATAAGAGAGGTTTTTAGTGTTATAAAATTGGAAAAAAAATTCAAAAAAACATGTGCTAAAACATATTTTTGTTATAGCGGAGGTTTTAATGGAACTTCATTACAACTGAAAAAATATGGGCGGTCAGAGTTTCTAGCAGAATTTTTTTTCGGTGTGCTTAATGGAACAAGTAGCACCGGTGAGCTACATGAATAAAATTTCTGAGAAACATACATAACTAAAAACACTAAGGTGTTGAATGAAAAGAACATTGGTGCATAATATGTACCATACCAGTGCTTCGAGATAAAAAAACAGAAGGGAACTCTTCTAAGGAATTACACCGAGGCACCAAAAAATAATTGTTTTGTTGGTGCTTTTTTGAAAAATTACAGCACCGATGTGTATCGTTAGTAAAAAGGCCTCAGTGCATTATTTATACAACATGACCATTTATGAAAAAATATGTGAAAAAAATGAACGATTTCATGACAATTTATATTGATGTGAAATGATTTTTTGGAGGGGTTTCGTGGTATTTTCTGGCCGATGGAAAATTGGGTAAAAGTTCGGCTGAAATTTATGTCATTAGACTTAACGGGCCTGATCCAGGTGGATATTGGTGGTCACCCGCATATTCCACTTGGGGCTTCACCATTGTCTCTTTCAGTTTTTCAGTTTCGGCACAGTTTACTATTTTTATCAGTTTTTCAGGTCCTGAACTTCCAGAGCAGTTTTGAGGCCCTAAACGATGTTTTTTGGGAAAAAAGAGAGCAACATGTGTCCTTGAACCAATGTTTCTTGTTCAAAATTTGTAGTCCTCGGATAGATCTTTCTAACGAGGTATGGTACACGTCAAATGGAGATCGTATGCCAAAGTTATGCCCCTGGGAAGTTGAAACACCAATTTACCCAAACGGGGCCCATAGTCTTGGCGCTTCATCTCCTAGGGTTAGGGTTTTGGCTGTTTAGGATTTCCCATTGTTTCTAAATAATAAATAGTCCCTCGAGCCTCATTGTAACTCAGTTCAGAGGCCTGTAGCCGCCACATCTCTTCTCAGAGATAGCTACCAGCACCCTAGCTAGTTTTATTTCCATTCTGTCTGTAAGCAAATTTCAGCTCTTTGATATTAATGAAATGAAGTGTTATTTCCGCTGCATCTCTGTATTTATGGTTATATGTTTATTCTGTTGCGTTCCTGCATAAATCCGGATCAGTGGTATCAGAGCGGTCTGCTTTTTCTCGATCCTTCTTTGCATGTCCCCAACGAGGTTGGGGTATAAGGAGCTAGGGCTCGATCTGGTGGAACCTTTGCAAGATCAGCCTCGCAAACCTCGACGGACGCCCATGGGGGACGAAAAGAAAGATGAGGGAGCAGGAGATCCTATCAAAATATTGCTCGAGGAGGCCCTCGAAAAAACAAAGGAACGCGATGATGGATAGCTTTGCTCAGATCCTTCAACGGCTGCCCACCGGCGGCGCATCTGCATCCAGTAGCCACTCTGGAGTTGCGACTCCCTTTAAGGTACAAGTAAATTTTGACATTCCTATATTTGAGGGTCAAATAGACGCAGATGCCGTAGATAGATGGTTGAATCTATTAGAAGGATATTTCTCTGTTCATGACTTTTCAGACCGGGAGAAGATTATTTTTGCACTCCTCAAAGCTACCCCCCATGTTAAGGACTGGTGGGAAACCTACCGTGAGAACAAGGACCAGACAGAACCCTCTCTGTTCTCGGCCGTACCAACTTGGAATTCTTTCCGAGACGCCGTCAAGGAACAGTACTATCCCGTGGGGAGCTATGAGGACAAATACATACAATGGACCACGCTGCGACAACAAAGGGATCAAGATGTGCATGAGATGACGAATCTGTTCCATACCCTGCGCACAAAGTTGGGTATCAAAGATTCAGAGAAACATTTGGTGCTAAAGTATCGCAGCTGTCTGCACAGATACATTCAGGAGGAAATGGAGTTCCTCGACATCTCCTCGCTTGGTACGGCATACCGGTATGCCGCCAAGATTGAGCAGAAATTCAAACAGAAGAAGCGAGACTTTGGATCTGTGAATCAAAAGCAAGGAAAAGGTGCTTCCAAACCGCAGAACAAAGGACAGAGCATGGCGGCTAAAGACAACCCGTCAAAGCCACAAGAAAAGAACAACACGGTAAAGCCAAAGAAGGACACCGGAAAGTGGTGTGAGTTCCATAAGAGCTCCACTCACAACACAAGTGAGTGTCGGGCCAAGCAGTCGCTAGTGGCCGAGATGAGGGCTTCTGAGTCAGATGCATGCTCCGACTCCGAATCAGAACCTGAAAAGGGGAATGAAAAAGGGAAACAGATTATTGATGCGGAGCCCAACACCACTGTTGCCACTACAAAGGTCCAGAAGGAGGAACCGGAAGATCCAGAGGAGGAGGAACGTCTCTTCCACTCCCAGATGTGGGTAAAGGGCTCCCCTGTACAGTTCATTGTTGACAATGGGAGCCAAAAGAACCTCATTTCAGTAGACGCCGTGAAGCGGTTGGGTTTGCCGACCACAACTCACCCACATCCATACACCATCGGGTGGCTTCACCAAGGACGAGATCTCCGCGTCAGCCAGCAGTGCCGCCTTCCCTATAGCATCAAGCCCTTCACGGATGAGGTATTATGTGACGTTTCTCCTATTGATGTTTCTAATGTATTATTAGGACAACCATACTTGTGGAAGCGTCATGATGTGTATGAGTCTCGACCTTGTGCTGTTATTGTTACTTTGGGAAATAAGTTGTACAGGATACCAGAGGTACCACCTCCTGCCGCTATCTCTTTGGTTACTGCAAAACAATGCAGTAAGCTCATTTCCCAAACTAGGAAATTCGTTTTCCTGATGATCCGCCCCCAGGGAAAGAAGAAGATTGTGGCAATGACCTCCAGACAGGGCTCCTCTATACGACAAAAACAAATGGATAAGGTTGTGGAGGAGTACAGGGACATATTCACCTCACCCACAGGGGTTCCTCTACACTGTCAGGTCAAGCACCCGATTGATCTGACCCCAGGTGCGCCGCTACCTAGTGGACCGATCTATTAGCGCTCTGTTCTAGAGAATGATGAAATCAAGAGGCAGATTCATGAGCTGTTGCAGAAAGGTCACATCAAACCAAGTTAATCACCCTGTGGGAGCCCGATCGTATTGGTACAGAAGAAGGATGGGACGTGGAGACTCTGTATTGACTATCGGGTGCTGAACAAGATCACTGTCCGGAATAGGTACCCAATCCCATGGATTGATGACCTTCTGGACCAACTCAAAGGTGAAAAATATTTTAGCAAGATTGACCTGAAGTCTGGGTACCACCAGGTACAAATTGAACCCTCCGATGTGTGGAAGACTTCCTTCAAAGCCAAGGAAAGCCTTTTTGAATGGCTGGTCATGCCTTTCGGGTTGACGAATGCTCCCACAACCTTCATGAGGATGATGGACGACATCTTGCAGCCATTCACCAACTCATTTGTAGTGGTGTACTTGGATGACATTCTGATCTTTAGCCAGACTTGGGAAGAGCACCTTCACCACATCCGACAAGTCCTCCAAACATTGCGGCAACACAAGTTGTGTGCCAGTTTGGAGAAGTGCACTTTTGGCTTGAACCAGGTTCAATATCTGGGATACATTATTGATGAAAGGGGGGTGCATGTGGATCTAGCCAAGATCCAAGTCATTCGGGATTGGCCAGACCCAACCACTATAATGGAGCTTCACAGCTTTCTAGGTCTTGCTAATTTCTACCGGAGGTTCGTGTTGGGATTCTCTCATATCACTTGGCCCTTGAGTCAAGTCACCAAGGGAGGAGCAAGAGAAAAATTCTTTTGGTCGGAACCTCAAAAAAAGGCGTTCACAGAATTGAAAAATTGCCTCTGTTTTGCCCCAGTGCTCACTTAACCAGACTTGCAACAGCCATTTGAGATCGAGACAGAT
This sequence comes from Pinus albicaulis, assembly GCA_034641835.2. Lineage (NCBI taxonomy): Eukaryota > Viridiplantae > Streptophyta > Pinopsida > Pinales > Pinaceae > Pinus > Pinus albicaulis. The sequence continues at coordinate 1,698,952,313 of CM076575.1, read as the reverse complement.
GCCTCTGACTATGCTATTGGGGCAGTTCTTACTCAACAGGGAAATCCAGTGGAATTTCACAGTGAGACATTGTCTGACACAGTTCGCAAGTATCCCACTTATGACAAAGAAATGTATTCCATCAGGCAAGATTTTTGGATGGGTGGAAGATTACATTGGGGAAGGAAACAATCATCACCACGTAATTAACGGCCTTGCCAGCTCATACTGATGCAAGGGAAGCTCGCAATGATTTCCATCATAAGTGGTCCACATATCTGCAACAGTTTCATTTGAACACCAAGTACAAGAAGGGTAGCACCAATAATGTTGCAGACTGCCTCAGCCGACCACCGATCGTGGCACTCACCACCGTGCTCAACTCTTGTGGGCACGAGACTTCTGATTGGCCGCTTCTCTATGAGAGTGACCCGGAATTCAGCCACACTTACAAGGCACTCTTTGGGGGCACACAAGTTCCAAATTTTCACCTCCAAGATGCACTTTTATGTCACCTGGGACACCTTTGTGTTCCTTCAAGAGAGCGTACCAAGATGATATGGGAAGCACACTACAGTTGAGTCGCTGGGCATTTCGGGGTCGAGAAAACAGTAGCAATACTACAGAAGTATTTCTATTGATCGAACCTTCGAAAGGATGTCGAGAAGCACATTAGATCCTGCACTGCTTATGCCATTGCCAAACTGACCATCAAGAAGCAAGGCCTATATACTCCACTACCTACCCCTACCGACCTTGGGAATCCATCTCTATGGATTACATGTTGGGCCTACCTTCTACTAAGTAGTGAAATGACTGTGTTTTTGTGTTCGTCGACAGATTCTCGAAGATGGCCATTATGATGGCCTACAAGAAGAATATCACAGCAGAAGCCACTTCTAAACTCTTCTTTGAATGAGTGTGGGTGCACTTTGGGATCCCACAACCCCATCATATCGCATCGACATAAAGAAAGTTGACCCGCTTTGAATAGAAAGTTCCTCAGCACATTTTGGTCCAGCCTCTGGTCAATGTTGGACACCAAGCTCACCAAGTCCACAACTTTCCATCCCCAAACAGATGGCCAGACAGAGGTTGTCAACAGAATGATTGTACACATTTTGTGCATGTACAATTCAAAGCATCCATGCACATGGGATGAGAGCCTCCCATATTTACAACATAGTTATAATCGGGCTCTCCATAGTTCAATCGGCCATAGCCCCTTTCAGGTGGGCTTGGGATTCCAACCACTATGTCCCATAGACGTAGCCATGCCATTTGCGGCTACTCAGGCCGATTCGGCTCATGTCCAGTCTGAAGTTGACAAAGCAAATAGCTTCATCGAGCGCATTCAACACATTCGCCAATAGGTTCATGACATATTGGACAGAGCCAATGCTAAGTACAAGCAACACCATGATCAACATCGGTGCCACACAACTTTGTGTGGTGACAAAGTATGGCTATCTAAGGAGTGCCTCACCGGACCCCACCGCAAGCTTCGCCCGCTCCGATGTGCCGTACACCATCACCAAGGTCGTAGGGAACAATGCCTTTTCGAGCTTAGTATTCCACCATTCCTTGGTCGCACCCGCCTTCAATGTGGATCGCTCGTCCCTACTTCCCACCTCTACTGGACACCTCTAACATTGCAGAACAACTCACAACAACAGAGTTAAACAAAGACTGCATGGAACAGGCCACCACAGATTGTATCATGGACATGCAAATCAAGAACACTCGCCAATAGAAGATCCAACTATATTGGGTTGTCAAAGCTGGCCAACTCATGCACCAAGGCAAGTGGTTCACCATGGACCAAGTTCAGGAGAATTTTACTCATCTCATGGAGGAACTCAATGCAATGGGGATCATTGATTCCTAAGGGGGAGGAATGATCCAGTGGATATTGGTGGTCACCCGCCTTTTCCACTTGGGGCTCCACCATTGTCTCTTTCAGCTTTTCGCTCGGTACGCTTACTATTTTTAGCAGCTTTTTCGGTCCTAAACTTCCGCAGCCATTTTGAGGCCCTAAACGATGTTTTTCGGCAAAACGAGAGCAAACATGTGTCCACGACTATGTTTCTCATTCAAAATTTTTAGTCCTCGAGGATAGATCTTTCTAACGAGGTATGGTAGGCGTCAAATCTGAGATCGTATGCCAAAGTTACACCCCTAGGAAGTTGAAACACCAATTTACCCAAACGGGGCCCATAGTTTTGGCGCTTCATCTCCTAGGGTTAGGGTTTTCGCTGTTTAGGATTTCCCATTATTTCTAAATAATAAATAGGCCCTCGAGCCTCATTGTAACTTAGTTCAGAGGCCTGTAGCTGCCACATCTCTTCTCAGAGATAGCTACCAGCGCCCTAGCTAGTTTTATTTCCATTCTGTCTGTAAGCAAATTTCAGTTCTTTGATATTAATGAAATGAAGTGTTATTTCAAGGTAATCTTGTATTTATGGTTATATGTTTATTCCGTTGCGTTCCCGCATAAACGATTTAGGGTCACATGCAAAAAAAGAATTCTGCGAACTAATGCGTCAACATTTACGCAGGCCAAAGCTCTGAATATGTATCTGCAACTTTGGACTGATTAAACTCCATGAAACATTCTGAATTAACTGTCGGAACCAAGACAAGCATTTTCAGAATTGAATCTACTTTTAGGAAATATAACTTTTATGGAATTTCATAAATATTTACTAACTTTAATTAATTTTGTAATAAAATGGGTGCAAACAATTTCTAAAGTTCATTATGATTCAATGAAACCATAATTCAGTATCTTCCAAAATACATTGTAAAAAAAATTGAAAAAATTATGGTTCATTACATTGGTCCATCGTATCTAATGGGTATTTTTTAGATTTTTAGTTTATAACTTATTGCATCATGAAACATATCTGTAATATGCAGTTTTTTCATATTGGACCAGTTCAAAAAATTCTATTAATTATGATATGCATCCGTTGGCTTTGTAAATATGACGAAACCGAAGTAGACTCTGTCTAGATTGTTGTAACACATTTTGTTTCTCAAAAACACAAAGTTTCAAAGAATACAACATTGCGTATTAACATGACTTCTTATGAATCCTTTGATTGTAAAAAAACACACACTCAAATAAACGCTAGTTTGACATCTCAAATGTGTATAAAAAAATTCCAAAAAATAAGTAATAGAAAGCTAATAAAATTTATGACAACTTTTATTTTTATCGCAAAATGAAATTCTAAACAGGAAAATTGTTTTAGCTTGCAGAAAGTTGAAGAATAGAAAAAAATGAAAGTTTTTTCTCAAAAAAGGGCAAAAAGTTTAAACCAACTTCGTAATGAAACAAGCTAGAAATAAGATTTTGAAGGATCAAAGTTACTTATATGAAAGCACTGGTGTGTTAAGAATTAAAATGCACCGAGATGTTAATCTCAAACAATTTTGGTGATTAAATTTTTAAATGCATTAGTGCTCTCGTTTTCTTGAAAGGCACTAGGCATGAAAAAATATGCCATCATGGTGCTTTTACATAGAAAAACATGCCGATGATTTTTATGTTATAGATGCACCAAATTTTTGAATGAGAATTATCCTTTTTTGGAAATATCAACATGTGACAGTGAAATTATTGTAATTTTTTAAAATTTCTTTATTCATCAAAAAATCAACATATATCTTATAACAATATCTGTATAAATTAAAATTTGATTAGTTCATTTGTATATGATGTTTTCATTAATTTTTTGCATTATCATATTTCACATCTCATCATTATAATATTTAATGATCCATATATTTAACCCATGGTGTAACATTTCACAATGACATCGGATAACATAATAGAATAAATTAAAATGTATTTTATTATATATCAATAAGAGGCTCTTTGTCATATAAAATTAGATAGTTATTGGTAACCCCTTGTCTTTTAATTGGGATACTATGTCCATTACGTTAAAAAAAATGCATGATTTCCACATACAATTATTTAAAAAAATACAACAGTTTGCATCGGTATCTAAATCGATCATTATTCTTAGTTGGAACTGTTGTCACTGTTGTTACTGGAGCTAATGTTTTTTTATTCAATTGATTGTTTACGTATTCTTGATGTTGCAACTCCATTTGCAAACATAAAAATAAAGTGTAATGCGTGTAACTACATTGGTGAGAATAATGAAAATTTAAATGAATAATATACATCAATTTAAATTGAGTAACAATGTGCCATAGCAAGAAGTGACTCATAAACTATGCATATGGTTTCAAAATCAAGTCTCATGCCTTGTTGCAACAAGTGTTCTGGTGGCGTAGTTCTACACTTTGTTTCCTGCATGTTTTAAACCCCATTATAAATCATAGATTTAATATAAAGGATTTTTTTATTCTATTAATTATAAACTCAAAGAAGTAAAACAACATAGATACAAATTCCACAATTAATTTTTGATATGTCAACATATAATCAAAACCCTTATTTAACCCAATGTCAATCAATTCTTTTGATGGATCTTCTTTGTATGTTAGAATGTATTTGAAGACATTCAAGGATGGTTCTTGTAAAACAATTGAAAATATAAAAAAATGAAACCTTGACTTGTTATAAGGAAATATTAACAATTACTCACAAACTTTGAAATAAACCCTTTTTTTGCCTGTCATCCTGTTTTATGTGTTGAATGAGTTCCATCTTGTTTTATTTTATGCACGAAAATAATTGAAAAATAATATTTAATCCTAAATTATTTTTTATATGTACAAAGTCAATCATGATTACATACATTTGAAGCACGTTGTTGTTGAGATGGCTCCTCCCATGATGCAATTATGTCCATTTCTTTTACCATATCCTTATATACTTTTCTAGACATTCCTACTGGCATGTTTCATACATCAATGCGTTGATCATTTTGGATTTTCATAATCTTCCTGAAAAAATTAATAAAATATTTTTATAATGATATTTGAAAATTAAATATAACAAAATCGATATTAATAAATTAATGGTTTGTAGTAATATATACATATAATTCTAGAAAAACATTTTATACAATCAATAATATCACCTTTTGAATGATTCTTTTTTATTATTGCATGTTTTTTCTATTGCAAGTCTGACATGTGTCATTGACCATTGCTCTAGAAACACTTCTTGTAGTTTAGATATAATTTGTTTCTTATAATCATTGAATTAATTTTTATATTGTAAGTGAAAATTATGTATATACGTTGGTTCCACTAGGTCCCTCATAGTTATGTAAATTACTTCACCCCTTTCAATAACCTCCAACACCACTCCAGATAAGCTAAGAACCAATTCATTGTCATTTACATGTTCTATAATTTTTCTTTTTTAGAAAGACAATGATCTTTTCCTTAGTTGTTGCTCCTTGTAGAAAAATAAACATATATGAATTAAAATATTGTTTGAAACATGTTATTTAATATTCTTAATTATATTATTAATGAAAATACAAAAAAAAACTCATATTGAATATTATTTTTTCATTCGCCTGATTCATCATTCAACAATTTTTCTGTTAGGCTTTTACGCTCTACTGCACTTAGATTATAAATAATCTTATCGACCTTTTTCATTTTGCAGCTCCGCATGACACACACCAACCAATATATATTAGTTAAAATTACATATAGCACAAACATATTAATTTTGTAAATAATTTTTCAAATAACTTTACTTCTCTATTATTTTTAGGTGCTATCACTGTATCAATCAATATTTTTGGTACTCTAGACCTTTTGAGACATTTTTTTATCAATATACAACTTGTTAAATATATTTTACAAATAAATCAAATCATTTTCATCCAAATAGTTCTGGAAACCAGTGCATTTATCTAAATAAATGCATTGGTGTGTTTAGACCATTAAACACAACAGGTGTTTAATTTTTCAGGCGTACCGTCATGGAAAATTAATTTTAAATCATTACAATGTGATTTTTTAAGGATAAACATACCAAAATGATTTAATGATGCTATTTGAAAGAGGCGCATCGATGCGTTATATTGCACTGGGAGTAACAATTAACAAACTAGATAGAATAAAGAGTGCTCTAATATGTTGGTCCATTGTATTAAACAAGGATCACCGCTGAACATATAGTTGTTTAAAAAAAAATGAACACAACCAAAAACATTTGGATCTAATTCAACAATTGATTTTCCTACTTTACATGTCAAACACCTTATATATAGTAAGCACACAAACCCATTAAATATAAAATACCTAAATTGAAAAACACTAATTGTGAAGTAGCAGTGGAAGTTAAACTCTAAGGTGAAATCTGCTGGAAGAAGCAAGGGTTTAAGGTAAATATTGGTTTCTTTTTGGTATGAATTTTAATTGAATTTAAATAGGAAATAAAATCATAAAAAACAATTATTAGTAAGCTCTAGTAAATTTTTTATTATACATGGTTTTTTAATTTATTTTTTCTTCTAGATTGTGAATAAATCTAACAAAAATTGTAAAAAATTTTAACAGTGAAATTTAAGATTTTTTTATCTAGGTTTTTGAATGAATCACCATACCTTTAAAATTTGGATCTTTCAGTGGATCCAAAATATTTTGTAGCTCCACAATGCACTTATTATGTATCTCTTGCAAATGATCTCTTTTTTAATTTAAACCTAATAGAAATTGTAAAATTTTTATTAGTAAAATAAACAATAAAATTTAAAAATGTTATTATGTAGTTTTTTCACTCAATCACCATACCTTTCAAGTTCTGATCTTATGAATAGATATACTGCTACACAATGCTCCTGGTATGTCTCTCTTGCAAATCACTCATTTAAAATTTTGGGTAAAATAATGAAATGGTGAATAACTTTTTACTTTTTGTTTCCTAAGGAAAAATCAAAATTTTTATTAAGAGGATAAAAAGTTACATAATTAGATGCAGTTAAGCATTCCTAATCAAATTTTGGATACACAATAATGTAGAGAGAGAGCACAACTGACTAAGAAAAGTGAGATAGAAGCATCACTTGCTTGAATCAAAAAACATATAGTATTCATATCCATAAACCAAGCCTCACCATTAAGCAGAGAAAACGACATGTCCATTACAAAATAATTAAATTGTTTATAAATTAGAGTATAAATTAAACATATTCCCATATTCATAAGTCATATATACAAATGAAAAAAAATATGTTTATCGATCATGGGAAGTCATAGAAATTAGAGGTTGTTCGTCAAAAACAAAAAAACAAAAACATATATTTAACCATTGTTTGGCAGATGATCCGACAAAAGGATCTTACCATCCATAGATTTGATTATATATTAGATGTCTAGAGCCCATTGTATACCTTTCTTATAAAGGAAATCCACTTCGGCATTCCACTCCCTGTAGATAAGAAAAATAGTAATATCAACAAAAACAGATTTTAAACAAGTACTTTCTTCTAAAATAGGAGCAAAAATACTATTTTGACGTCGTTACACATTGTTTGTATAATTTGTAACATTCAATGAATCACCAAAAAATTGAACTGTATCTATCCTGAGATGTCTCCACCAACAGAAAATAATTTTCAGTGTTTGTAGTTCTAAATAATTTTTTGATCATGTACCAATTCCCACTGAAGATTTTAAGGACTTGTGATCATTTACATGGATGATTATTCCTACCCCACATTTTTCCTAAGAATCTGAGGCACCATCAAAGTAGTCTCATGCAACATTGGGTCTAATATGTTCTTCTGTTATGATCCTTGGGTTCATATTGAAGGAGTTTGTAGAGCAAAGCATATATGGAGTCACATTCAACAGCAATAGGGCAGAGAGTCATAGCATAGTCCTGGAACACACCTTTTTTCTGAGCCAACCATATTCCCCAAGAGATGATTGGGGGTATGTTCCTTATATGATCATCATTTGTAAAAGACCACCAGTTTTTCTAGGATTCCACTAAAGTTGTGCCATTCCAATTGAGTGTAATACCCAATATGTTCATCAATGCTTCCTAAGATTTAATGGTGAATGGACAGCTTAGGAACAAGTGATAATTATATTCTTTATAATTTACATAAGGTACACCATCCCAACCCATGTTTGTTATTTTTCTATAGATTATACCAAGTAGGCACTTTGTTCTTTAGGATGCACCATAAAATTAGTATGAATTTTGTAGGGAACTTTAGTTTCCATATAATCTTATACCACCATGAACAAAACCCTGTTGCCCACCTATCCATTTGAAGGTTGTGCCCAAATTTTGGATCATAATGACCATTGGGTTCATCCATCCTATCCCTAATCCTAAAATTTTATATTTATGGTTATTTTATGTAAAATTTCCAAACTTCACCCCAATGGGGCTAAAAAAGAAGTTCCTCAGCTATTTTCCAAGCTTAGTTCCAAAACGTTGTAATTTCCCCATTTACAATTTGGTTGAGAAAGTAGAGTCCCTCAAAATTAAGATACTCCACCAGTTAGCTAGGAAGTATTTAGACCGCATTACATCCCATCAATGGATCCACAACCATTGAGCCTTCTGCCATCTTTGACATGCCATAAAATACCATTTGCGATAAGATCCAAAGATTTTATACTAGACTTATAAATGAAAGACCAGTTTTTGAATTTCTTATCAGGGTTTTGCAACCAATCATCCATAGGAATCAGGTCTATGTAATTCCTTTTTATCGCTAATGTCCATAGATTATCCATGGTGAATAAGCGCCACCTAGATTTTGCAGCCAAATAGTTTGCGAAACATGGAGGATCCTTAATTCCCCACCCTCCCCAATCCTTTGGGCACGCTATTTTCTCCCTTGCAACCCATGGAAAAACATCATCCTCCTTTGATCTCGCCCATAAAGAATGACCACATGCTTTTCTGATCTGTGAAAGGATACCTTTCAAGACCCAGGTAAGAGAAATCCTGTAGAATAGGACTGCAATTAAGACTGATTTGATAAGGACCTGTTAGAAGTGTTCTCATTGATGGCAAAGGACAACAACATAAGCAAAGGAGAAGACAGAAAGTTTTTGGTGAATGGTATAGTAACATTTACAGAGAGCATGAGAAGAACAGAGGGAGAGTTTATTTACAGAGACAGAGCAGAAAAAGGAGAAGCAAAGTAGTGCAAAGGAGACAACATATAATAGTAGAGAGAGAAAAAGAGGCAGAGAAGCAGATGCGGAGACAGGGAATACAGAGGCAGAGATGAAACAGTCGAGCAACAGAGGCAGAGGCAGAGCCGTTAACAAACCAACAATGAAATAATTGTAGGAGATGCAGAATCGTGCAGAAAGGGCGGAACCGAGGCTCTGTGTATAAGGGGTAATAAAAACATACAGTCAGGTGTTAAACCTTATGATAGCGTTATATTAAAATATAAATGAAGCAGGGTTCATATATATCAAAGTGTTGTATATAACGAAATCAAGAAGAGTTTATATATTATAGTTTGAACAAGAGCTTACATGTATATGTATATAACAAAGACGCGAAATTCTTTATTGAAGCGGAACACTAAATATGAACAGTAAAACCGGAGGGCCACAAAACCAGTGGATTCGCGCGTTGGTGGAAGTGGTAAGCAGTATTGCCAAAATGAATGTGATATGTGTCATTGAAGGACACGTGTCCTTAGGCAGATTTGTAAAACAACATTTTTCGCGTGATTTTGGAGAATTATGCAGCGAGCATTTAAGTTGCGTGATATTGCACATCGTCCATTGAATGGGGGTCCAAAACTCAGTTGGTACGTGAGAGAAAATTGACCGTCCGATCAAAGGTGAAGGTGCAGGGAAGAGAACCAAGGATGTGGGTCCTACATTTAGAGCTGCGGAGCCAAAATATTATGTGAATGATTGTGTATTCCGTGTTGTGAAAGTTAATGAATAGGCAGAGGTTATAAATTATATTAATATATGTTGATATATATAATGGGCCGAATGTAGGTTGAATTACATGGTATAGTAGTTGAAACATGACGGAGGAGGTAGTATATGTGAATATAGTATGAAGAGTATGAAATATCACAAAAGGGTTCAATATAGTGTGAGCATTGTATTAAATGAGGAGCAAGATTATAATACAAGACATATAAAACATTGTATATGTGATATAAGTTGCGGTGGGCCCAGTTGAATTATTGTGTTATGGTTAGTAATTAACCATTGAAGAAAATGTTGAAGGGTTGATATGTTTGTATATTAAGTGTGGGACACCCTACATAAAATTCCAAGAATCTTAACCCAAGCTGGAGGATACATTAATGCTGAAGCGGAAGATTATATATATGCAGTGCGTTACATATGTTGCGCCTTATATACAAAGGTCCAAAGCATATATATGTATTTATATGTAGCGCTTTATGGACAAGGGACCAAAGGTATAATACAAAGCATATGTATTATATTATTGAGCGCGAGATCAAAAGAACCAAAGGTTCTATCGCTTGGTTTTAAAACAAACGAAGTACCACATGGTGGGACCCTCGAGTATCGCATCAGAGAAAATAATGGCAGAGGAACATATTATCAAAAGTTCTGATTGAAGCAGCGGACCCAATTCACTTATAAATGATGAGACTTATATCTGTTTGAATTCTGACTTAAATCACATCAGAGGTGAGAGAGTATCAACCAAACTGAAGGTTCTGATTGCGACTTAGCGATTGGATGATAGCCGTTGGATTCACCAAGGGATGGACGGTGGAGATGATTCAATTGACTATATGGTGGGCCTTTTCTAATCGCATTGGCGGAAATCAAAAGACCAAATCGTAGGAACATTGTGATTGTTGCGATTGCGATTGACATAAAGGAGCGGAGTATAGCTAGCATGTGGGGTCCATTCAAAAGATAAGGGTAATGCAAGTTTGCTCCGAGTTTATTAAACCAAGATAAAGAGGAAAGGAAAGCACAACGGCATACATACATACATATATATATTATATATATGTTAAACGATACATAGATATTTCCATATGTGAACAGTAAATCATCGCATCAGAGAAGGAGAAGAGCCTCGGAACATATAAATGGAAATTGCGATTGCGATCAATCGCAATCGGAAGTATTCAAGAGGTAACACATCGCATTGGAAAATAGAGCAAGTTCGGCGAGTGGGACCGTAAGGGAACTTTATGTATTAAAATGATATTTTACCATTATATCGTAGAAAGTTACTTAAGTTATATAACACGGCAGTGGATAGGTTAAAAACGCCTTATTATTATTATGCAGAGAATTGAAGTGCATTATGTAAAAAGTGCAGTTACATACATGCACGAGTTACGCAGCAACAATGAACAGAAAGGCTACAGAGAAGAAAAAGACAAACACAAACACAGAAAAGACAAATACGCAATTATCCAAGAGGCTGAATGAGTTGGGCTGGAGTTCTCATTGTAATTAAATGTAAATGTTTTAATTGGTTTATATTTTTTGTGATGCATTGGCAAGTCTCCTAAAGAAAACAAAAAAAATCCCACTGGGATATTAAAATTTGCACATACAGTTATATTTTCTGAGTGAGCTGGAAAAGAAATGAGAAGGTAGAGGGCTAAGAGGTATGGCTATCCATTTCAAATTCCCTGAGGAATACAAATATTCATAAGGAAATCTCTGTAAATGATATCATCGTGATATGCGTATAGCGGTTAGAGAGTGAGGATAGAGAATGCAGAGTATGGAAAATTGAGACAAAGAAGATAAGGAAGAAAGGAGCAAAAATAGATGCTACAGAATAGAGCTGATATCTAAGGTAAATCAACAAATATTTTATTTTGATCAATTGAGGAATTTGGAGCTTCCCTATCAAGTTGAAGCTTGATAGTTGTCAGTTGTAGCTGACTGAGGTTGAAGCCTCCTGTAGGTTGGTGCCTACAAAAAAACATTGGTAAGATGGAGTTGGAGCTTGCCTTTGCATCACAACAATAATAAGATGTGGAGCTTGCCTTAACTTGCTGCAACATATTAAGGCTATTCTCATATTAAAGTTGGTTATAAAATTAAGCTGTAAATAAGTTTGATGAAAAATTTAAAAAACTTATGTATTTGTTAAATTGATTCACCCCGCCTCTCAATTTAACTAAGGATTCAACAATTGGTATCAAATCCAGTTCCTTTTTGTACCAGTTTAACCACTGAAAGGAGATCCTAGGTCCCCAAAATGGCTAGCCAAGAAGGAAGCTCAACCAATAAAGCCCCTTTTTTCACTGGTGCTAATTATGCCTTCTGGAAAATCAGAATGAGAGCATACATAATGTCTCTAAGAATAGAGGTTTGGGTTGCTGTGGAATTTGGATATGTCCCAAAGTCAACTAACCCAGAGAGAGAAGCTAAACAAAAATTTGTAGCAAATGCAAAGGCCGTGAATGCAATCTTAAATGGACTATGTGAGGCTTAATTTATCAAATTAATGCACAACATGACTGCCAAAGATATGTGGGATACTCTTGAAAACATCCATGAGGGAAATAAAAAAGTAAAGACAACCAAACTTCAAATATATAGAGCTCAGTTTGAAAATTTAAAAATGAATGATGATGAAGATGTTGGCAGCTTCTTCTTAAGAGTTGTAGAAATTGTTAACAATATGAAAGCTCTTGGAGAAACCATACCAGAAAGTGTAATTGTACAAAATATTCTAAGATCTATTCCACCCAGTTTTAACCCCAAGGTGTCTGCAATAGAAGAAACAACTGATTGGGAAACCTTGACCATGAACCAGTTACTTGGAAATCTTACAACCTATGAGATGAGACTCCCACAGAAGAAGCCAAGTGCGAGGGAGGCAGCTTTTAAAACAGAAAATAATAAAGAAGAAAAGGAAGATATATGTTCTTGCTTTGATGAAGAAGAGGCCAAGTTTGTCAAGAAACTGGACAGAGGCTCAGGTAAATATAAAGGTAAACTTCCATTCAAATGTTTTAACTGTGGGAGGGTTGGACACTATGCTGCTAAGTGTCCTCATAAGAAAGCAAGGAATCAGGCTCATGAATCAGAAAAAACTACATCAAATAACTGGCAGAAAGGAAATAAATTCAATAGAAAATATTACTATGTTCAACAAGACAACAGTACATCTAAAGACTCAGATGAACCCTCAAGTGAATAAGGAACCTTTGAATTATTATTGATCGCCATAGAAGAACTTGAAGGACTCCTGCTAGAAGATGAAGAAGAAGGTGAAGTTGACCTTGAGGGGGAGATAAGAAGTACCCTGGAGGAGATTGACAGACTCAAACTGAAGTGCAGAAAACAAAAGGACATTCTCCTCAAGTGTGTAAGAGAAGAGAAAAATTCAGGAGTCCCCATGCAGCTGAAGGTAGAGCTTGAAGAAGCCAAGAAGATAGAAGACATGTTACTTAAGAAAATCAAGGATAAAACTCAAGAACAAGAGAAGTTGGAAGAAGAAGTAGTATGTCTGATGAAGAAATTAGAAAATGCTTAAAAGAAAGTGTCTATAAATTCTTCTCAAACAACAAGCTCTGGTAAGTTGAACAAAATTATGGATGCTCAAAGATCTCCTCTGATAAAGACTGGGATAGGCTATGAAGGAGAATCAATTAAAGGCAGAGAAAAGAAAAACAAAAATATTATTTTTTTCAAAGCAAAGAAGGCTGATGAAGTAGCTCAAATAATTCCTATAAAAGAAGAAACATGTAAGGAGGGAGACAGAAACCCGAAGAAACCTCTAATAACAAAGAATGAAAGAAATACTCAGACAACAGAAAGAGGATCATATACCCCCGAGTATGTCAAATTTGGAAGCCATCAAAGGAGATTCTTCCCTCCTATGAAAAATTCCACCTGTTATGTCTGGCACAAGCTGGGACACATTTCTGCATACTGCCATACAAGGAAGAGTAATTCAAACCAGCAAAAGATACAAGCAGTGAAGAGACTGTCTTAAGCAAACAAATGGAGAAGACAACCTCACATCAGGTATGCAAATAGTTTCTATGGTTACTATTTTTATTGTAAGGAATTTGGCCATAAAATCATTGAGTGTAGAAAATATGGACAAAGGTTGATGTTCAACACCTCAAGGAGGTTTATGAATCAAAGAAATTTTGCTCATACTCACAATTCTACAAAAATTATGATCAAATGTTGTGTATGCAATAAAATTGGACATATGCCTTCCAAATGTCCTCTGAGAGGATTTGGTTCATCATCTCACAAAAATTTCCAAACAAAAGGATGCTTTCAGTGGAAAAAGAAGGTGAACAAATGTGACCTGGCTCTAACTGCTAAAGACCTGAAAAGCCAATGGTATTTGGACAGCAGCTGCTCAAAACATATGACTGGATACAAAAGAACATTTATAACTTTTGATGAAAAGAAATCTGGCAATGCTACTTTTGGCAATGATAAATCAGGAAAAATCAAAGGAAAAGGCTCAGCCAGCCTAGAAAATGATAGAGGAAAGGCCCAAGATGTATTATTTGTAGATGGGCTGAAAACAAACTTGTTGAGTGTTAGTCAAATGTGTGATAAAGGCTGTGAAGTTATTTTTAGAGCACAAGACTGTGAAGTCAGATCAAGCACCACATGTAAGACTCTGCTCAAAGGTGTTCGAACAAAGAGTAATGTTTACATAGTGAAAGAGGAAGATGAAGCATGCCATCTTAGCAAACTTGAGGAGTCATGGTTATGGCATAGGAGATTGGGACATCTCAGCTTCGATCATATCATCAGACTAAGCAAGAAGAAAGCTATCAGAGACATGCCAGAAATAAAAAGGTCTTCCAATACCATATGCAAATCCTATCAATTGGGCAAACATACCTGCACATCCTTTAAGGCGAAAGATGAGTTATCAACAAGAAGACCACTCCAGCTTGTGCACATGGACCTGTGTGGACCTGTAAGAACTAAAACACCAAGTGGAGAATCCTACTTCATGCTGATAATAGATGATTTCTCTAGAATGACATGGGTTTCATTTCACAAGAATAAATAGGAAGCACTGGAGAAATTCAAGATATTCAAAGCATTAGCAGAAAATCAAACAGGATGCAAGCTAAAATGCATCAAATCAGACAGAGAAGGTGAATTCACAGATTATGAATTTGCAGACCTATGCAATGAACATGGGATAAAGCAACAATTTACTCTTATAGGGACACCTCAACAGAATGGAGTAGCAGACAGAAAAAACAGGTTTGTACAACAAATTGCCAGAGCTATGATGCAATAGAGTAATATTCCTCAAACCTTTTGGGAAGAAGAAGTACACACAGCCGTGCATATCCTAAACAAATCTCATTTAAGGCCAAGCAGTGACAAGACTCCCTTTGAACTTTGGCATGGTAAACCAGCTTCAATCAAGCACTTTAGAATCTTTGGAAGCAAGTGTTACATAAAGAATAATGATGAAAATATGGGGAAATTTGATGCAAGAGTAGATGAAGGGATATTTCTAGGATATGCATCCAAAAGTAAAGGGTACAGGTGCTACAACAAGACTCTTCAAAAAATTGTAGAAAGTATTGACGTAAGATTTGATGAAGAACTTCCAAACAAGACAAGAAGTATAGAATGCAGCAGTCCTTCAGACAACCATGAAGAAGAAAATCAAAATGATGATGAAACAAGCAAGACAACAAAAGATGTTGAACTGAGCTTGAAAGCCCCCTCAAGATACACTCAAAAGAACCATCTAGAAGATCAGATCATTGGAGACAAGAGAGTAGGGGTCCAGATAAGAGGGCAGCTAAATGAACAGACAGAAGAGGTATACATAGCCATGTTATCACAAATAGAGCCAAAGAAATTTGAAGAAGCTAGCAAGGACAAGTATTGGGTGAATGCTATGAATGAAGAATTGGACCAAATTGAGAAGTAATACCTGGGAATTAGTTCCTAGGCACACTGAGAAAAATGTCATAGGCTCAAAATGGGTATTCAAAAATAAAATGAATGAGCAAGGACAGGTAATCGAGAATAAATCCAGACTTGTTTGCAAAGGATATTCACAAACCAAAGGACTTGATTATGATGAAACATTTGCCCCTATATCCAGAATGGAAGCTATCAAAATGTTTCTCGCCTTTGCATGCTACCAAGACTTCAAGGTATATCAAATGGATGTGAAATCTGCATTTTTGAATGGAGATCTAGAAGAATTCTACATAGAACAACCATAAGGCTTCTCTTTAACAGACAAAGAAGACTATGTGTGCAGACTAAAGAAGGCTCTATATGGACTGAAATAGGCTCCTCGTGCTTGGTACTCAAGACTGGATAAGTATTTGCAAAAACAAGGCTTTAAGAGAGGTGGAATAGACAAAAATATATACATAAAAGCCCATGGAAATGAACTCCTCATTGTTGTAGTATATGTTGATGACATTATGTTTGAAAGCAAAAAATATGAGCTAGCAAAAGGATTTGCTAAAGAGATGAAATCAGAGTTTGAGATGTCTATGATTGGAGAGCTCACCCTCTACTTAGGACTTCAAATTCAGAAA
The DNA here is from genome assembly GCA_034641835.2 of Pinus albicaulis. NCBI lineage: Eukaryota > Viridiplantae > Streptophyta > Pinopsida > Pinales > Pinaceae > Pinus > Pinus albicaulis. Next base: position 1,698,935,868 of record CM076575.1, on the reverse strand, counting down.
AAGAACATAGGTACATTCATCTCACAGGAAAAATACTTAAAATAAATGTTGAAAAACTTCAAACTGGAAGACTGCAAACCTGTGTCAACTCCCATGATCACGGGATGCAAGCTATGTGCTGATGATGGATCTCCTGATATAGATCAAAGACTCTACAGATCCATGATAGGAAGTCTATTGTACCTGACAGCATCAAGACCAGACATCAGGCTAGCAGTAGGACTTGTGGCTAGATATCAAGCAACACCAAATAAAAATTATCTTCTAGCAGTCAAAAGAATACTTAGATATCTACAAGGAACAGTACAGTTTGGGCTATGGTATCCAAAAGGGAAAATCTTCACCTTGACATCTTACACAGATGCAGATTGGGCCAGCTGTGTGGATGATGGGAAAAGTACAAGTGGAGGTGCATTCTATCTAGGAGAAATTCTAGTGGCATGGCTAAGCAAGAAACAAACATCTATTTATCTATCTACAGCAGAAGCAGAATACATAGCAGTAACAACATGCTACATGCAAGTCATGTGGATGAAGCAAACCCTCCAAGACATGAAGGTAAGAATTGATCAACCTATCTCTATCAAATGTGATAATACAAGTGCTATAAGCATATCAAAAAATCTTGTGCTTCAATCAAAAACTAAACATATTCCAATAAAGTATCATTTTCTCAGAGAACAAGTAGCTTAGAAGGTAGTAAAATTGGAATATGTGCCAACAAAAGAATAGACAACAGATATATTTACCAAACTGCTTACTAGAGGACCATTTGAGTATTTGAGAGATAGAATAGGGGTAGTATTTATAGATACTACTCTCTGATATAAAGAGAAAGCATCGTTTCAAGGGGAGAACATAAACAAAAATATCATTCCAGGGGGAGATCAGTCAACAAGGAAAGCATGAAACAGGTCCTCAAGATCAGAGCAACATGGACAAGATTTAAAAAAGAACACTGGGAAATGAGAAACCCCTTGCCATTGATCTCAAAGGGGGAGGAAGAGAAAGCAACATAAGAAAGGGTCCTAAAAGGCTAGCATAGGAAGCGTATTGCAATCAATGCCAAAGGGGGAGACTGTTAGAAGTGTTGTCATTGATGGCAAAGGACAGCAGCAGAAGCAAAGGAGAAGACATCAGGTTTTTGGTGAATGGTATAGTAACATTTACAGGGAGCATGAGAAGAACAGAGGGAGAGTTTATTTACAGAGACAAGGCAGCAAAAGGAGAAGAAAAGCAGTGCAAAGGAGACAACATAGAAGAGCATAGAGAGAAAAAGAGGCAGAGCAGTAGATGCAGAGATAGGGAATACAAAGGCAGAGATGAAATAGTCGAGCAACAGAGGCAGAGGCAGAGCCATTAACAAACCAACAATGAAATGATTATAGGAGATGCGGAATCATGCAGAAAGGGCGGAACCGAGGCTCTGTGTATAAGGGGTAATAAAAACGCATAGTCAAGTGTTAAACCTTATGATATCATTATATTAAAATAGCAATGAAACAACGTTCATATATATCAAAGTGTTGTATATAACGAAATCAAGAAGATTTTATATATTATAGTTTGAACAAGAGCTTATATGTATATGTATATAACAAAGACGCGAAATTATTTATTGAAGTTGAACCATGAATTGAAGCAGAACCCTAAATATGAATAGTAAAACCGGAGGACCACAAAACTAGTGGGTTTGTGCGTTGGTGGAAGTGGTAAGCAGTATTGCCAAAATGAATGTGATATGTGTCATTGAAGGACACGTGTCCTCAGGCGGATTTGTAAAACAACTTTTTTCACGTGATTTTGGAGAATTATGCAGCGAGCATTTAAGTTGCGTGATATTGCACATCGTTCGTTGGATGGGGTCCATAGCTCAGTTGGTGTGCGAGAGCAAATTGACCGTCTGATAAAAGGTGAAGGTGCGGGGAAGAGAACCAAGGATGTGGGTCCTACATTCAGAGCTACGGAGCCAAAATATTATGTGAATGATTGTGTATTCCATGTTATGAAAGTTAATGAATAGGCGGAGGTTATAACTTATATTAATATATGTTGATATATATAATGGGCCAAATGAAGGTTGAATTACATGGTATAGTAGTTGAAATATGACAGAGGAGGTAGTATACGAAAATATAGTATGAAAAGTATGAAATATCACAAAAGGGTTTAATATAGTGTGAGTGTTGTATTAAATGAGGAGCAAGATTGTAATACAAGACATATAAAACATAGTATATGTGATATAAGTTGTGGTGGGCCCATTTGAATTATTGCGTTATGGTTAGTAATTAACCATTGAAGAAAATGTTGAAGGGTTGATATGTTTGTATATTAAGTGTGGGACCCCCTACATAAAATTCCAAGAATCTTAACCCAAGCTGGAGGATACATTAAAGCTGAAGCGGAAGCTTATATATATGCAGCGCGTTACATATGTTGCGCCTTATATACAAAGGTCCAAAGAATATATATATATATATATATATATATATATATATATATATATATATATATATATATATATATATATATATATATATATATATATATATATATATATATATATATATATATATATATATATATATATATATATATATTTATTTGTAGCGCTTTATTCTCTATTTGTAGCGCTTTATGGACAAAGGACCAAAGGTATAATACAAAGCATATGTATTATATTATTGAGCGCAAGATCAAAAGAACCAAAGGTTCTATCGCTTGTTTTTAAAACAAACGAAGTACCACATGGTGGGACCCTCGAGTATCACATCGGAGAAAATAATGGTAGAGGAACATATTATCAAAAGTTCCGATTGAAGCAGCGAACTTGATTCACTTTTAAACGATGAGACTTATATCTATTTGAATTATGACTTAAATCGCATCGGAGCGATTCATCGCATCGGAGGTGAGAGAGTATCGACCACCCTGAAGGCTCCAATTGCGACTTAGCGATTGGATGATAGCCATTGGATTCACCGAGGGATGGACGGCGGAGATGATTCGATTGACTATATGGTGGGCCTTTGCTAATCACATCAGCAGAAATTGAAAGACCAAATCGCAGGAACATTGTGATTGTTGCGATTGCGATTGACATAAAGAAGCGGAGTATAGTTGGCATGTGGGGTCCATTCAAAAGATAGAGCTAATGCAAGTTTTCTCCAAGTTTATTAAACCAAGCTAAAGAGGAAAGGAAAGCACAGCGGCATACATACATACATACATATATATATATATATATATATATATATATATATATATATATATATATATATATATATATATATATATATATATATATATATATATGTTAAACGATACATACATATTTCCATATGTGAACAGTAAATCATCACATCAGAGAAGGAGAAGAGCCTCGGAACATATAAATGGAAGTTGCGATTGCAATCAATCGCAATCGGAAGTATTCGAAAGGTAACACATCGCATCGGAAAATAGAGAAAGTTCAGCAAGTGGGCCCGTAAGGGCACTTTATGTATTAAAATGATCTTTTACCATTATATCGCAGAAATTTACTTAAGTTATATAACACAGCAGCGCATAGGTTAAAAACGCCTTATTATTATTATGCCGAGAATTGAAGTGAATTATGTAAAAAGTGCAGTTACATACATGCAGGAGTTACGCAACAACAATGAACAGAAAGGCTACAGAGAAGAAAAAGACAAACACAAACACAGGAAAGACAAATACGCAGTTATCCAAGAGGCTAAATGAGTTGGGCTGGAGTTCTCATTGTAATTAAATGTAAATGTTTTAATTGGTTTATATTGTTTGTGATGCATTGACAAGTCTCCTGAAGAAAACAAAAAAAATCCCACTGGAATATTAAAATTTTCACATACAGTTATATTTTCTGAGTGAGCTGGAAAAGAAATGAGAAGGCAAAGGGCTAAGAGGTATGGCTATCCATTTCAAATTCCTCGAGGAATACAAACAGTCATAAGGAAATCTGTATAAATGATATCACCATGATATGGATATAGAGGTTAGAGAGTGAGGATAGAGAATGCAGAGTATGGAAAATTGAGACAAAGAAGATAAGGAAGAAAGGAGCAGAAAGAGATGCTACAGAACAGAGCTGATATCTGAGGTAAATCAACAAATATTTTCTTTTGATTAATTGAGGAAGTTGGAGCTTCCCTATCAAGTTGAAGCTTGATAGTTGTCATTTATAGTTGACTGAGGTTGGAGCCTCTTGTAGGTTGGTGCCTAAAAAAAAATAGTGGTGAGAGGGAGTTGGAGCTTGCCTTTCCATCACAACAATAATAAGATGTGGTTTTCTCCCTTTATGGGTTTCCTCTTATATTTGATGTCTCTATGTGTGTTGCCTATGTGTTGATATGATCTATCCAATATGCCCAATGTTTGTTTCTCTCATAATAAGTCTGGTGTCACATTAATTTAATACTTGCTGCAACATATTAAGGTTGTTCTCATATTAAATTTGGTTATAAAATTAAGCTGTAAATAAGTTTGATGAAAAATTTTAAAAAGTATATGTATGTGTTAAACTGATTCACCCCCCCCTCAGTTTAACTAAGGATTCAACAGGACCAACCTCCCAACTCTTGAAAACAAATTAAAGCTCTAGTGTTTTACTCTCTTTTCGATTTTAGCTACCAACCATTTCCAATCAATTTTCCTGTAGGAATATGGCTTGAGGTAAAAACCAAGTTATTTAAAACTCTCCGACATAGGTTTTACCTCGAAAGGGAAAACAATTTGAATGATATTGACCTCCACCCCCGAGAGACCATTATAAATGATAGAATATTTTTGGTCATTGATGCTCATCCATGTAGATTTTAAAAATAAATCCAAGATTGATTTTAGCTTGTGTAAGTCACCCCTTGATCCATCATAGAAAAAAATAATATCATCCACAAAAAGGAGATGCATATTGAAAATATTTATTGCTACTTTAATTCCTTTGAACTCCCCCCTTTTGTTGGTTGCATGAATCAATTGTGTTAGCCCTTCTGCAACGATGAGGAAAAGAAGGGGAGACAGTGGAAACCCCTATCTTATACCTTGCTGGATATGAAAAAAGGGGGAGGTAGCTCCATTATTGAGGACAACAAATCTTACATTTTTTATACATATTAGAGGAAATTTCAGCCTAAAAGTGCCCATTAATTTTTCACACTAGTACATTTGGGGGAAATTCCAACACTTGGTTCCAATGCTTTTGACCAAATGTCCGAAATTTCCCCAAATTTTTTCAATCCCGCCCGAAACTATCGCTATACCGACGTTTAGAGAAAAGTGTCGCAATACCAAAACTTAGACAAAGTGTCTCAATTGCAACGTTTAGAGGAAGACGTTGCAATTGTGACACTATGCCCCAAAGCGTCGCTATTGCGACGACTGCCTCCAAACGTCGCAAGTGTGACACAATGTCTAAGTGTCACAATTGCAATGTTTGGAGGCATATATCTTAATAGTGACACTTTGTTTTCCATCGGTATAACGACACTTATATGCACGCTACATAAAAATACAAAAATTATATGTGTGCTACATAAAAATGATTTTATTAAAAACTACATTAATGTTTGATATCACGCGCGCATTCGCCCTCTGCTCTTGCAGAACAGCATTCGCCCTCAACATTCACCCTTAGCTCTTGCAGAACAGCATTTTCCCTCAACATTCGCCCTCAGCTCTTGTAGAACAACATTCGCCCTCAGCTCTTGCAAAATAGCATTCGCCCTCAGCATTCGCCCTGAGCTCTTGCAAAATAGCATTCGCCCTCAGCATTCGCCCTGAGCTCTTGCAAAACAACATTCTCCCTAAGCTCTTGCAGAATAACATTCGCCCTCAGTGTTCGCCCTCAGCTCTTGCAGAACAAAATTCGCCCTTAGCTCTTGTAGAATAGCATTCGCCCTCAGCTCTTGCAAAATGGTAAGTTCTTACTGCAGGCCCTTCCTCCTATAGTAGGGTTGAATCTATTTGGGTTTTTTTGGTCAATTCCATTGGATTGTGTTAGGTTGTAGGGTTCTCTCTAGATGTCTTCCAATGTTCTTTCGGATGAGTTTCAAAGAGGATGTGTAAAATGTGTTTGTGCTTGCATGAATTTGACTCCACCAGTTTCATGAAGCTTAGGCTATGGATTTTAGTTCGAAAAACTCATCCATCTCAACACCCAATAACGAATTGCCCTTGGTCTGATCTATATTGAAGGTGAAGTGCAAAGTTGTAGAGAATCGGAGATCGAAAGTCATCAACTTTATCACAAGGGTAGTACTCTAGATCGAAAGTGATGAGCTTTATTTCTCTAGATTTGGGGATTTTCTGATGACATACCAAAGGTCACATCCATACAACCATATCAAGGTCAATGTTGAGATCATTGTCATATAGATATAGGTCACTGATATATAGAGTTAATATCATCATCACTATCCATGGAAACCGAATGGTTGCAAAATATGTGATTGTGGTTGGCTCATTTATAATTATTACCCACTTACAGCAGAGCACAGAAACACTAAATATGGCCCGAGCAGAGCCTTTACAACAGGCAATGGAATTGCAGCTGCTTCATCAATAACCAATAGCTCCACTTGAGAAAAATTTTCATAGTCTTGGGGCTGGATATAATGTAGAGCAAAGAATTGTAGTTATCATTCGTGCTCCAATATATTAATATACTTTTTACATTGAACTGAAGAAAGGGAAACAAACAAATGCTAGCCATCATACAATGCTTTGACATAAGAGTTTTGAGTGACATACTTGAAAAAAAAAACTCATCCACTGATATTTATAATCATTTTAGTTATTCAAGTTAAACACAATGTCAAGAATCAAGATTCAATACCCTCTATTATATTCATCACCCAATACAAGATTTAATTTTTTCCCAAAGAAACGCTTATTAATTTCGCAGCCATTATTTCTCCCTGCTTTAAAAACCCTACATTTAAATGAAAACAAGAATTGCATTTCAACTACAAAAATCTATTAGTGTTCAAATGTACATGTGTGCATCACTTGTGTAGGGTATTCCTTTTCCACTTTCACATTATCCAAGAATGTGGGCAGTATAGTTCATATTTTTTGTGATTTAGATTATCTTGAAAAAGGAAAGGTAAATTATTTCCCATGGAAAAAGAAGGTTTTCCCTTTTTACTACTGGAAATGGTACAACAAAATTCCATTTCTACCCGAAACTCCTATGAAACAGGAACCAAATAAAGGCCATGTCCTCAATGGACATCATTTGGCTTTGAAAATGGCCATTGCACCGTGTTATTTCTTATATTACATCACGATAGTTTCTTAGGTCATTTCTTGTTTCTTGAGATGAAAAACAACCAAAGAAATTGTGAAGATCCTTTCAAGAAATAAATGACCATTTTTCAATCATATCTCAACTATTTTTTATTTTATTCAGTGGTTGCTTACTTTGAGAGAAATTTGACACTTTTATAAGGAATATAACATAAAAACACAAAATGGGAAGGAATTGATGAGGTAGATGACCTTAGTTGTTGTCAATTAAGAATTGATAATACACGATGCATGTTCTGTACTATAAACTAGATTCCTTCCTGGAGTTAGGACACAGAGTATTGAATCAAAGTTGTAGTTTCTAACTTCTTGTATTGGTTCATCAATCTTGAAATTCAGACATTGCATGTCTTCATTGTTTCATGTTTGAATAATTTGCATCATATCGTACAATAGGAAATTAGGAATTATGATTATTATTACTTTATGGATCTGTTAAGTTACTTTTAAGTTTGCATGGTTTAGTGTGAAATTATTCTAGTGTGCCCCTAGGCCCAGGTGAATGAATGCCAAGGACTGAGAACCCTAGTTTTTAAATGGTATTGTTTCTTATACCCAAAAACCCTCAACATCACTTCTTATTAGTTCTTAACAATAGTGTTGTAAACAATTTGAGAATTGATATAGCAAAATCTCACACTTCTCAAGATAAAGTCCTAAAGCTAAAGTGTGATACCATGTGTAATTCAATAGCCCCATTGTCACCTCACCAACCTCTTTTCACTTCGGGCTAGCTCTCCTCTAACTCAAGGGGGGTTCTCCCTAGTAGATGTTAGGGATGTAATGGCCCAACCAAACCAAGTCAAGAGCCCCCTAACTCTCTATTTTTACTACTATCAATCAAAATATTGAACAATAGGGTCAGACATGCATCCTAAAGATAAAATTGCCAGGGTATTTTTGGGTAATTTCAAAGGGAAAGTCCCCAAACACATATAATCAAGGAATTATAACGTGATTTCAAACATTAAATATCAACAAAATCATTTAAAGGATATTGAAAGGAAAAGGTGATGGAAGATAGAAAGTGCCTTACTTAAATGCTCTAAGGATTTTTCAATAGTTGCTCCAAAAGCTTCACTTCAAGGCCCTTCAAGATCGTCTCCAACAATGTTATACCATCAGCTTCAACAATGTTGCTCCAAAAATATCCTCAAGGTCTTCACAACAAGTTTACTAGAAGTTGCTCCATCAATATATTCAATAAGGTCTTCATTGTCAACTCGTCTCTTGTTTGGGTGCCTTAATGTGCAATGACATGTTTCCAGGACTGAATTCAATGCAAGGCATATTTGAAACTCTAACTTTGTCTTCCAGTGTCTTATTAGAAATTATTTTAGTTTTCATTTTGTGTTTTCAAGTTAGATATTGTTTTCAAGTTTTTACATTTATAATTTTATTGCAATGTGGCAGACTGATCAGGGCAGTACAGGAACAACTCCGAGACAGGATGATCGCGGAAAGAGGCCAGCGGAAGAACACGTAAAGTGCCATCATTTCTCTATCTTCAGGTATTTTAGTTATTTACATAATTGAAATAATATTAATTTTGTTCAAATATGTAGACACCTAGCCATGGTATGCCTGATGATTCCCTCTTTGAGGAAGAGCTTTCTTCATCCCTATCTCCAGTGTTCTTGTTGCGAAAAAAGGCACGAGATGCAAGGTCGGAATTTAATACTTTGATAGATGTGCCTCAAACACATGAAACAGAAGAGAGGATAAAACTTATGAGCCAGCTAGAAACATATAAGGTAATAATAAAAAGTCAAAAGGATATTTTTTTTGTTCTGCATGAGATGAATTGTGATAGTTTGATTTTTAATTTTTACATTGACTAAACTAACAAAAAGTTCTTTTGTATGTAGCATTTTTTGGCACTTGCTGAACCCGATGTTGGTGGTAGTGGGACACAAGGGCAAGAGATTTCCTAGCAACCCTCTCATACACCTTCTACTCCTTTAGGTGCCAGCCAAGAAACACACCTTGCCCAAGCAGACACCCAGCCAACCGTTGAACGTGTTGGCAGTGATGAGGCTGATATGGCCAACTACATTATTGCGTTTCCTGGAGCTACATGTGTCAGCTCCACAGGGACCATTAATAGCATGTTGTTGGTGAACGATGAAGGTGTCCCTATAAAGCACGTACAACTCCCAGGTAAATTTTAATATTTTAACTATTTAATGTACTTTATCTAAAACATATTTATCATGATTTTTATTTTTAAATTAATGATAAAATAAATTTTTTTTTTCTGTGTAGGAAACAATGAGTTCTATAGGTTTTTGGAGAGCCATGCGTTGGTAATTTTTGGCCCAACCATATGCACAGGGTGGAATTCCCAGAATTCCAACATGAAAAAAGAACTTCTAGATTATCTAGAAGCCCTTTTTGGGGTTGGCACATTTGATAGAACAACGGTGGCTCGGGTAGCCGACAAATATTTGAAATATACCAGGGACACCTATAGGACGCAATTGAAATTTAACCCTAGATACGAGCATCCTCTCACAGTTCCAGAGAGTGAGTGGAGAGCACTCATCCATGACGGAAAAGAGAAAAGGGCAAAGAAAGAAGGAAAAATGCCAACTGGACCCTCAAGGTAAATTACAACTTTAATTCAATAGCTTTAATTTTCTCTATGTCTAAAATAAAAGTGTGCTACGTCATATCTGACTTCAATATTTTGATGCTAGGTTTCCTGACACCTCAAAGGCAACCAAAGCTAGGATTGAAAAAAATGGCCATCACAAGCTAGGCCAGGGCGGCTACTTGAAATTAGCCACAAGAATTGTAATTAAGTAGCTAAACATCTTATAATTAATTGTATCGCCTTCCAACGTTTTTGTAACCCTATCAAATATGATTAAAAATAAACAATCATATGTAATGTAGGGTGATGACTTCGGAACAGAAACTACAGAGGAAGATAAAAATATTGCTTTCCATTTCGGCTATCAAGCCGTAGTTAAACGTCACAGAAGCTTGGGGCAGGTCCCAAGATCCAGAATGCCTGATAAGGTAAAACATTAACCTTTCAATATGTTTGTTTTCGTCCATAAATTTAATGTCTAACAACTTTGTTTAAATCAGGGGAGCAGCACTACCGACGAGGAAAATAACCCAATTTTAGAGCCAGATGTAGATGATCCTCACGTGCAACCTGATCATTGTAGTGGGGACCAGGCTGACAATGCTACTATCAGTGAGAGTCATGACGGTAATTAATTTCCACTTATAATTTTTTCTAATTATACCTTGACAATTGTCCTTATAACATTTTTTGTTTAAATGACAGAGAATGTTTCCCTTGAGGATCTTACCACTAGAGAGGAAGACAGGGAAATAGTCCCAACGGCGACAACTGGTGCACCAGGTAAATAATTTCATTGCAATTTTTTTTATTAATATTACCGAACTAGTTCAATGATATTTAAAAAATGACAATTAAAATTTAATATTATCTGTTTTTGTAGGTGATGCCCCGTCACTGGATGAGACCAGACATCGTGACTACGCAACTAGGTTAGCGGCGACAACTGGTGCACCAGGTAAATAATCTCATTGCAATTTTTTTTATTAATATTACCGAACTAGTTCAATGATATTTAAAAACTGACAATTAAAATTTAATATTATCTGTTTTTGTAGGTGATGCCCTGTCACTGGATGAGACCATACATCGTGACTACGCAACTAGGTCAGCAGTGCGGGTCGAAAGGCACGAAACAGGAGCAGAGCATGATGATATTGATGATGTAATTAGGAGCTTTAAAAATAGGAAGAAGAAAAAGAAATTTTGATAATGTAAAATATTGTATTATTATAAGACAAACGTTACCAATGACCATACTTGGAACGTTTTTTGCGTTATATAAAAAACTCATTTATCATACTATTTTTATGTCAAGCATTAATTGCAATGTTTCCTTGCGTACTTTTTGTTGAATTGTTTTTTTATTAGTTATTGAATATTTTTTTATGCTCATGAAAGTAAAAAATGAAATATAGATTGGGTATTGGGGAATTGAGAGTGATGTGAGGGGGGGGAGGGGCCATAAGAGCTTCCACCTTCACGTGGTTGCCCCTGTTTAGTAGAGAATAATTTATTGGAGCGATTTAATCTTGGAGCAAACCTCCCTTGATCCAGCGTAGCAACAAAAAAGTCACTGTTGACTTAGTTGCTACTCTTTCGGATCGTGGGAGGCTTGTTCCAAGTTCATGCGACTCCAATAAATTGTTCTTGAAACGAAGAGGAGCTTATTCAGGTATGTTTTGACATTTCAACATATGTTCTAACATTATCATAAGAATGCATCTTAGAGTAAAAAATACTACATCAATTACTTGTATTTATTGTATAGATAATGATGGATTTTGATTGACTTGGCAGTGCAGGTACGAATCCTCTTGCATCATGAGCAATACAACTTGTCAACGAGGGTCATGTCTAGGATATTTTTGCTTGTGCGCTTGACCAGGTTCGTAATGTCACATTTTGTAAGTTCCTTTACAGTTCATAATTCAATATTAAGCTTGTTCATGATTATTATCTAGGTTTTTTGTATGTGTTTTTTCATCTATTTGATTGTAATCAACTCTACATGTTTCCTGTTGTTCACTATGATTTCTCCAATTACCACTCCCAGGATGAATCTGAATTTATTGTTACATAGGTTACTTTATTGTTACTATTATTTCTCCATTTACGATTTCATAGGTTACATCATGTAAAGTTGTCAATCTCAGGTTGGTGATGAGCTTTAGTTCTCCAGATTTGGGGCTTTTCTGATATTTTCTCCCTCATGTCATTCCTGCATCACCTCGTTGTTTGAGCATGCTAATTGTCTACCACTTGTACCAATTGGCACATGTCAATCTCTTAGTGGTGCCACATTTCACCTATTTTCAGTGAGAGTTTAGGGTTTCTCTAACATAGCTTCAAAAATCCGATTCAGTGCCTGCTTGAATATCGTCACATAATACTCATGGTTTGGATTGATGAGCATGTTCTGAATGGTTGGTTGATTCATAAGAACCACCCATATAGTCATCTTGAGATGTTTCAGAAGTTTTCTCGGGTTTCCTTTTTCACTGTTTCTAGTGGGTGGGATGGTGTGGGGTGATCCATCAATACTGGTGCTCTTGTAGTAGGGAATTTGTTTTTGGGGATATAAAGGAGCATTTGATGTAGATATCCCATTGGATGCATTCATAGATGGGCACGAGAGGTCAAGAATTTAAATTGAAAATATGCGACCTCTAGCATGGAAACCTGAAGGCTGCGAGAGACACTGCTTAAATATTTTTTGTGCTGGCCTTAATATAGTCATGATTTATTTCTATTATCTTAATGAAAATATATAGTCCGGTCTGATTAAAATGAGGATTGTGGTTGTATTTCTCTTTGGTTGTTTCTCTCTTAATGCTCCAAAAGTTTCCAAAAGTTGCGATAGTTTTTTAGTTTTCCTGTTACAACTTAAAAGTGGTTTTTAGCAATGGGAGTCATGTTTTTTAAGGTTCCATTAGGGGAATTTTGAGGTCTAAAATGGGCCTCCTAAGAAAAATGTACAACAAAATTAAACTTTATAACAACCAATAGGATTCAAGATGATGATGTCAACCATGGGGGATGATTTACCATTTTTTAAATAAAAATGTAAAAATATTAAAAAATAATAAAATAATAAAACTACTTTTTCAACTCGTATTTTCAACTTATATCCCAAAATTTTTACTCAAATTTTGAGTGGGAGTACTTGTTGGATGAAAAATTTAGTTCCTCATCCAAGGAGTACCCATGTTGCATACTTTCGATGAACTCTACTACATGAAAAATGAGAAATACATAAAAAACGTGATTGTAATCATGTTTTTTTTATGTATTTCTCATTTTTCGTGTAGTAAGACCCATCGAAAGTATGAAACATGGGTACTCCTTGGATGAGGAATTAAATTTCGCATCCAATGAGTACTCCGGCTCAAAATTTGAGTAAACACTTTGGGAGATAAGTTGAAAATATGAGTTGAAAAAGTAGTTTTTTCATTTTTCCCTCTAAAATTTGATGATGTCATCAAATCTTATTTGATTTTTTCAACTATTATTTTATAATTTCCTTAGGAGGCCCATTTTAGACCTCAAAATTCCCCTGATGATACTAATATGAAGATCTTGTAATTCTATATTCAGGATAAGAGAAGATGGCCTTTGCTTTGGGAAGTATGACAACAATTGCCACATCTACCTCATTGGGTAACAATGGAAAGGGGAAGAAGTTGGGTGCAATGTTTGATAATTATGGCAGACAATTATCTTCTCTTTCAGTTTTTTCACCCATTTCCTTTAATCGCTCAAGCAGAAGAGGGACTCTGAGATTACGTGACAGAGAGAAGGTAGTTAATACAAGAGCTATGGAAAAGGAGTTGTGCTTCAACAAGGATGGCTCAGTGACAAAAAAATTGCAGGTCAGAGAAAAAATTATGTTTAAAGGAAGGTCACCTGCACGTGAAACTTCACTGCGGTGGATCTTTCCTTGTCCACTTATATTCGATTTTAATGTGTTATTTTAATTTTCATGGAGGGTTGTTTTGGCATATGGTCTGGCATTCAATTGCACACTTACTGAAAGCATTGTCAATTTGTCTTGCAAGCGGTGTGAACAAACTTGCTGATCTTGTTGGAGTCACCCTTGGGGCGAAGGGAAAAATGTTGTCTTGGAGAACAAGCATGGTTCTCCGAAAATAGTTAATGATGGTGTGACAGTAGCTAAGGAGGTAATTTGTAGATGTGTGCTCTGGTTTTCTTTTTAACGTTGTATTAGTTCCCCTCTTAAATGTCTTAGATTTGGTAGGCATAATTTGAAAACTCAAAGGTGAAAGGAAACATATTTGTTACCCAGTGGTCTACTTGGCCTATGGACTAGCCACATTAGAGTAATGCATAAAGCTTTTCACAACAATAAAAGGAAAGGGTTATGGCTGAGTCAAATTTTATTGTTATTGACGGTGTAATGAAATGTATCTCAATGCTATGGTTTTGGCCTTTTTATTGGTTGAATTAGAGGACCCAGTTGAAAATATTGGGGCCAAGTTGGTAAGGCAAGCTGCGGCAAAGACAAATGATTTAGCTGGGGATGGAACCACAACATCTTTTGTTCTTGCACATGTTGGAATATTGAAAAATTCCAAAACAATGAATGGAGAATAAATCTCCCTTCCTCTAACACAGAGAAAATAAAAATTTCTTTGACAGGAGACAAAGTTTCAATACTTTGAAAACAAACTTCTATTCCCTTCAATAACTCAAAAAAAAATTATTACACCTCTTCCTCACTGAGAGGGATTACAAAATTATGACTGCTACAAAATGCAGTGCATAAAACCAACTCAATGTCTGTTCAAAACAAACATACTCTGTCTCTAAAACACTCTGCTGTGTTTTTCACTTTCGCACTACTGTGCATACACACTTAAAAAGTTACACTCAGTCTTTCACTTTTTACACACTTCTGTGTAATAAAAAATTTACGTACTGTCTATAAAAAATCTACCAAGCTTTTTTGTCCTTTTTATTTTTATATGACGTAACATATAAAACATATTATAATTAACCCTCTTTTAAAAAAAATAAAATTAAAACTAAATTCTATGGCCCACCTTTCATTTTGCATATGATATATATATATAACATATGTTTAAAACATATGTATATATTAAAGCATACATAAAATTAAACTATCAAAACATTAAAGAACCCTTTCCGTCGGACTTCAAAAGTCTGAATAGATTGAATTTCAAACCAAATTCGCGTTCCAAAATGGGATGCTGACGTCTGCCTAATTTTAACTCGAATTCTTAATCCAATGTGCCCTATAAAAAATTCGGGTCCGGTTTTCAGGTTTTCAGATTCCCTTCAATTTCATGCGATCCAATATTAATGCTCCACGTGTCCTCCTTTTGAATTTACAAAACTATCGGGTAAATTTCTGTTTGTTTAATTTCTGGTTGGTGAATTGCGTTAATGCTGGCTGTTGTGTTTAAATACAATCATGTACAGAAATATGGCTGTGGCCGTCTACAAAAAAAACTTGCAGGAATTTTAAATGCTGAATTAAATTTCTGGATGGCATGCAAGCAACCTCCAAAAAAAAATGTTGCTGCTGCATCCGTCCTTCTGCTGCAGCAGTTGAAGTTAAAATTCAACAGCACGGGGTTTAATAAGTGAGGGTGTAAAGGTAACTTTTTGTCGATAGTACTGGATTAAGATCATCTATTCATTTTTGTAGGGTCTTATGGTGTTTGGTTTTTTAGTTTTGGGTTGGGCTTATTGAGTCTAAGATAGTTTTTGAGTGAAAAAATTTCTATCGGGTATTAAAAAATTTTGGTTCTTTTGTCAAAATTTATGAGCTTGTTAGGAAATACAAAACTGACAATGGTTGTATCTTAAATTTGTGGAAAATAATTTGAAATGAAACCTTTTTGTTTAGGTTGTTGCGGCAGTGAAAACCCTGTTCAAATTACTATGGGCATTGACAAGACAATAAAGGCCCTTGTTTCGGAACTCAAAATTTTGTCAAAGGAGGTAAACGCTTGCCTTTTGAGTAGGCTGGTTTTCCTTTTTGCTGATGGTTTGATGTATCTAATTGAATTAGTTGCCTAAGGTATTTTTGGTTGCAAACTCCTTTTCATTTTTCATACAGTATTGGCCTTGTGGAATACATTTGATTGTGTGGTCTTGTTAGATCTACAACATTTGTAGTTTTTTAGTCTTATGGCCAAGGTGCACTTTTATTATGGAAATAGTTGATGCAATATTGTCATTTAATCCTTACTGCAAGGTAGCATGTTGAGAAGTTTCTTATGAAACATTTGGTATTCAAAATGACACTTGATCCTATACAGCATCATGCACTTGACTTCAAAATTCATATTCAAAGTGTGCCAGACAATTCTTGCAAATTTCAAATATTTATGTTGTTTTAAACCATTATCTTTTTCATGTATTGGATGCTGAAAATGTGAAAAAGACTTTGGTATGAAACCAACTGGTGAATAATTTCTAGCAAAACAACCACTTCCAAGACATGATTTAGAAGTAGAACATATGTACTTATGAATCATAGAAATATATCCTTGATGCATTGTCAATGTTTGGCTAGGGTTATTTTTGGAGAAAATAACTCCTTATTCCTAGAATAGTGATCTTCAATACAAGTAAATGCCAGAGAAGAGAGATCATCGTGTGACATAAACCTATTAACAAAAGTGAGCAGGGAATGATTATTAATTATGGCATACTAAGTTGTCAGTGATTTTGACTATTTGTCTTTAACATGTAAAAATGTTAAATTCCAAACTTACATCATCATGGTTTGGAATCATGAGCTTGACTAATTGTCCACCATGCTCATAATTTCATTGTTGTCTTCATATCTATAAACAATGTTTCAAATAATAATAATAAAGTTCTATAAGAAAAATCCAGACCTCCATGCTGCTGTTCCTTGTGAGACAAAGTCAAAATTGCATTACACAATCTGACACATAAGAATCTCCTATATCCCGGTGGTATGTATCCAAATTCTTATAATAGTGTCTTCAAGACTTATGTTGACATTGCCAATGAGATATTTAAGCAATGAAAGATGGAGCCTTCTTCATTGGTGTATATGTAATAGTATTTTATTAATATAAAGATTGATGGTTTTGTCTTTCTGAAAATGAAATGTAAAAATAATTTATTGTGGTCAATTGAAAAGTTTTTTTTTTAAAGCTTTTCATTATGGAAGGGTGACATAGATATATGCCCTTCTAATTGAAATTCGGAACTGCCCTTCAAATTTGATCACTTTGTGGGACCTTAACAAACAATAAAACTATTACGCCGCGTGTTATATAAAACATATAAAAAAACCTTTGTCAAAACTTCAAACGAACCCTTTAGCTGTGGGTTTTTCATCACGAATTGATCACTTTACCATGTACCTTCTTCTAGAGGAATATTCTTCCACTTGATTAGGTACCTCATAATGGTTATATGTCAAAGAGATACAAAATGTTTATCTATAACTTTTTGTGGTTCAAGAATCAACTTTCATTCTTCATCTAATTTTGGAAGTTCTATTTACATTGGCATATTTTTTCCCAAAACCTTTTTTAGGCAAGATACATGAAAAACCTTATGAATGAAAGAAGAAGTAAAATATAACTTCTATACCACTTGTGCAATCCTATGAATAATTATTTAGGGCCATAACATTTTTGAGCTAATTCTTTATTCTTCTTTTTCTTGAATGAAGATTTCTTATAATGATATAATCTAAAAAATACCCAATTACCCTCCTCAAATTATCTTTCACTTCAATGTTGTTCCCCTTGTTTTTTTATCATGTTTCATGTCATTTGAAGGTTTTCCATAATAATTTTCAAAGTTTCTTTAGTATTTTCCATATGTGACTCTCTTTCCTATACTTTGGACTTATCTTGCAAAAAGTATGAGATACTAGGAGTTGGATATCCATAAAGGGCCTTAAATGGGGAAATTTTAGTAGATGTGTGATGGGTAGTATCATATTACCATTCTTCCTTGATGAACCCACTCCATCCATTAAGATTTCTTTTCTAAAGAGTAACATTGTAGATAAACTTAAAAACATTTGTTAACTATTTTTGTTTGGCCATTTGATTGTGTTTGATATGTAGAACTCATGGCAGCTAGTGTTTCTCCACTCATATTAAATAATTATTTCCAAAAGTTTATTGTTACTATTTCTTTAGGAAAACCATGAAGACTATGAATTTCTTTCACGGACATTTCTGCCACTTGGCTTGTTGTTTATGGACTTTGAGCTCTACAAAAAAAATCTACAAAATTTGTCTATATAAATGACCACAAAAATGTAATACTCACCTTTATATTTCAGTAACCCTGTAATAAATTCTATTGATATATCTTCTAGTCTTTGAATATGTATGTGGAATGGTTGAAGTAACCCTAGAGATTTTATTATCTCTCTTTTATTTATTATGCAAACTTGACCTTCTCTTACAAAATTTTGAATATCTTTCTTCATTCCTTACAAAAATATATTTTTTGATCCTTTGAGATGTTTTAAGGAACCCTGCGTCCTACCATCAGAGAGACATGGGACTCCCTTAATATTTTTTTATTCAAATATGCTAGCGTGCATAAAAATATTCTACATTTGCACCAAAGTATATCTCTCTTTCACTCCCAATGCTCCATAGAGTTCATCCCATCCTTTATAAATTTTAGTTTTTGTTTAGTATTATTGTCATTTTTCCATTATGGAAAGCTTCTTCTAGCCACCTAGGAATAGAAAATGTAATTGGATATAAATTTGAGGCCTCTTCTATTTTAGAAAGAGAATCATGTACTAAATTTTCCTTACCCTTTTTGCAGATTATCTCAAAATTAAAACTTTGCATTTTTTCTCCTCATTTTTGTTAATCTTATAATGAAAATCATAACTTCAAAAAATACTTTATGCTATCATGGTATATCTTGACTTTAAAGTACCTCCCAGTGATATACTATCCCATTTTTTATTGCATGTAATATTGCTTCCATTTATTTTTCATACGTAGATTTCACCAAATATTTTCTTTGAATTCCTTGCTTTTAAAAGCCAATGATATCCCTTATTGTGTTAATGTTACGTAAATTCCTTTTCCTAGTGCCTCACACTCTACTATGAATGTTTTACCAAAATTAGGTGCAACCGATGTTGGTGTAGAAGACATGGCATCCATTAAAAGAGAGAATGCCAAAGTAGCCTCATTATTCCATATAAATGATATTTTCTTCAAGAGATATGTGAGTGGACTTGAAATGCATGCATAATTGTTAACAAATTATCAATAATATCATGTAAGTCAAAAAAATCTTCTAAAAACCTTGATTTTCTTAGGAATAGGTCACTTTGTAATAGCTTGCATCTTTTGAGGCTCCAACTTCACTCCTTCCTTTAAAACAATATGAACCAAATACTCGAATTCTTATTTCCCAAAAGCACATTTGGATATTTTTAAATAAAAATGATTGTTCTCAATGATTTATATAAATTTTCCACATGTTTAGTGTGGTATTCCCATGATTTATTATAAATATGTGTATTTTCAAAGAAAACCAACACAAATTTTATAAGATGGGATCAAAAAAAATTGTTCTTAAGTCGAGCCCATCGGACTTCAAACGGCGATAAACCATAATTCAAACTAAATTCGCGTTCCAAAATAGCCTGCTGACGTCGGCCAATTTTGTGACGCGAAAACCAATTGAATTCTGCCCTAATATTTTTCGGGTCCGAAGTTGAGCTGGTGTACGGAGGGAGAGTTGTGATGCGAATTTCTTATCAAATTCGCCCTAATCTTTTTCAGGTCTGGATTTCCACTGCGTGAGCGGCCCAAACAAAGATCTGCTCCAATCAATATCTGCCATGTGTCCTCAATCAAATGTTTCCCTGTTCCCGGATGCGGGTGCATTCGATGGTGTTTAAGGCGATGGGACATGGATGTGGTGATTTCATATCAATCACATTAAGTTTTAATGCTGTTCAATTAAGTTCCAAGGTTTTCACATCAAATTGCATTAAGTTTTAACACTGTTCAAGATCAGACCTCCACTCCTGTTAGTGATTCCGCATGCTCCAATATGATCCGGCCTTTGACTCTCATTAATGATCAGAGATTAATTATGACGAGCGTCCTTCGATTGCATTGTAGTCAGGTCGATAAAATGGCGTTTCGCTATGGTTTTTCAGATGAGCCGGTTTCTAGGTTACACTGCCTGCTCACTGTGACGAGAAGGAGAAGTGGCCAGTTGAACTGCTGCTTAGACCTTGATGCATATTTGCATTTCTCTTGGTCTGGTTCTTGTCTGTCTTCCTCTGTTTCTTGGAATTCTGCTTCTCCGTCTCCTCTTGTGCCCACCGCTGAGACTGTACCCATGCCTCGCCTGTGTCAAAGGATGCGTTGCCGCAGGGGGAGCACTAGAGGTCAACCCCTGCGCGCTCCCTCCAGCTCCTCAACCGAGTCGTCTTCCCAGTCTAATGATTATCACGCAGGTCGATATCCAGATACTAGAAGTGGGCGGGGTCGGGTTCTAGGATCTAGCGACCATATGGGCTCCCCTGCTCCTCATTTCCCCACCGCTTCACCTTCTCCCACGACGCGCACTGCGCTTTTTTCATTCAATTTCTCTCTGAACCGCCCACGAATCACAACTTCAATTATTGTGGTTTTCCATGAGGAGGCCCAAATGGAAGAACAATGCACCCGTACGGTGGGTCTGAGCTTAGAAAAATTCGGCCACATTCAGGCCTTCAGGAGGGGAGCGGTGGCATGAATGTGGATGTAGCACCTGGCAATCCTAGACCTTCTGAAGGATGGTGCTGAATCGTTGAGGAGTCGGAGGAGTAGTTTGGTTAATTTGTTTTTCTTGCTTCGCGGCCCACTTAATTGGGCTACTTTTAGATTATATTACTGTGTTGGACCTTTGTAATATTTTTGAATTTTGTAAACGTTCAAGACTGGTTTCCTCGTATGAGGGTAGTCTTCTTAATTTTTTGTTTTTTTGATGATAAATTTGCCATGAGTTTGGGCAATGTTTTTGACTTCGGTGTAATTTTATTCCCACTGTTAATAGATTAACTTAGAAAAAAAAGTTGCCCTGTTTCTATTTTAAACCTATTTTTTGAAATACAGAGCCATGTTTATATGATTGTTTATAGTCGAAGCGCTGCGGGGTGGTTTATTGTATTAATATTTCACGGTTGAATTGTGTTCATAACAATTGGAAAAAAAAAATGTTGCCCTGTTTCTATTTTAAACCTATTTTTTGAAATACAGAGCCATGTTTATATGGTCTACGTATTATACTCTTTCTCTGTATATCTACAGGAACCTTTTTGCTATGAACAGGGTGGATGTTGTAGTGGGCTACTAATGGAAACAAGTGAGCCTGAACCTTACATCTCGGATGCAACAGATGGTTACCAATTTTGGAATCAAGCGAGCCTGATCTTACAAGCGAGCCTGGGTTTCTGCAGATGGTTTTTATTTCCGGGAACAAGCGAGCCAGAACATACAATCGACCTTGGGTTTATACATATTTTTGCTCTATCATGGATGCTTTTTGTGTGAGGTGTATATCAACAGTACATGTCTCTGCACATTTCCTGTATCCGCTTTATGATACTATTTTATGTGTTGACAAGTTATCACTCTGCCTTCAAAACTAGCGATGCTGGTCTATGTTGCTGGTTTATTGATATGGTCTGATGGTCTTTTTATATTTTGGACATATCACACTCTCACATGATTAGCGTTTTTCTCTGTTCAAGGATTTTGGGTACTTTAATTTGTATTTGGAACAATGGACGTCGGTACGTACTCTATCTGTTGCTTTACTATTCTACATACTGCTATTTCACTTTCTTATAGATGCCTCGGGCATATTTGGATGCTTTCTCATATTGTCGATAATCTCCATGTGGACCGTTACTGGGTTTTATATCATGTCCGTGTATGTGACATGGGGTATTTTTCTATCATTGTCTGGGGTGGGACTTCCACTTTTCTGGATGGATATTTGGGTTCCAATCTTCAGATGTGAAAATGTAATGACTTCATGGACTATTTCACTTCATATAATATATTCAAAACAACGTTTTTTCTCTTGCGGAAAAAAATTATTGTTTATAGTCGAAGCGCTGTGGGGTGGTTTATTATATTAATATTTTACGGTCGAATTATGTTCATAACAATTGGAAAAAAAAAATGTTGCCATGTTTCTATTTTAAACCTATTTTTTGAAATACAGAGCCATGTTTATATGATTGTTTATAGTTGAAGCGCTGCGGGGTGGTTTATTATATTAATATTTCATGGTCATTGGAACGCCCACAATTCATAACAAATATTGGAGATTTACTGTCCTATTTTAAAGTTTCATTTTTTTTTTTTTAAATTGAACCCTCTGTCGGTATACCGACGCCTTGTAAGCGTCGGAATTGCAACAGTTTAAAAACGTCGGAAGAGCGACAGTATAAAAACGTCGGACGAGCGACGTTCAAAACGTCAGACCACATTTTGTCGGAATTGCGACAGTTTACAAACGTCAGTAGAGTGACGTTCAAAACGTGGGACCACATTTCGTCGGAATTGCGACAGTTTATAAACGCCAAAAGAGATACGTCCAAAATGTTGGACCACATTGTGTCGGAATTGCGACAGTTTACAAACATCGGAAGAGAGACGTTCAAAACGTCGGACCACATTTCGTCAGAATTGCGATAGTTTACAAACGTCGGAATAGCGATGTTCAAAACGTTGGAGCACATTTCGTCGGAAGTGTGACAGTTTACAAACGTCGGAAGCGTGACAATTTGGGAAACGTCGGAAGAGAGATGCTTGTTTCGAAGCGAAGAAAAAAGTGTCGGTAGTGCGACACTTTGTAAGTGCGTTGGAATTGCGACGGGATGACAAACCACGTTTTGCCCGTCCTCGAAGTGTCGCTCTTGCGACGACTATGTGTTGGAATAGCGACGAATTGGCCGTCCGAAATTGGGCCAAATTTACTAGTGTCATGTAATTTCCATGTCATAATATGTAAACCAATCAATATGCTTTAAATTTAAAAAGAGGTACATGTAAATATTTTGGAGGGAAAAGAAGAAAAAATACTTTTTGTAGTTGTATTTTTGGCTTATCTCCTTATAGGCTTACTCAAATTTAAGGTTTAGATACTCATTAGATGCAAAATTAAATTCCACATCCAACTAGTACCCATTATGCATACTTTTGAGAAGACCCACCATGATAAAAATTGCGGATACATTAAAAAAATGTGTTTTAACACGTCTTTTAATGTATATGCAATTTTTGTCAATGTGGCTCCTCTTGAAATTATTCATAATGGGTACTTGTTGGATGTGAAATTTAATTCTGCATCTAATGAGTGTCTAAACTTGAAATTTGAGTAAATCAATAAGGAGATAAGTCGGAAATACTATTAAAAAAATAGTTTTTTTTCCTTCCAAAATTCATAACTATTATTTAATTATTTTAATTATTATTTTATTATTTTTCATAAGGAGGCCAATTTTTGGCTTAAATTCCATTTAATGACCCATGATCGAGTTTATGAATCCAATGCCAAATCCTAAGTGAGTCAATAGGAGACACAAATACATCGAGCTAATCCTATGATAGCCCTTTGATAACTCAATTTTGACAATCATTCCCTTCTTGTTGAGTTTTTAATACTGTGCAAGGATTCCTGTGCCACCCTAATGGCTTCATGGATCTGCCTGCCATCAAGGAAGCCAATCTGTTCCTTGGATATTTTTTTAGATAGAATAGTTTGAGGCAATATAGAATGGTTTTGGCGATGACTTTATAAGTACATTTGCAAAGAGAGATTGGTCTGATGTCATGAAAACTCTGGGGGTCATCAGATTTTGGAATTAAAGCCAAAAAAGTAGAATTGAGGGGTACGTGCACAAAGCCTATGAGCCGAGCTTCCTCCACCACCCCTGTCAGGTCATCACCTAAAAAATGCTAGTAATATGATTCTTATGGTTGCATATGTTGTCCTTGATGGCAACTCTCTTGCAAATGATGAAGTATATGAATTATGGAAAAGCACAGTGGTTTTACAGAAGTTCCAGCAGAAGATGGTTAATATTCATAATTGAAGGTTCTATACGCGAGTTTGTGCAGGCCAAGTTGTGTATAAACTCAGACAAGAGCGATCCAAGTCGCGTATGTCTTTTGCGCTCTAAAATTATGATATCAGGGGGAATTACCATGGTTTTAGCCCACAATATTGAGCGTGGTGTCATCTTTTTGATTCCGTCTAAAAATACCATCGACACTTGGGTGGTTTGACTCATGGTATTGATAAAGGCTAAACCTATATAAGGAGAAGAAGATCATAGTGCAGATGGTGTGGCAGAAAAAAAGGTTTTTAAATGAATACTTCAATCTGAAGTAGATTTGTATGGAATAGGTTTTGTTTATTGGTAGATCTAAATTTATGATGCACCCTTGGATAAAATAATGGATCATGACCTATAGACCTGAAATGACTATCTATTGATGAGATGTTTAGATCTGTGACCTGGCACATGTTTGCTGAAATGAAGTGAAGAAATATGGGTAAGTCTATAGATCTGAAACTTTCTGCAGAATTAATATTTACAGATCTATACTCTGGTTCATCATGGTGAAAGCGTGTATACACGCGGGTTTGTTTCAGCCAAAGCGCATATGGAAGTTAGAGTTTTCTGAAGCTTGGGGGAGAGGTTATATGTTTATTACTACTATTTCTTTTATGTTTGTCAAAGAAGTATTCATGTAGATCTGGATTGTTTGAATACTGTATATGCTGCTAGTTGAAAATATACAAATTTGATTAATGAATGATTAAATATGATTAATGATGATGAATGAATAAGGGTTCTGCAAATCTAAAAAATATATGACTGAAAACTTCAGATTTATTTCTTAGTCTGATCAAATTCTAGAAATTCAGTATTCATAGATCTATAAGCAGGTTGGTGTGCAGGAAAGCGCGTATACATGCAAGTTCAGTAAAATCAAGTAGTGTATGCATTAATATGATGAATGATCAATATTTAAATTGATTCTACATATTGATTCTGAAACCTGGGTTTATTATTGTGTTCTAGGTACAGTAATCTCACTGTTCTGTTTGAAGTTTGGGTTAAGTCTATTGGTGTTGATCTATATATTGAGTTGTGTTGAAGCTGTTGGATCTAGTGTGAAAATTTATAAAACCTGGTCTGGAGTGGGTCTGAGGGTTGAAGCCTTCAGTGGGGAAGTAGAAGCTTCCTGCCAGTAGAAGTTGGTGTTCTGATTAGGGGGTTTGAAGCTCCCTTCCAGTAGTGGCTAGTAAACGAGATCAGGAGGTTCATTAGGAAAATTTTAAGGTCTAAAATGGGCTTCCTAAGGAAATAATAAAATAATAGTTAAACCAAAAAAATAATATTTATCAATTTGCAATTCACTTTCTGCACCAAAATCCATGTAACCATGGTTAAATTCAATTCAAAAGTTGTACCAAATAAAATTAATAAATTTTTTTTATTGATGTGACTGTAAATAAGAATGAGTTTTTCAAGAAAAATTCATTATAAGTTTACAACTAATGCATTTTTCCTTTGTACTTAAATAACTTAAAATAAAATATAAATATAAATTCATGAATTCTTAACTATAGAACATACTATTAATTAAAATTTATATTATTTAAATTATATAATAACAAGTGATTAATATAATATATAAAAATAATATAATATAATATAATATAATATATGTAATATATTGTTTTATGTATGAATTTTACATTACATATTGAATTGATTTGATTTATAACCTGAGAAGAAATAATGTATAATATAAAAAGGAATATAATATGTATTTTATAGCAATTAGAATATTTTTCCTAATATTATATATACTAATATATAATATTAATGTAATCGTATTGAAATGAATTGAGTCTTATTTAAAATTAAAGAAAAAATGTGTTGAAATAAATTTAATTTATATTTAGAAGTATACTATAAGATTTATATACATTGAAATTTAGTATTTTTTCCCCAAATTATGTTGAACCTAATATATATTTTTTCAACATAAAAAAACTAACATTTCTTTTTTTATCCTACAAAACTTAAATGTCCTTTTTCTTTAATTTAAATGTCCTTTTTCTTTAATTTTAATATGTTTGTATTGCTATTAATATTATAATGATATTATTTATAGTTTTGATTTATCCTAAAATTACAAGGTTACATTTTATTTATTTTGATTTCATATATATATATATATAAACTTATAATTAATTTGAAATTGTAACATTAAATAAAATGAAATTAAACATATAATTTAAAATTAAATATATGAAAATATACAAATATAATATTTATTGAAAAGTGTGTAAATACATGAAGATTGTGTAGGAATATGCATTTTTTCTTTCAAAAAATATGAAATGATAATAATAATATTTTATTCAAAATGTGTGAAATGATATTTATTATGAGTAATTTACTTTATGACTTTAAAAGTACTTAGAGCACTACCATGGTTAACCATGAGTTCTTATCCACCATTGAGAATATGACAAGTAAGTACCTTTAACTCAAGCAATGCCACCTCAACCATTAGGGATGATGTCATCCCCTCAAATGTGATTGGTTCTCATAAAGTGAATTTTGATTGTACATTTTCCTTAGGAGGCCCATTTTAGACTTCAAAATTCCCCTAATGGGAGCTCCCTTCCAGTAGTAGTCAGAGAACGAGAGAAAGTTGCAGCCTTTTGTAGGTAGATGCATGCGTACTGATATGAACCTGCATCAATACAACATTGGAAGTAGTTTTCTATATAATAAATATTGAAGACAAAGACAACAACAGTGGTTGTTTTCTCCCGAATTAGGTTTCCACCTTAAATATTGGTGTTCATGTGTGATACTCTTGTGTGATGATTTATTCTATTATTAATGCACATATTTACTAATTAACTATCTGATGCATAACTAATGATCTAAGTTAAATAATGTTTCTGAATGTTTATCTAAACAATAATGTTATCTCAGTATATGTAAGTTTTTGTTAGGATAGCTGTGTATATATGCTATTTGGGCTAATCAAAGTTGCATATAGAAATCAGTGAGAGAAAAGTAAAATATTATGATTATTGTAAATATTGATTTACCGCCCCACCCCCCCCCCTTCTCAGTATTTTTCCCAACAATTGGAATCATAGCAGGTCCTTCTGAAGAAGCTTAATCGCTAGAAGGAAGCTCATCTAGGATGAGAAATCAAGATGGCCCAACATATATTAGGCCTCCACTCTTCAACATAAACATTTTAATCTTCTGGAAGACAAGGACAAGATCCTATATTCAGTCTCTTAGAGCAGATGTATGGGCTATAGTTGAAGGTGGTTATCAATATCCAGCCTTATTTCCAGTAGATCCAAAAACAAGAAAGAACTATGAAACCAATGCAACGGTTTTCAATGCATTATTGGGGAGTCTGACTAGTGAGGCTAAAGATACTTTTATGGATGCTTTAGAAGAAAATGATTTTCTTGAAGAAATCAATCAAATCAAAATATTTTTGGAAGAAAACAAAGTAGCCATAGATACTCTAAAGAATGAGCTTATAGAAAATGAGAAGCACAATGAGAAATTAGAATTTGAAATAGTAAGTATAAGAAAGGAAATTGAGAAAGTGAAAACTTTAAATCTTCGATTTGCTAAAGGATTTGAAACCTTAGATGAAATTATCAAGGTGCAACACTCTCCTCTTGTAAAGACAGGTCTTGGATATTTCAGAGAATATTCTTAGTCTTTAGCAACAAGCCATCTAAATGCAGTTAAAGCCAGCCAGCAACAATTTGTCACTCAGCAAAAGAACAAAGATAGTGCCTAGGTAAAGAATGACCACTTTAATTCAAGGATGAACAATAACAGAAATATCAATCAATAGGTAAAATCAATAGAATGTTCCAAGATCGTAGAAACTTCTTCTTTAATGGAAAATGTTTCTCATGTCAGAATTTTGGGCATAAAGATGCTCAATTTGTTGCATACAAAACCATCATGACCAGAGAAGCAAGAAAGTAAGGAATTGAGACAAGAATAAATAATATTACTTATAACAACTTTTCTCCTCTTCAAGATGAAATTGAGTGTTCTTCTTGCAATAACTTTGGACATGAAGAATCTGAATGTAAGAGAAAACTTTAGCCAAAAGAACATATACCCAAAAACTCCAAGGTATGGAGAAAGAAGGACTCACGGTTTGAAAATTGTAGCATAGCTTTATTTGCAGAAGGAGAAGTAAATCAATGGTACATTAATAGAGGATGCTCAAAACACATGACAGGTGTTAAAAATAAACTTCTTTCATACAATGCATTAAATAAGGAAAAGAATGTTACGTTTGGAAATGACTCTCATGCTATCATTAAGGGTAAAGGATCTGTGTTTCTAAAAGAAGAGGTTAAATCTAACAATGTTATGTTGATTGTGAGTCAAATGTGTGATCAAGGAAATAAATTTGTCTTTAGTTCAAAAGAATGTGTAGTTCGTGAACTTGACATAGGAAAAACCATAAAAAAATGGACACGAACGCCCATCAATCCGTATATATTGAAAGGCGGTCAAGAGAAATGTTATCTAGGTAAATCTATAGAAAATTGGTTATGGCATAGAATATTGGGACATTTGAGCTTTTATCAAATAAGAAAATCTAGTAGACTCAAAGTTGTACATGATCTAGCTGACATCACTCTGCCTGAAAGTACCATATGAAAATCATGCCAATTTGGTAAGAAAACTAGGGTGAAATTCAATGCCAAAGAAGGATCAACAAGTAAGCCTCTTGAACTTATACATACTGATTTATGTGGTCCTGTAAGGAAAAATTCACCTCGTGGAGAAAAATACTATATTCTATTTATCGATGATTTCTCTAAAATGTGTTGGATCGGTTTACTGAAACATAAAGATAAAGCATTTAGAAAATTCAAGATCTTCAAAGCTTTGGTTGAAAATGAATTAGATATAAAAAAAATGTCTTAGATCTGACCGAGGAGGAGAACATATATCATATGAATTCTTTGATTTCTATGAACAATATGGCACAAAAGACAATTTTCCGTAGCTGGAACTCCACAACAAAATGGAGTGGCAAAAAGAATGAATGGAACAATTTAGTAGATGTCTCATGCTATGCTTGATGAATCTAGAACTCCTGATACCTTTTGGGGAGAAGCAACACATACTATAGAAAATATTCTCAACAAGTCTCATGTTCGTGTGAAAAGTGATAAAACCCCTTATGAGCTCTGGTATGGTAATCTTCCCACTATAAGCATTTTAGAGTTTTTGGAAGTAAATGTTTTATGAAGAACAATGATGAAAAACTTGGTAAGCTTGAGCCTAGAGCAGATGAAGGAATATTTCTTGGTTACTCTTCTAGAATTAAAGCATATAAATGTTACAATAAAAGACTTCGAAAGATTGTTGAATGTATTGATGTTGTAATTAATGAGTCTCTCACAACTCCCAAAATGGAAATAAAAACAAAAAATTAAGATGACGATGATTTACATTTTCCCTCATCAAATAACAACATAGAAGAAGAAGCCAATGAGGCACTAGAAGAAGATATATCAGAAAAAGCCCCATCCAAGTATGTTCAAAATAATCATCTAGAATCTCAAATATTGGGAGAAAATGGGTCAAGTGTCCAAACAAGAAGAACTCTTATAGGATCCCCTAGATATTTGACATTCTTATCCACTATTGAACCATAGAATGTAAATCAAGCTAGTAAATATGAATGTTGGATTCAGGCCATGAATGAAGAACTTGATCATATTGAAAAGAATCATACTTGGGAATTGGTTCCAAGACCTCATGATAAAAATGTTATTGGAACAAAATGGATATTCAAAAACAAGTTAAATGAAAATGGATATGTTATTAGAAATAAAGCTAGACTTGTTTGTAAAGGGTATGCTCAACAAGAAGGTATAGAATTTGAAGAAACATTTGCACCAGTAGCCAGACTTGAAGCCATAAGCAGGTTTCCTGCTTTTCCAAGTTTTCAACAGTTCAAAGTTTATCAAATGGATGTAAAATCTGCCTCCCTAAATGGTGATGTAGAAGAATACGTATATATAAAACAAACAGAAGGATTCATTCTGGAAAATGATGAAAAATTGTTTGCAAACTCAAAAGGCTCTATATGGTCTCAAACAGGCTCCTCGAGCATGGTACTATCGTCTTGACAAATATATTCAACAACAAGGTTTCACAAAAGGATCTCCTGACAGTAACTGATACACAAAATTTGAGAATGATAAACTGTTAATTATTGTTGTGTGCGTTGATGACATCATTTTTGGGAGTAATGAAGAGTCCATGAGTCAGAAATTTGCTTCTGTTATGAAACAAGAATTTGAAATGTCATTACTTGGGGAACTAACATATTTTATTGGCTTACAAGTGCAACATGCAACAAATGGAATATTTCTATCACAAGAAGAATATATCAAGCAAATCCTGAAGAATTATGGGATGGAAGACTGCAAACCTGTAAACACTCCAATGGTAACTGGATGTAAGCTCAGTTCTCATGATAATTCTCTCATGGTAAATCTACTAGAGTATAGATCTATTATTGGGAGTCTGCTTATCTAACTGGGACTAGACCAGAAATTATGCATGCAGTTCATATTGTTTGACGATTCCAAGCTAATCCAAAGTAGTCACACCTTCAAGCTATAAAAATAAGATTCAAATATCTACAAGGGACTTAAGACTTTGGTCTATGGTTTTCAAAGAATGTTGATGTTACTCTCCATGCTTATATAGATGTAGATTGGGTTGAAAATGTTGATGATCTAAAAATAATTACCGGTGGTGCATTTTATATGGGGCACCGATTAGTATCTTGGTTCAGCAAGAAACAAAGTTCCATTGCCTTATCTATAGCAGAAGAAGAATATGTGGTTTTCGCGTCATGTTGCACACAACTTATTTGGATGATGCAGACTTTACAAGATGTTCAAATCAAATTTTCTCCTCCCATTTCCATCTTATGTGATAATACAAGTGTCATCAACATCTCAAAAAATCTTGTTATACATTCCAAGACCAAGCACATTCCTATCAAGTATCGCTTCTTACAAGAACAAGTGATTGAGAAAAAGGTCAAATTGGAGTATGTTCCCTCCAAAGAACAAGTTGTTGATATATTTACTAAACCTCTTCCCAAGGAAGCATTTGAATATCTCATACAGAAGCTAGGAGTTGTCTCTACCTCACTTTTCAAATCTGAAGTTAATTCTAGAAGATTAAATTCGGTACGTTGGTTTCGTGAAGGCGATTCACATATATACACGAGTTTCTCTATATAAATCCATGTATGGGTTTTTATGATAGAAAATCTATGGGTCAGCTTTCAAAAAAGTATGTGGTGTTGATGGGTAAACTCTGTTGTTCTGGTATTCATCTTACAGTTCTTTTCTTTGGTATTTATCTCCTTGATGAAGATGATTTGATGAATTGGTTGTTGAAAGTGTTCAAGATGCACAGGTTAGGGGGAGCATTTTTTTCACTAAAGAGGCTGCACTATTGGCTTTATGATTAGTTTCCTTGTTATGATCTTCGGTTTGAGATTCTTTGGTCTCGGTTATAACAAGTCATATTTGTAAATTGATATCAAGGTCATGTTGAGATCTCTGATGTAACGATTTTCATGCTCAAATTTGTAAACCCACTTGGTTAGGTAGTTGAGTCAATATGTAAATCCACTCAGTTGGATCCTTGCTGTAATTTTGTGTCCTTGGTGATAGGAAAGGTCATACTCTATTGAGTTAAAGAGTTATATATTTTACTGAAAATCTGAAGACTCCGCATGTGCTCAGGGGGAGAAATTGTCTTCCCTTTTCTCTTGAAGTCAAAGGGGGAGATATATTGTTGGTATTTGGTGTTTTAATAATATTTATGTATCTACAGGTTATGGTGATCAAAATCCATGTTGGTTGCCATCAAGTGCAAAGGGGGAGATTGTTGGAAATATGATTCTTATGGTTGCATATGTTTTCCTTAATGGAAAATCTCTTGCAAATGATGAAGTAAATGACTTTAGAAAAGCACAGTGGTTTTATAGAATTCCCAGCAGAAGATGGTTAATATTCATAATTGAAGGTTCTATATGATAGTTTGTGCAGGCCAAGTCATGTATGCCTTTTGCACTCTAAAATTATGATACCAAGGGGAATTACCATGGTTTTAGCCAACAATATTGAGCGTGGTGTCACCTATTTGATTCTGTCCAAAAATACCATCGGCACTTGGGTGTTTTGTCTCACGGTATTGATAAAGGCTAAACCTATATAAGGAGAAGAAGATCATAGTGCAGATGGTGTGGCATAAAAAAGGGTTTTTAACTAAATACTTCACTCTGAAGTAGATATCTATGGAATGGGTTTCGTTTATTGGTAGATTTGAATTTATGAAGCACCCTTGGATACAATAATGGATCAGGATCTCTAGATATGAAATGACTATCTATTGATGAGATGTTTAGATTTGTGACCTGGTGCATGTTTGTTGAAGTGAAGTGAAGAAATCTGGGTAAGTCTATAGATCTGAAAATTTCTGCAGAATTAATATTTACAGATCTATACACTGGTTCATCATGGTGAAAGTGCATATACACACGGTTTTGTTTCAGACAAAGCGTGTATGGAATGTAGGGTTTTCTAAAGCTTGATGGAGAGGTTATTTATTTATTACTCCTATATTTTTGTTGTTTGTCAATGAAGTCTTCATGTAGATTTGGATTGTTTGAATATTGTATATGTTGCTAGTTGAATATATAAAAATTTGATCAATGAATGATTAAATATGATTAATGATGTGGAATAAATAAGGGTTCTGCAAATCTGAAAAATATATGACTGAAAGCCTCAAATTTGTTTCTGAGTCTGATCAAATTTTGGAAATTTAGTATTCACATATCTATACATAGGTTGGTTTGCAAGAAAGTGCATATAAATGCAAGTTCAGTAATGTCAAGTAGCATATGCATTTAATATGATAAATGAACAAGATTGAAATTGTTTCTGAAATCTGGGTTTATCACTGTGTTCTGGTTAGAGTAATTTCACTGTTCTATTTGAATTTTGGGTTAAGTCTATTGGTGTTGATATATATATTGAGTTGTGTTGAAGCTATTGGATACAATGCGAAAATTTATAAAAAGTGGTCTGTAGTGGTTCTGAGGGTTGAAGCCTTCAGTGTGGAAGTAGAAGCTTCCTGCCAATAGAAGTTGGTGTTTTGATCAGGGAATGAAGCTCCCTTCCAGTAGTGGCTAGTAAATGAGATTAGGGGGTTGGAGCTCCCTTCCAGTATTATATAGATAATGAGAGAAGGTTGCAACCTTCTATAGGTATATGCATGCACACTGATATGAGCCTACATCAGTACAACATTGGAAGCAATTTTCTATACAGTAAATATTGAATACAGAGACGACAACAATGATGGTTTTCTCTTGAATTGGGTTTACACCTTAAATACCGGTGTTCATGTGTGATGCTCTTATGTGATGATTTATTCTATTATTACTACACATATTTACTGATTAACTATCTGATGCATAATTGATGATATGGGTTAAAGAATGTTTCTGAATGTATCTAAATAGTCAAGTTATCTGAGTATACGCAAGTTTCTGTTAGGATAGCCACATATATATGCTAATTGGGCTAATAAAATTTGTGTATAGAAATCAGTAAGAGAAAAGTAAAAGATTGTGATTATTGTAAATACTGATTCACACCCCACCCCACCCCCAAGTATTTTTCCCAACAAAAAATAAAAAAAATTATGAAAAATATATATTTTCCATCCATCAGGCCCCATAATCTTATCTTTCTACATGGATTTAAGAACCCCTTCCAGTTCCCCTTTTGATATAGGGCCCATGGGCATGTCATTTTCTTCCTCCTCAACATATCTAGGGATATCCTGGGCAACCTGGATCACTTCACCTATGGTGGCTTCTAACGAGGCCTTAAACAAGGTTTTGAAATAAGAGAATCTTAAGAATGTGAGATATTCAAAATATTTTCCACACCACCATCTTCCTATTTAATTTCCCAAATAATGTTAGAATTCTTCCTACCCTTAGCATAATTTTGGAAGAATTTTGAGTTTTCGTCCCCCACCTCAAGCCATAAATCCCTACTCTTTAGCTTCCACTATTCTTCAATGTATTTTAAAATTATTCTCATTTCCACTTCCATGTGTTTTATCATTTCCTTTTTCTCCACCGGCTCATAACCATCCCCCTCCAAACTTTCCAAGGCTTCCAGTTCTATCTCCATATTTTTTAATACAACTTCAACCCATAGATTTTTTTCCTTTTCCCATAATATCGTTTCATATTTCAATATTTTTAAGTTTTCATAAAGCAATGAGTAAGGGATAAGTCTTGGATTATGACTTGAGGCCTCCAAATATCTCTTACTAATTTGTTAAAATATAAAAAATTGAGCCACGAGGAGTTAAATTTAAAAATGGAACTGGGATTTCTACTGGCCCCTTTTAGCTCTAAGAAAATATGGAAGTGATCAAAATTCCCTCCAGTTCCTATCCACTTCCTGAAGAAAGGAATTAGAGAAAAATGGTCCTCCTTTATTAGAAACTCATCCAAGTGCTTAGCCACCCTAGCCTCTGGTACTCTTTTATTCCTTCGAGTAGGCTTGAATTTTATCAAATCAACATCAATAAATCTTCCCAGTCAGAATTTTTTAAGGAAAAAATTAGCCAAAGGGTCAGCCTAGGCCAAAGGACCCCACAACTCTGAAAATCCTAAAGAGAAGTTGAAATCCCCACCCAAAAAAAAACCTTGATTTATTCAAAAGATATTTGGAGAAAATAATGTTCCAAAAAAGAAATGTTTCCTGACACAAAGCATAAAAATTGATAAGAGTGTGGTTTGAACAAACATCAAAGGAGTGTACCTCTACCCCTAAAACCAAATACGAGCCCCAAGAATTAAAAAATTTTCTACTTTTGTCCCTTAAGCCCATCACTAACCCCCTAGCTCTTCCTTTTGCATCAATAGACACAAAGGACCAACCTGGAAACATATTTTTCAAGGATTTTTTCACAGTTTCTTCGACACCAAGGATTTATTGGAGCATAATAACATCACAACATACATATTTGATAAGGTTTTTTAAACCGGCTTCTTTTGGGAGTTATTTATGAATATATAATTGACAGACAAAACAATCATTTTGTAACTACCACAGGGGTATATGCTGCTCGAAGTCCCCCTTTTAGGGATAATTATTTTTTGTCAGCTATATCAAGTTTTTCTTTAATCAAATATTTTTAGATGTTCAATTTTCATCCATGGTTCTTAGGAGGAACAGAGGGCTCCTGAATGATCCCAAGAATGCGCACAGGTTTAGATGGGAATACTTTGTATCCCTAGATGGAGATTTTAATGGGGCTTATCATAGGGATGCACTAAAATAAAATGGTGAAACAGACTCTAAGAGGGAATACCAGAGAGATTTAGATATGGTATAGAGGTGATAATACTATCTAAATCTAGGCAGACATTACAACAAAGAGGAGGATCCTCTAAGTTTGTCTTGGAGGGAGCACGCATGTGCACATCATCCAAAATTGATTTCAACTGAACATATTGAGAGGAAAGAGGGACAGAACAAGTCCTCATAGATTTAGGTGCATTGCCAATGAACTCAATCTCATCCTGTTCTTCCTGCATATGTATGATCACAGTGTTATTCTCAATTCTAGTTCTCCCATTTGGGTCATTCTGAACCTCCATATGAACCGGTATTTCTGCCTATTGAGCCCCTTCCTCCTCAGGCTGCACCATTCCTTCTGCTTCATCTCGAGCCTAATCCCCATGATCAAGTTATCTGCTTTTTTTATCCAGATTCTAAACCCTAGAAGGCAATCCCTTGCAAGGTGTCCATGCTTATGACAATGGTGGCACCTGAAAGATAAATGTTTTAGTCAATTAATTGGGATAACGTAAATCCATGCACCTAAATTTGCAAGATGTCAGCCAGGCCCTCCCTTAGATCCAACCTAACCAATATTCGAGCAACCTTCCTTTTCTTTGTCGATAAGAAATACATGTCTTCTTCAATTTGTGTATCTGGTCCCTCACTCCACACATTTTTTGTCCATTCTGAGATACATTTTTATGAATAATGCTTACCCTTAGCCCTCCCCACTAGAATTAACTCTGAGGCTTCCATAGTCTCATCCATCTGAATGTCTACCCCAAGAATCAAATTAGGTATTTCTAATTTTTTTCTAAACCAGTTTCTCCTTCTTCCTATTTGAGCTAGAGGACTAGCCATTCTCAAAGAGTAAGGGTGTAAAATTCCCTTCACCTTCATTAGTATCAATCACAAGGGTTATCCCTAATAGCTCCTCCGGGACCCGAGTCCTTTGAAACACCCAAATGTCTAAAGACTTCCAAAATGAGTCAGGGTTGAAAATATTAATCCTCTCCCTCGACCCCATGGGGTTGGACCCAAAAAGCCATGCATATTATAAACCCTGTGATGAGGAGGGGAGAAGCCCAACCCCTTCCCTTCCTGGATTTTCCTAACAATTTTGGACAATGACTTCCTTTAAGGCTAGAAATTCTTTGAACAAAATCTCTCCATGCACCTCTTCCTACTTTGCTAAAGAAAATGTTTCGGAGAACTCGAGAGCCCTTATGGAAACAAGGATTTTCTAGGCCTCAGTTTTGTATAGTTTATGACCCAAAATGGGCTCTTTTTCCCCCAATTCCTTAGAGCGACAAGTTTTGCGAACCTCGTCTCTACCAAAACCATTGCTATTAACAATGTATTCTAATCCGCCCATTGAGAAGCCATAAGTAGGAACAACAAGAGGGGTTTTTTGACTTACCAGTAGTTCCACCAGAAACCCTTATTATTGACCCTCCAAGACCATTGTATTATCATGGTCGTCCAGTGACCCAATGTCAGAAAACTAGAAAAAAACCTTTGAGGAGAAATATGTTGCCTCTTCCAACAACCCTAAAACACCTTTGGCATTCCATTATAGCCGCACATCTCCTCTTTTTCCAGGTGGATACCTAGTTGGAAATTTTACGTTCTCTAAGTTCTGTTGCGTGGGATCTAAGCCCAAAACTGAAATAATATATTTCGGTTCTAGTTCTACATCCACATATTCTTTAGAGCTAACCATTTCTCACTGACTATTAAGGTGAAAAAATCAAGGTTGTAATCGCTTCTACTGTGATAACCCAAAGAAAGCATGTGTAGAAATGACTGAGAGGTGAGAAAAGAAGCATGACCTCTGCAGTCGAAACAAACAAACAAAGACCAAATAGTTCCCGTTGCAAGAGGTAAACCCGAAACCCTTGTTCATGTTCCCAAGGACATTAATGTCACTGCCCGAAATAATACACATGTTTTTCGGTCTTCGCATATAGAGGCCATCCATGTGTTGTGTAAATCAATAACCCCCATTATTTTAAGCCATAGTTACTTTAGAAAATAATGGGGACCCTTTTATTTTTTAGATTTTCAGCAAAGAAAACCTTAGAATATTTTTTTTTATAGGAATAGGGGTTAAAAAGGGATGAAACCCTTCATAATTGGCTTTCCAAATGCTTAAGCGGAGATAAATCACATTTCGTAAATCAAAAAATCGTTTACATAATGAAAATAACAAGTTAAAACATTTTTTCAATGCAATCAATATTACCGAAACACTTTTATATGAGGAAAAAAATCCGATAAAAAATACCGCATAGACTGACTTCTGCCACGTCAGCTAAATTGCATTTTTCAAATCGCAATTTC
The DNA here is from genome assembly GCA_034641835.2 of Pinus albicaulis. Classification (NCBI taxonomy): domain Eukaryota; kingdom Viridiplantae; phylum Streptophyta; class Pinopsida; order Pinales; family Pinaceae; genus Pinus; species Pinus albicaulis. The sequence continues at coordinate 1,698,898,058 of CM076575.1, read as the reverse complement.
TCCTGACACTATCATTTTCTCTTGCTCATACTTGTCGATGCAATAAAGCATATTGCATCGCATTATAACAAATAACTCAACCATGCTATTTTTCTACCACTTATAATCGCCGATGTAATAAAGCTATCACATCACAGATCACATATTGTGCTCCCATTAAACAAACACATATTGCATGTTGTTAACTTCGTTGATATTGCGATTGTGATGATGCAATCGGGAGAAAATCTAGCTTGTCAATATTTAATGAAGAGATTACGCACGAGTCATGATGTAATGCGATAGATCTGGTATTAATTGAGAAATGATTATAATAGCACGATAACCAATATCATTTATCAATGTCATAAATTAACAGTTTTATCACGCATACCATCATAATCATTTCCCTGCAACGGAATTCAATTTCTATACCATCAGCATTTTATGTCTCATCCATTTTCAATGTTTCTATTTACTACAGTGTTTGTGCATATTGTAAAACTCAAAGGTTCCTAGTTCCCACTTACTCTTTCTTACTTATTTACATGCAGGTTTGAGTAATCAAAGTTCTTCTGAAATGTCTAAGGCTTTGGAGAAACAAAAAGAAGCATATGGATCTTGTTAATCATGTGCCTACTACTTCAGAGAGAACAAATATGTTTCTCTTGCTCACATATACGACTTGTGGAACTAAAAGCGGATCCTCTCTGTGGGAATCTATGTATAAACTATTTGAAGATGAGAAAACACACAAAATTCAGAGAAAATAAATTGCAGATGCCTCAAATTCTTTTGAAGCTACAATTGGAGATGTTGCCAATTCATCTCTTCACTGAATTGCAACAAGGCCCAAGATACTACCATATACTGATATGGTGAGGTGGATTCGACAATATTAATATTGGGGACAAAACTTTCCTTACCAGTAGAGGAACAATGATTGGTTCATTTAAGGAAGAAAACATGAAGAAAATGTGCCATTTTCCAAACCCTGATAATATTTATGATAAATAATTCCTTGAAAAATTTTCTAAGGAAATGGAACTCAAATCAGTGCCAATAAAGCAGTGGAGGAGTAATCCTAAAGAACACAAGAACAATGAAAATGGTATGTATTCTACTAATTCTATCGCAAGTCCCTATTGCTATATCTCAGCTATGATGTGTATACTTTTTGGTCAGTCAGACACAACTATATTCTCAGTAGAATGGGTTCCCCTTATGGAAGTAGCAACTGACACTTATGTTATGGATTGGGGCAATATTGTTTCAAAGAATATTGCCACCCAAATTTTAGAGTACAAAAATAATCACTCTATCTATTCTAAAATGTTTCCTCCATTTTACATAAGTGGTTATATTATGGATGTCGTATGTTTTACATCATATTTTCCAGCCATGGGCTGGAAATGGACTACCCAATATCCCCTTCACATTCATGTATTTCATAGTATTCTCTAGGAGTCCAAATATGAAAGTCATTTTTACAAAATATGTCATGGAACTTAGTTATACTACCCCTTTTCGAAGCCGTTTTTAATGAGAAAGCCCCCAGACTTTCCAAAGAAACCCAAGATGACTTTTATTCTATAGGAAAGTGGTTTGGTGAGGATTCATTCACCCATGTACGAGTATTTGGGAGCCTAGCTCATCCACATGTCTTACTGTTGTATGTTCTTGATAAATTTCTCACAAGAGATATCACATACCAATTTGTGGGAAATTATCTAACCAAATTTTTGAAAGAAGCCAAGAAGGAATTATGGCCCTCCTTTCAAAATAATTGTGGTGTGTATGGATTAGACAACTACAAGCATGCTATACTGGAAATTGGTAAAATAGACTTTTTGAAATTGTTTACAATTTCAAATAGGCAAATATGATCCCCTGAAAGTGGCCAATAAATTCACTACTCAAGTGAAAATCAGGCCCTTATGCACGAAGATAATGATTTTGATGAATTATTTGAGTCTATTGAAAACTATGTTTCAGTTAAGAAGTTGGCAAATTTACGCTTTCACCCACCACAACTTTTAAATTTTTAGGAGTATAGAAACAAGAGACTGGAGACAATTCCACTCAAGATTTTGGATGCCTCTCAAACCATGACTCAGAAAGAAAATGAATAAGTTATTAAGGATACTAAAGTCCTTAATACACTAGATCAAAAGAAGTTAGTTGAAGTTCAAATAATAGATCTGGATTTCCCCAACAATCTCAAATATGTCTGGAAAGAGTTTGACCTCAAACTCCAAGAAGAACATGTAACCACGATTATTGACCAACAAAATAATTTACAAACCCCCCCTTCTACAAGTCAGGAACCGTTTACTATTGGGCCCTCCGAAAAAATAATAAGTACTGAGAGAATGGAATACATCCTTGCCTTCTTAACATTTGAAATTCTTTTAAATATTCAAGAAATCCCTCCTTTAGATATCTTTTACAGTCCTAGGCACAAATCAATTGTTAGTAGGCAAAAGAAAAGGATAAGAACATAACATGGCCATCATCTCACTCATGAAGATATATCAATGGACATTGTTTGGAAAGATTCTGATTCATATCCTTCATAGGATCTAACTCGGCTATCACAGTTTTCAGGAGCTTATGCATCTGCAACTATTGACAAGGCATCATAGATTCATCAACTGATAAAGGAAAAATATGAAAAGATACTTTAACTAGAGACAGAGTTACAAGTAGAAAAGTAGACTGTTAGTCAAAAGCCATAGGTACAAATTTCACAACTACAAGAGAGCTTGCATCAAATGAAGATTCAACATCAAGGTGAAATTAGTTCTAAAGATACTAAAATTCATAAATTACAGCTCTCCATTGAGAAAATGAAAGATGTTACGAATATTTATGAATTTAGGAAAGAAGCCTTAGAATTGAACACCTTATTGGCACAAAAACATGCAATATTTTTTCATAAATCAGCCATCATTCTTGAATTATGTGAAAAAAAAAGATTCACTTGTGAATCGCATTTTTGAAATGAGAATTATTTTGAGGACATAAATGAGAAGGTATCCTAATTTTTTACCTGGCGGGATTCCTCTGATGGCTGAAAGGCCAACCTACCTAGAACTGAAGAATCAAAGAAACAAATATTGTTCACAGATTGGGATATATAACTAAAGAGAGCAGAAAGGGAAATAGCTAGAGTTAAAGACATCGCCATAAACATGTAGAAACAGTCAGCCATAACCTAATCAAAGAAAATATCATAGATAGATGTCCTCCTATTGCATTACCCTTCGTAAAATATTTGATAAGGCAATGGAAAGAAGTGTCAAAAGTGAAAGAGGAGCACATCAAGAAGATAGAAAATTTAGATTGGGAAAGATGCTGGAGATATCTAGTGAAGCCTCACAACTAATGGCTCATGCTTCGTTGTCTCATAGATACGTCTTCATACATTCTACCTCCATTATCTGATGTTGTTTTTACTAGACACCTATGCATTAGGCCAGGCCAACCTCCTAAGGTTCAACCTATTCTTAATATTATTCAACTCAAGGAGTAAATGGAAGAAGGGACAACAAGACAATCCGCCAACAAATCAACCCTTTAATTTATGTTTCTATTTTTATTTTACTTAATTTAAGGAGAGTTGTTTGAAACGTCCTTAGTTTTTATTGTAATGACTATTTTAAGACTTATTAGTTTTGTATTTAAACCCCTTCATGTCTTTTAAGAAGGGTCCTGAAATTTTGAAAATAAGACTTTACTGATGTTGCACTTATGTACTCTTAAAGTTTTCTAAATAGAAAAGGTTGGACCGAGAGTTATTTCTCAAATGAGTTGAGTATATATATATATATATATATATATATATATATATATTGTACTTTTATCTTATATGTTTCATTTAAGTTTTCAAATTATAAATAGTGCATTAATCTTATGATGTGTTGTTTTATATATTTGTTTGAATACAGTTGGACATTAATTCACTTTTGAACGTGTTATTCTGTTATCATTTATATGTATATGAAATACATGCATTTTGTAAAAGTTGCGATATAAGCTTCATCAAATTGATTTAATTAACTTCTTAGTTAAATCAATTATCTTATTTATTTTTCTTATCTCTAAATGAATGTATGATATTTATTTTCACTCATTGAAAGATTTTTTTTTAGTTCACACAAGGAAATTTTTTTATCCTGGGATAGATAGAGATAGATTTAGATATATAGATATAAACAAATAGATTTACTGTTTGTTGCAAGATTTCTTATAATTCCATCTATCAAATTCATTTTAGAGATAAAACCATTCATTCCCTCCAACTATATTAAATTGGGAAACTGATCCCACAAATCCAGTCCGAGCCACCATTCCAAACGGAAAAGGGATGGTTTTCAAGTCCCCGACCGGGTGGTTTTCCCCAATGTTGTTGCACCGATTTTTGGGGCCTCAACACCGTGCTATAGTGCCTGCCACCATTCATACTTCCCAAGGTAGAGGGTTTGAAAACCTAGACTCCACTTCTCCCTCCAAGTTTTCCTTTTGGTCTTCCCATCTAAAACAAATTACTAGTGAAATCAAGACCAAGGAAGCTTAAAAATCCAAGAACTTACATTAGCAATCATCGTGAGATCAACGTTACATAAAGCAGGTGCTAGACTAAGAATCCTAATACGGTGGGAATTGGATCATCGTGAATAAATTTTTACTATTTAAAACATTTTATGAAATTATATTTTGAAAAATAAATTATTGCTCCTTTTCTAATTAAAAAAAAAATCATGTTTTTTTTATATATTTCTCTACACATCAGTGCATTCGATAGTCAAGTGCACTGATGCATTTATAGAAAAAATGTACTGACATTTCCGGGAAATAATGAATTCATTTTTGTTTTTTAAAATCGAGAAAAAGGTGGATAACAATGTTGTTTTTTTTTTAAAACACATCAGTGCATTTTTGTAGAAGAGAACTGATATGATAACATATTTTCTTTGAAATGTCAAAAACCCGTGCGAGTATTATTTTAATTCCCCGATGTTGTTAATGTTTTAAATGCATTGGTGCGCTTTGTTCTGATAAGTACACCAATATGGTTTAAAACCTATTTGGAATTTTATTTTCAAATAAAATGGGACATTAATCTCAAATTATCCTTTATAATGCATCCACATGAATTACAATAGTTCACAGTATACATTTTCTGATTAAAGTTTCCATATTCTTGAAAAATGGTTTGAAAACTATATTGAAATTCATATTGTGGTTATATGGTTGTCGCAATTAATTTAGGATATGAAAATAAATTTTTCTTTATGATTTTTCTCAGATGCAGGAAAAAATCTTAATAATATCTGCAAATGGTCAATTCTTCCAATTCCATACCGTACCATATTGTTGATCAAATTCCTTCATGGAGTTATCCCTTTCCATCTCCAGTAAGTTCAGATTTCAGTTATCTAATTTTTTTATTCTATTTTTAATCCATGTCAATTTGAATATAAATGTATGTAAATTTGCAGGAATATGATTTAGAATCAAGTACAGATGTAAAAAACATTACTCCATATTTTCAAAATCATCAGAAACCTTTATCAGGAGAAACATATCGCAAGCATTTGGTAGATGAAAATGGACAATCTCTTCACCCTACCAATTGGAACATGGCTTCTTCTAGCCGTAATCCTGGATCCATGATGGTAATACTTGTTTGGTATAATGTAATTTCAACAAATCAATTGCATTGATGTGCTTATTAATATTATTGATATTGTACTAATGATGTTCAATATTTTTTGAAATTAGTATTCTAGTGATGATGAGCAGGCCACTTACCATCTTTCGAAGCACCCCACTAAAATATAAAATTGAGATAAGGTTTCATTAAGAGAAATAATTAGAGAGGAATCATAAAAAGAATGGTTGAATCAACAGCCTATTAAATTCCCACAACGTTCAAATTCACCAATTAGGAATGAATATAATAATAGTAGTTCTTCATCACAAGTTGGAAATGCAGGAGTTAATGAAATGGTGGTTGGTATGGATGATTTCTTACGGGATATGAATGCCATGGAGGCAATGTTGTTAGATGAATTCTAGAACAATGAGCTATGGGATGATGCTCATATTGCTGATACCTTATTCGAAATACTGAAATATGCTTCCACCTCCCCTCTATTTGGACCTGGTGGAAAGTAAACGTATACTCATCTAGGGACAACGATGTTGTTGTACAATGCAAAAGAAAATTTTATCATTTCAAATGTATGTTTTTCAACAGTATTGACGTAATTGGCTTGCATGATTGATCAAGTTCCTTATATTTGTCAGACAATAAAATTTAAAAATGGTTGGTTTTATGAATGTTAAATATTGAAATTGTACAATTATATTCCCCACCAACAGCGGGATATTCAAACATAAATTTCTTCTATGTGATAATGTCTTGTCGGGTTGTTGCAAAGAGGAAAAGAAGTTGTTCAAAATTTTGGGTGTTGAGTACATATCATATCATGTATGTCTGAATGATTATATTATATATAAAGGAGAATATGTAGACAAAGAGATATGTCTAAAATGTGGGCATGACAGGTACCATAATGCAAAACAAAAGGGTGAATCACATGGTCCTCCTCTTAAGATATTGAGGCATTTGTCTATAATCCAAATTCAAAGACTCTTTCCTTGCAAAAAATATCTATTTTGCAGTGATGGCATGCCTCACATAGACGCGAGTCAAGATTTATGTGAATCCCAATAGATTCAATAGCCGTGAAGCATATAGAGGATACATGGCCTGAAAAATTCAAGGATGAAGTAAAAAGTCTCGACTCAGCTTAGACATGGATTTTGTCAACCCATATTCCCTGAAAAACACCAATTATTATTTTTGACCTATAGTAGTGATCAATAAAAATAAGCCCCCCCCCCCCCAACCCCATGGTTTTCAATGAAGAATGAACATCTTATGTTGGATCTCATAGTCCCTAGTAGAAGACAAGTCAAGAATATGGATGTATACTTACAACCGTTGGGATATAAATTGAAGGAATTATGGGAAGGGATACATGTGTATGATAGCCCAATGATAAATTATATGTCCTCCTTAGTGGGCCTATACCACGTCATAGGACCAACATGAAAATCCTTTTTGTAGGCACTCTATCGCAAAATCATATGTGCCTATAAAACATATTGCACCATCAAGGATGTAGCCTCCTCATAGTACTTGAGGAGGCCTACATTCCTCAAGAGCGCTCGGGTCGCTGCAGTAATAGGGAAATGGTATAAATCCCTCTCTCTCTCTCTCTCTAGCCTACCATGTTAATACCATATTGTATGGGTCTGCCTATTGCTTCTACTCCTGTTGTTGCTCCCTTTGCCGACGTCTTTGATACATGGTTGAAATACAAAATACATCAACCTAATACATAATATATATATATATATATATATATATATATATATATATATATATATATATATTATTAAATTAAACATGTATTTATAGGTATGGAAACACAACTTTCAATTAAAGAAAATAAAATAAAATAATAGGTGTGCATAAAACACAATCATGCACTGGCTCTAGTGTGCTTTCAACTATTACTGCACCACTATAGGTGCGCACATAAGTATGACGCTATACTATTGGTTCACAAATTAAATTTTTTAGAGAGGTGTGGCACACTTGTGAACTAGTGTGCATGTATAATATTTGCACACTGATACAAAATTTTCAGGTTATCGAATGCACCTAGCTATGGATATATTTTTAAATCTTAACTTTGCAGTGTGTTTGGTAAATATAAATGCACTAGACATGATGCACAAAAGTAAAATCTATCACATCAATCTTGGTGTGTTTCAGTTTCCAAAATGCACTGCAACAAAAACAATGCATTATGTTCATGCACAAAATTTCGGTGTACCTTGTATATTTATAGGGCACACTACTATCGATGCAAGCCAAATGTCTCGAACATACCACAAGGAGAAAAAAATTGAAAAAAAATCGAAATTTTAGCCTAATTTACAATTCTAATCCACTAAAAAATTACGCAGAAATTTAAAAAATACTGTGATGTATTACTGGACTCTCCTGATCTAAAAATTAAATCCACTATTAAATACAGAATCCTTCTACTTAATTATTTGCAAAAATTAAATCGCCAATTACAAACACATGAAGAAAAATCAATCGCACATAACAAGATGTTCTTACTGGGAAATCTTAAAGCTAAAAACCCCAACTATCATATATTATGTATATCATGGATCATTAAAAAATCTCATACAAATATCTAGCTCCAAGAGCTCTTAGTATAATATACAATCATCTCACACTGTCATACAAAAATTGGTTCACACATGCACCAATTTACTGCCTCCTGACAGCCTGCCTCCACTGCGCAATCCCTGATGGTCAAGAACCTCTGAATGAATTTGATATGGCCAGAATTGACTGCAAAATCCTCATAAGCATCTCCAATGTGTGTGTTAATGCATTGAATGCACCACTATAGTCACAACTGATAGTCAACCAGACCCTTTCACCTATCTCTCAACTGGGTCTCCACTGGATCTGATATGCATGTAATTAATAGTAGTATTTATTTATTTGAAAATGAGACCATTAATTGTGAATTAATTAAATAATTACTTCATTGATCTCTCACTAATGTATCTTTAGTTACAACTAGCACAACTGAGTTTAACTCACTTAACTTAGTTAACCTAAATAACAACTCACATAACTACTCTTCCAACTCTGTTACAACTTTGTCACACTCAGTTACAATGAATTCCACTACATGGTCCACAAACCAACCACTTCAACTCGAAATCCACTTAGCTAATTTATTTTCCACTTTAGTTAACTAGTTCCAAGTGCTCATTGAAAATAGATAATTATTTATTGTCTAAATTTTGTTAAGGGCTTAACAAAAATCGACATGCATTCCACAAAAAAACTTTGCACATGCATTCCAAACTTAGATGTCCATCCATCCATATAATTTTCTCAACCATATATAAATATATTACTACTAAAAATAGACTTTGATCCAAATTATAAAAATAGACATATCCCTAAAAATAGTATGTGTGGGCCCCACCTAGTGTAGGTGCTTATTTTTCACGAGGATCAAGGATGATGTTTCCGGATGCCAATTTAACTCTTTCTTGTTGCAATCTTTAAAACTCCCTCTCAACAAGAAAGGAATGTATTTTCATGTGACGTGCAACTCCATTCATTAGCCCTGTAAACTTTGCATGCAACACTTCTGAAACTGAATAGCCTCCAAAAAACTGAATCAATATAATGCATCTGTCATCAAAGTTTTTCTGACTTCTGCTTAGCTATTGAACACATCTTTAGGAACCGCTGCGTTGTTGAACTCTGTACCCATGCACTCTGCACTTTTTTCCAACTCTGATCCGTGCTCCAGTATCAAACATTGTCACTTTTATTTGACTGCATCAATCCAACTGATCCTGCTACTGCTTCTCTGTGGGCTCCTCATAGCTAGGTTCAATTCATGAGATCCACACAATCTCAGTGAATCCTACCAAGAAATATCTTCTTGGGATTACTCATGCATGTCACTCCACCTCTCACCTAGTGGTATATCTGCATGCATTCCCTCTGCCCATATGGCTCAAAATTTCTCTGCATGAGTGGTTGCTCCCACTCCACGATCCTCATCTTGTGGCTGCTCCACATCCTGAGGTTCACTCTTACCTGCATGCAAATCCTGCTCCCTCTCAAGCATCAATTGCATGGCTTTCTCACACTTCCCAATAGTAGGAAGCTTAGTAGAAATCCCATCTACTTCAAGTATATAGAGATTATTAACTCGAATCCCAACCTTCTTGGCTTGCCCTATTGCTTTGTGCCGCAGGAAATATTTTCCTTCAATAAAGACAACATCATAGCCTCTATCCTCTAACATTGCGATTGAGATTAATTTTTTCTTCAAACCAGGAACATGCATAACATATTTTAAATGAAAGAGTTTACCTGATGCCCTCTAAAAGGTAATGGTACCAATGTTAGTTGCACTGTATCTTCCGTCATCGCCCAACTCAATATGCATCTGGAGATCTTTCTCCTCCAAGTCACTGAAAAGTTTCTCATCTCCCGTCATGTGAAAGGAAGCACCACTATCAAACTACCACCCTGATCCTAATGCACTAGATACCATGCATGCAATCAATGATAAATCAAGCTCAAATTGCAGGACAAGAGCCTCACCAGTTGCAGCTCCAGCAGCCATCTTGTTCTTCTTCTTATGTGGACAATGTTGGGTCATAAAAAGGTATCGTTTGAACACCTAATTAGCCTACATTAATCATCAATCCGGGAGCGTCTTTTTATTTCAAGAGTGTACTCTGTCTGAGGCTGCAATTGTCTAAGAGAAATGTTGGGAAGATGTAGTACAGAATAACAAATGCAAAAGTAAAAAATGCTCGAAAAGAAACCTAATTATAGTGACATGAATGGAAAGATTAAACTACTTCAATCTTACAGAACATCGATCAGGGACGCAGTAGCAGTAACTCTTTCCCTTAGAAATCGATGCAAGATGACCAATTTGGGGACTTGGAAGCAAAATCCTCTATCCTCTACAGTTGGAGATCTTAAAGCAATCGAACTAAAAGAAGATTCAATGAAAGCAACTTAAAAGAAACACAATCTGGAAAGGAACAACAACATGTAATTATAACTCATCTGTTTACTAATCAAAGACTATGAATAAGTAATGAACAGAAATGGAACAAAAACGTGAAATGAACAGCAATTATAATCCTAACATATTCAAGCCACTAGATTTCTATGCTTCAATTCGGTTGACAACTTCTTACCACACAACAATCAATTATAACAAATTATAAACTAATGGAACAATAACTCAAATCTGATACAAGTCAACAAAGCTTTATAATAACAAACAAAGATAATCAAACAATGAATCGTGCTTCTTGTAAAGAATGAAATAGAAATGACTCTGTATTTGATCCAATCAACAATAAACCAATTTTGTAATTAAAACAAACATTAAACGCACTCCACACAACAGTAATAAAAGATTAAAATACAAACAGCGAAGTGATTCCACCAGAGCCAGGCCCTTAGCGCCAATGAAATACTGCTGGGCTAATTCAGAACTGTAGAAGGTAGATAAAACGTGTGTCTTATATTAAACCAACATAAAGTTTTATAGAGAAGTTTCTCTCAAAACAGAGAGTTAATAAAACATTACATTACAGAGAAAATGTAAAATCTTTCGACCAATTCCTAACTTCAACAACAATCGTCCCTTTGTCACTAAAGGACATGGCTTTATATATCAAATCTCGACGGACCAATCAAGGAGTAAGATGAGTTTGAACAACGATCCCTCAGGATCGAAAGATCCTGAGGGATTCGTTCCTCTGCGTTTAGTCATCATTCTGTTTACTCTTACTGAGGCCAAGTTGTCCCCTGCCTTTTCTGGGCTATTCATTCAAATCTCCTTGCTTTTGGCTGGATATGGTTCAACGTTGATGGAGCAGCAGTCTCAACCCCACCTTTGGTACAGCTATTCACCTCTTTGAATTCCTATTTGTCAATCAAAAAGTAACCTTTAGTCATCTTTTCGTACTAAACATAAACATGTCCAATTCTATAGTAATTCTTATGATAAATTACCTTTCCAAGGCAAACAGGTGTATATCTATGGTAAAAGAATGAGTAAATACATATTAATTTCATACCTCTTTCACTGCCTAACATACCCCCCTGCTTAATCTTTTTCATGCCCTCATGAAAACTGTAGTTCACATGGAGAGCAGTCAAAGAATAAGCCGGATAAGGTTTGTCATCAACAGGCCTAAAACTACGTAGTGCAGCTAATTCCTCAAAAACATGTTCTGTCTGTCATTCAGAAAGTTCATAAATAGCTTTGTAGTCTGAAGTAGGGTACCATGCAATAGGGCTGCGGAACCTACGTCCTAACCAGTATGGTCCTTCTTTTAAAACAAGATGGCTATAGGAAATCAAGCGGTCTGCTGCTAGCCCAAAGTTTCTATAATTAAATGGTTCCCTATTTTGCACATTCTGATTGGAGATCCTCCACTAAACCTTGGCTGCTATATAATCTTGGTTTCTAATGGATGAGAAATAGTCTACTCTATTCAAAATAATTGATTTGTGGACAGGCCCCAGAGTTTGAGTAACACCTTCCTTTGTCATCAAACTTTTCTGTCTATCCCAAAATTGAAGTGGGTCCTGAGGTTCACTTCTGACCCACAGATCTAATCCATTTTCATACCTTTGAAAGGTGTTATAGGCTTTAAGCCATTTTAATTGATTTACAGCAAAGGAAATCAATGCCTGAAACTGAACATCTCCAATAAAAGGGCTAGGGTTTGATTCACAGTCATTTTCAAGTATTAGATTATGCAAGTAAAATTCACACAAAAGGCGTTGTACTTTGATCCCATAAAGTTTGCAGCATGATATAAAGTCATCTATGGGTTTTAGCTCTATGGATTTCCCTACCCTAACTGCCTTGATCTTTAATTGTAAATATCTTTCTAATAAAAAAAAAGCATTGTTTTTGGCGGGGCATCTACAGGCTAAGACATCAGTATACAAGGAGCAGAGAGTGTCCATTTGAGTGTAGGCTAGTTTTAGTTGGTTCATTACCTTATCAGCCTTTACCTCTGCTTTCCGACACTTTTCATGAGCTTCAGCTTCAGCGTCATGAATAATTCTCATTTGTTGCTACAATTCCTGATATCTATTTCTTGGGACAGTATCTTCCTCCAATATCTGCTGTTCTATTTGGGCCTGTGTCAATTCTTCTTGAAGTCTGACCAGTGTCGGATCACTAAAAGTATGCTGACTGCTAGATTGCATATTTTCACTTAGAACAGGTTCCTCTGGAACAACTTGTGTTTGAATAACCGTTTGTTGCTCCGCATTCTCATAATTAGGCTCAGGTATGGTTTCTTCTGTAACGTGGGGGTTCCTATTAGCGGTCACCTTTCTCTTTTTCGAAACTCTTTTAATAGCAATGCTTCTTCTCTGAGGGGCTCGCTTAGGCATCTGTTTCATTCTCAGAATCCTAATGGTTTGCCTGAGCTTTTCTAATAGTTTATGAAGCTTTATTCGTTCCCTGCAAAGCTTCGTAATCTCAGTTATTTTCCTCCTCTTTCTTAATGGAACAACCATTCCTTTATCTAAACCCATTTGCTCAACAAGGTTTTGGCCTATATCAGCTGTGCCTTCAGTAAAATTCTCTTCTTGTTATTCTCCTTGGGGTTCCTCTTCCACATTCATACCCCCTTGGCTAAATTCTTTGGGAATCATATTCTTAGTTAACTCTGCAATCTCCTGGGGGCTTCCAGTTTTAGCATTCTCTTTCTCCTATTCACACCTCTCAGGAGAAGCAACCCTAGCTTCGCTAGGGTTTGCTATTTCATTTAGTTTTTCTCCAGCTGTTTCTTTATCAATAGTAGAGTACTCTGGTAGTTGATTAATATCTATATTGAGGTCCAAAGGGATATGAGGCCGTGCATAATCAATCATATTGGCCAAAATCTGGGCCAATTGGTCTTCCTGTAAAGGGCTTACGATAACATTTTCGGGTAGCTCTGTTTCATCCTTATTGCTACTATGATTGTCCTCATCCTCCTCACAGGTGTGATAACTTCCTTCCTCCTCATCTGAATACCAAATTTCTCCTTCAAATTCTTCTTCCTCAGTATTTCCTTCGATTTATTCTTCCTTATTATCTCCTTCCTCTGCACTAGATTTTTTTTCACTACTGGTATGATGACTTATTTCTTCTTCGTCTGAGTAGAGAATTTCTCCTTCCAATTGTTCTTCCTCATCAGTACGAGGGCTTACTCCCTCCAATTGTGGAGGTTGTTCCTCCTTTGAGCTGTGCAATTCCAGGGGTTGGTTGTCGCTACCCGGAAGTCCTTCCACCATCCTCCTACTTCGTTTCAATCAAAGGGACTGTCTATGAGTAGAAGGCTAAGCTATTGAGCTGGCCATCCTCTTCCGTTTTGGAGCGAGTAGAGCTAACCCTCCGTCGATGGAAAATATTAATTCTTCCCAGCTGGTCTGTTTTTGGGTGAGGCTACGACTCACTATTAATCGAATTAGACAATGGTGGTTGACCACCATATCTGCATGCTGAGCTTTTCTTATACCACGAGCAGTATCATGCAACAAAGAATTTAAAAATGCAGGCAAATTAATGGTGCATTTCTATTTAAATACAGCTAGTAGCTTAAGGTGGTGAGGTCTTACCACATCCTTTCTTTCGTCGCACATTATGTAAGCCTACATAATCTTGGCCAACTATGTCCATGGTTCTCCTAATGACACTGGCTGGACTCCTTTACCTTTGATAACTAACATCTGTCCATCGTCTTGAAAAATCTTCATGGCTTCTCGAATCCTAATCTTCTTCTGAGTCCAGATAGTCCCTTGCGCTAGAATGCCAGACACTTCTGCAATTATCTCATCGGATACAACTATCTGCCTTCCTCTGACCATGGAGGATCCTTCCTGCAGGTTCAATAATAATTCAGTGGCCACTGCTTTGTGGGATTGCTGCATCCTCATGAAATATGTAATCCACCCCAGTCTTTCTAAAATTGCTCATGCAGCATCAAAGACGATCAACACCTGCAGTTCACTACGAATTGGATGTCACCCCATCTCTACGCTCTGTTAATTTTCTCAACACACATTAATCACAATGGAACAACACAGCACAGTTCATTGAAAATTTGTTGTTTCCTAAAATGCAGGGATTTAGTTCATATACAGGTAAGGAAATATTGGAGTTTGATTTGCATGCAGACATCCGCGCCCCCCGAATGAATGAAAGGTCACCCTCGACCATCAATTGAGAGGAGCATGTGTGGCACAGTAGCAGTACAACAGTAAAAAGAAGGCGTAATTATGATACATTCGATCAAATTACAGCAATTACTGAAGTCAATGCATGTGCTGAATCATTAATAAATAGAAAATCGTTTTTTAATGATTAAAATACGAGGAGAAGGGATAACATAAGATAATCATAAATAAAATTACGTTATTTACCATTTCGAACTAATATGATCAATTTGTAATGATTTTCATGTATAATAGGTTCGGAGGTAAAGGTAAGGAATTCATATTTTCATTTGAAATTTAAATAAAGATATATGAAAAGGGTTAAATATAACTATTGATGTGTATAAATGTGACTTCAATACCATCATCAGAGCTCTGTTGTCCACAGGTGTCCATAACCTTGACAGAGTTGCTTTCTTACCCATGGAACCATTGTCCTTTATTTATGCTGAGGAAGTGCTTTTTTTATTGAATATCATGACGGAGGCCATTGTGCTAGCTTGGTGACCAGATAAACCACAATGTCGTTCACCGGGAAGAAGTGAAAGGTGGGCAAGCTGGCTCGTGATGAGATCTCTTGTTCCAAGGACTTCTTTGATTTTTTCAATTTTCTATTAGACCATTTCCCTGGTTTGGTGGCCATAATGGGAATGCCACTTCACTGCCTTCCCTATGATCATGGTAGGCTGGCTCTTGATGAGACCCCCTATCCTCCATCCGCAAAATCATTATTAATAAATTATGTAAATATTTTTTTCTTCTTTTTTCACACAACACTTTTCCTCAGTTATTCATAAGGGATGGCTCAACACTCCTTAAGAGTAGGGATGGTGGAAGAAGTCTGAACATCTCAATAGAAAAAAATATGCCCTTATTCTTATTCCATAGATAAACATCAAAGAAAATTATAGCATGTGGGAAAGAACCAATCATGATAAAAATAATCGATCAGATTCATTCAATGGTAATAAAATAGCAAAGTTATGTTATTGATCATGCCCCTTTTTCCTTTTTTTCTTATCATTACTAGACAATTTTCTTAAAAAAAATGACGATATATTTTGATTTGTTGATTACAGTAAGCTTTAATTTGTATGATTGTATATAAATGATATATTTGTCTTTAGAAAATTAATCAAAAATTCAAAATGCTGGCTTAAAACAAAAAACAATCCACTCAAAAAAGTGTCGTTCCTTTAAAAAGAACAACAAAAACAATCTGCGGAACTGTTGTTCCTTTCAAAAGGAACAGCAAGAAAATACTCTGCAGAAGAGTTGTTCCTTTAGAAAGGAACAGAAAAAGCACTCTGCGAAACTACTGTTCCTTTAGAAAGGAATAGAAAAAAAAAAGAAATAAACATAATTTTTTCTCTTTTTTCTTTTTTGAAGAAACCGAATTTCATGAAACAAACAATGAAGAAATAAAGAAGTAATATTAACAGAATGTTAAAAAAACAAATTCCATAAAACAACAATCGAGAAACGAAAAAATGCTTTATGTACAAAATTTGAAAAAAAATGATTTATCAAGTTGGTGCCGAGGAGGAGTTCTCCCCTTCAGCAAGAATTTCCATTGTAGAATCTTCCTATAACTGTTGATAAAAGGATTCCCGGGTAAGCGGTTTATGATACAATCGTACTCGATGACCATTTACCTTAAAGGAATGTCCAGATCCATCAATGGTAACTAATGTAATAGTGCCATTATCATGCACTTTTTGTATTTCATAGGGTCCAAGCCATCGTTTCTGAAGTTTTCTTGGGAAATCCTAAAACCTATAATCATATATGAGTGCCCAATCTCCCTCGCGGAAGATCTTTTCTTTGATATGGGCGTCATGCCATTTCGCTCTCTATTGCTGAATTAATGTTGTGTGCTAAAGAGCAGAGAGCCTAATTTCATCTAACTCAATAATTTGTTGCAGTCTTTTAGCCTGGGCTTCATTCAAATTTAGACGCACCTTTTGAGCTGTTCTTAATGTTTGAATTTCGAATTCTATAGGAAAGATGGGTTCTTTTCCAAATACCAATTGGCATGGTGAATACCCTGTAGTAGGTCTCCACGTTGTTCGATATGCCCATAATGCTTCTGGCAATCTGTAGGCCCAATCTCGTCTATGAGAGGCAACGGTTTTTGTTAATATAGATTCGATTACTTTGTTCGTGCTCTCTACTTGGCCATTGGCCTGTGGGTGATATGAATTTGTAATCTTGTGCTGAATGTGGTAGTTTTGCAATGTTTCAGCTAATTTATTACCTACAAATTGTGGTCCTCCATCTGTGATAATGTCCCTTGGGAGGCCATAACGCACAAAGATTTGGAAAAGAAACTGTATTACAAAGTCCTCTGTAGCTTTTGAAAGAGCTTCTGCTTCAACCCATTTGGTGACATACTCAGTTGCAACTAGGATATATGTTTTTTGGTTTGATGGGGGGCTAATAGGACCAACAAAGTCAAGGGTCCAATGTTCAAACGGTTCGATCACTAGTTGAGGGTTCAGAGGCATTTCATCAGACTGCCTAGGGCAACCTGCCCTTTGACAGCTATCACAGGCCTGCACGAATTTTTTAGCATCTTTAAAGATAGTAGGCCAATAATAGCCTGTTCGTAAAACTTTATGGGCAGTTCTACGATCTGCAAAATGTCTGCCACACTGTCCATCATGGCATGCTTTCAAGATGTCAAATACCTCATCCTCCCTAACGCATCTCCTTATTTTCATATATGCACCTGTATGAAATAGGTAGCCTCCAATCTAGGAGAAGCGGGTACTACGATGTATTATTTGCTTACGTTCATTAAGGGACAGATGTTTAGGTAGTTTACCTATTACCAAATAGTTCGCTATATCAGCATACCACGGTGTTTTGATAGTAACAACGAAGAGATGTTAATCCGGAAAGTGGTCTTCAACTGCTTCTATATCTGTTGGCTTTGGCATTCTTGTTAGAAATTCAGCTACAGGGTTCTCTTTCCCAGGTCGATCTCTGATTGTGATATTGAATTCCTGCAGTAAAATCAACCATCTTGTCACTCTTCCATTGGTAACAGATTTATTTGCTAAAAATTTAATGGCAGAGTGATCAATATATAGTACTATAGGATACCTAGTTATGTAATGTCTAAATTTGTTTATAGCATGAACTACAGCTAAAAATTCTTTCTCAGTCACAGTATAATTTAATTCAGCAGGGGATAGATTTTTTCTAATATAGTAAATTGCATATGGCTTCTTGTCTTCCTCCTGCCCAAGTACTGCTCCAATTGCTGTGTCTGAGGCATCAGATGAAATTTGGAACGGAAAATTCCAATTTGGGCCCCTCAGCACTGGGGCTGTTGAAACGAGCTTTTTCAGATCATTAAAGGCATTTTCACATTTATCTGTCCAAATGAAATCAACATTTCCAGTTAGTGCATATAAAGGTGCAACTATTCGAGAATAATGTTCTATAAATCTTATATAGTAACCAGAAAATCCAAGAAATCTACGTACCTCTGTTTGTGTAGTGGGTGTGGGAATTAACAAGATTATTTGAATTTTAGCCGGGTCTACTTGAATTCCAGCTGCTGAAATATAATGCCCTAAGATAACTCCTTTGGTCATCATCATAAGAAACTTTTCGTTGCTTAAGCAAAGCCTAGTGTCAATACATATCTGCAATACCTTTTCTAGGTTTTCCAATGCAGGCTCAAAGTCATCCATATATACTTCGAGGCCTTCATTTATTAAGTCTGCAAAAATGCTGAGAATTTCCCTTTAAAATGTAGCAGGGGCATTGCATAGGCCAAAAGGTAGGACTCGATAGGAAAATGTCCCCCATGGACAGGTAAAATTAGTTTTGTCCTGGTCTTCAGGGGCAATCTGGATTTGGTTGTACTCACTGAAGCCATCGAGGAAATAAAAGAATTTCTTCCCTGCCAATGTGTCTAATACCTGGTCAATGAAAGGAAGGGGAAAGTGGTCTTTTTGTGTTGCCTTATTAATTTCACGGTAATCTACACATATCCTCCACTTTCCATTATTTTTTGGTACTACCACTAATGGGGAGACCCACTTGCTATCAGATATTGGGTAGATGAAATTAACATCCAATAATTTTTGTAATTCAGCTTTCACAATATCTTTAAGGTGAGGATTTAGTCTCCTTTGAGGTTGGCGAATGGGTCTTGCATATTTTTCAATGTAAATGTGGTGAGTACACAATTAAGGATCAATTCCTTTCATGTCGAGGTAATCCCATGCAAAGGTTGCTTTGTATTTTCGTAATAATTGGACTAATTTCTCTTCTTGTTCAACACTGAGATTTTTATTAATATTTAAAGTTTTTGCCGGCTCAATTTCTACAACCTTGCTATTGCTCACAGAAGTAGTAGGTATTGTTTGATTAGGAATATCTTTGAAAGGATATTCTTCTTCTTTATTATCAAATGCTGCTTTGATCATGTGACATTGCAAATGAGATCTAGTTTGTGACTTATTAATAAAATTATTAATGATATAATCCTCTATTTGATCTTTGAAATCATGAGAATTTTCTATAGTTAGAGGTGATCTCATATTCTCCATAAGATATGATGCAGGTGGTTTTCTTGTTTTGATTATTGATAGACTTGGCTGGGCTGGAGGATATAGGGCTAAATTCTTGACATAATTTCCCCTTGTAATTGTCATGTTGCCTTGTCGGCATCCAATATAAGCATTGGCAGTTGCCAACCAAGGTCTACCTAGGATTAAAGGGTGTCCATCTAGTCGATTCTTTGGATTGATAACCAGGAAGTCAGCTGGGTATTCCCAAGAATCTACAAATACCATTACATCTTGTAGTATACCTTCTAGTTTGACTACCGATCAGTCAGCCAATTCCAACAAGGTTGTTGTTGGTTCTAGTGTTGTAATGCCAAGTTTTTGATAGGTGGTGGTTGTTAAAATGTTAATTGCTGCTCCCAAATCAACTAAGGCATTTGGAAATGATTGCCCATTGATCTGCACTATCACTATAGGATTTCCTAGGTCTTCATATTTGATGGGTGTTTCCATTCCTGATAATAAGTCAGATAAGGTACTGACTATTTGGACAGTAGGATTGGTTTTTGTTCTCCTCTTTGGCTTCTTTATGCATAATTACTTAATGGTTTTTGCATATATAGGAATGTCTTGAATATCTTGGAGGAGAGGGATTTTTATACATAAGTTTTTTAACTCTCCCAGAAGATCAAAATTAGGTTGTTCTAATGGACGAGGTATAATTAATCGTTCTGGGAATGGTGGAGAGGAAGTTGTTACGTGTTGTTGATTTTGTTGTTGAACTTCCTTATCACTTTGTACTATTTGTTCTACAGGTAACGGATCTTCAATATGGACATCATTGTTTCTCTCTGTTTCCACTATGTGCCCGGACCTTAATTGAAGATCATTACACTCCCTCAGTTCATTTTCTACTTCTGGGGGTTCCATTATTTGGACAGACTGAACTGGCCTATTGTTTGGGTTTGGGTTGGGTTGGGCTGGGAGTTGTGGTCTTAAATTGGTCTGGGGGTTTGTATAAGGAGCTGGTAGTGTAGGTTGAGAGAGAGGAATTGATCCAGCTGGCTGATTTGTAGTTTTTTTCCAGTTTGACTGCTAGGCTTGACTCTGGGAAGTAGAGGGGGACCATTGTGTAGGCCAAAATGGTGGGTAGAAAGGAAAGCTAGGCCAATTATTTTGATTTATTTGATTTGGCCAAGATGTGGGAGGAAATGGCTGTTGTGACCAATTAGGGAAAGGTGGTTGATTCTACCACATCCCACTATATTGTTGAGCATTATATTGAGGAGGTTGAAAATAAAATGGATCATTTGGCATACCCGATGGTTGTGGCTACCATTGTTGACACTGATTAAGCAGACATACCACTTCTGATTCTTCTTCTGCCCCCTTATAAACTGCTTTTAGGCCAGGAAGTGGAGGACATCCCTCTGTAGGGTGATCTTTCATGCAAATGGCACAGACTTTAATCACAACCAACGGGCATTCTTTGTTGTTGTGCTTATTTCTACATCTAGGACAGAATATTGCCAAGTTCTGCTATGCTTCTGCCTGTTTCTGTTTGGCTTGCATAATATCGAACTGCGTTGTTAGAGTCCCAAGTATGTTTGTCTTAAAGTCTTCTAGCAGATTTCCAATCTCTGCATGAGTCACACCTTCATTAGAGGTCTTATTTTCCCTTGTGATTATATCACGTTTTGCTGATTTCAACCTTGTATTGCCCCTCGAACTCCTAATACACAAATCAATGATGTTAGGATAACTTTCCTGATATATATCACCTTTTCCCATAATATTCAATGTTTCAACCCATTGATCTTTCATTCCCCTAATTAATGTGGTTTTCAAAACATTATCAGGTAAGGGTAAAGATGCATAAGGGGATCTCTAAAGATTGTATTGGAACCATTCCACATACTCTTCCAAGGTTTCATTTGGTTTTGCTGTCATTTAGAATATCTCATCTTTTAATTCCCGAGACCTGCAATAATCTTGATACTTCTTTAAAAATGCAGCCTTCATATGATCCCAATCAGTTATGACACCCCCACCTAATCCCATAAACCATTGTAAGGATGCCCCTTTTAATGTAGAGGGGAATAGTTTTAGTTTTTGGGCATCGGTGGTGTAATCATATCCTCTGCACAACATATCAAATTCAAATAAGAACACATCTGGGTCCTCTGATGTTAAGCCATGAAATGTGGGAATATGTTGAAGAGGAATAACTTTCATGGGTGCATTGACTGCAGTATCTACTATAGGATATTTCAGCGTAGAGGTCTGCTGCTGATTCTAATTTTGGTTCTAGGCCATTTGATCGAAGATATGCCAATATCCCTCTGGGATTTCCAAGGAATTTCTAGGTTGACGAGCAGGGGCAGGAATGGCTTTGACAGCACTCCCTTTGTCTGGGATAATAAGTATTTCCTGTCGACCTACTGTTTGAGGTGATTCAGGACCTTGGTTCTTAATAAGTTGAACAACACTTTCCTTATCTGGGCTGCTTATTGTTTGGGCAGTTTCAATAGGAGATTTAAAGTTTGTGGTTTCTCCTGTTTCCCCTTCTCCTTCTCAGAGATTTCTAGCGTTCCCTTCTTGAAGGAAACTTATGCAAGGATTCTCAATTTCTTGGGAATCTTGCTCAATTCCCTCTGTTTTACTGTGTATCTCAGCAAAGGCTTCATATGGTGACTCTGTAGCCTGAAGGGAACTAGTAGGATGTCTAGAAGTAGTTCTTTTAAATCCTACTGATGGCCGAGATTCCGTTCTTTTAAGGATTTATTCAACAAAGGTTGTGTGCCCAAGGGTCACCGGTCCCTTATGTTTTTCAGTTTTAGGAGGAATTTTGTTTCGCTTTGTTGATTTATTCATTCAAAGAAACAAACCTTCATTCCTACCTAAAGAAAGAAGCTTACCTACTTCTACTATGAAGCGGGCTGTGAGTAAGTGTGTTTCTTGCCCAGTGTGCAGGTTCTTACCTTCCGTATTTAATACCCAATTCTCCACAAGCAGAAGAAAATAAGCCATGCATTACTCCTTTAAAATGGCATACACTCTCCCTGGCAACGACGCCAAAATGTTAAGTCATAAAAAGGTATCTTTTGAACACCTAATTAGCTTACATTAATCATCAATCTGGGAGCGTCTTTTTATTTCAAGAGTGTACTATGTCTGAGGCTGTAATTGTCTAAGAGAAATTCTAGGAAGATGTAGTACATAATAACAAATGCAAAAGTAAAAAATGCTCCAAAAGAAACCTAATTACAGTGACATGAATGGAAAGATTAAACTACTTCAATCTTGCAGAACATCGATCAAGGATGCAGTAGCATTAACTCTTTCCCTTAGAAATCGATGCAAGATGACCAATCTGGGGACTTGGAAGCAAAAGCCTCTATCCTCTACAGTTGGAGATCTTAAAGCAATCGAACCGAAAGTAGATTCAATGAAAGAAACTTAAAAGAAACGCAATCTGGAAAGGAACAACAACATGTAATTATAACTCATCTGTTTACTATTCAAAGACTATGAATAAGTAATGAACAAAAATGGAACAACAACATGAAATGAACATCAATTACAATCCTAACATATTCAAGCCACTAGATTTCTATGCTTCAATTCTGTCGACAGCTTCTTACCAAGAAAAAATCAACTATAAAAAATTATAAACTAATGGAACAACAACTCAAATCAGATACAGGTCAACAAAGCTTTATAATAACAATAAGATAATCAAACAACGAATCATGCTTCTTGTAAAGAATGAAATATCAATGACTCTGTATTTGATCCAATCAACAATAAACCAATTCTGTAATTAAAACAAACATTAAACGCACTCCACACGACAGTAAGAAAAGATTAAAATACAAACAACGAAGTGATTCCACCAGAGTCGGGCCCTTAGCGCTAGTGAAATACTGCTGGGCTAATTCAAAACTGTAGAAGGTAGATAAAACGCTTGTCTTATATTAAACCAACATAAATTTTTACATAGAATTTTCTCTCAAAACAGAGAGTTAATAAAAAATTACATTACAGAGAAAGTGTAAAATCTTTCGACCAATTCCTAACTTAAACAACAATCGTCCCTTTGTCACTAAAGGACATGGCTTTATATATCAAATCTTGATGGACCAATCAAGGAGTAAGATGAGTTTGAACAGCGATCCCTCATGATCGAAAGATCCTGAGGGATTCACTCCTCTGCGTTTAGTCATCATTCTGTTTACTCTGACTGAGGTCGAGCTGTCCCCTACCTTTTCTGGGATATTCGTTCAGATATCCTTGCCTTTGGTTGGATATGGTTCAACGCTGATGGAGCAGCAGTTAGATTATTCTCAACCCTACCTTTGGTACAACTGTTCACCTCTTTGAATTCATGTTTGTCAATCAAAAAGTAACCTTTAGTCATCTTTTCGTACTAAACATAAACATTTCCAATTCTATAGTAATTCTTATGATAAATTACCTTTCCAAGGCAAACAGGAGTATATCTATGGTAAAATAATGAGTAAATACATAGTAATTTCATACCTATTTCACTTCCCAACAGACAATTTGTGGCAATATGTCCATACTCGTGACAGTAAAAACACTTCACTTTGGACATGTTATGCTCCTTGCCATATTCACCGTCCTCAGATTTAGAATGGAATTTCTTCCCCTTGCTATTATTCACCTTAGCAACCAAATAAAAATCCTCTTCATCATCATGCATCAATGAAGAGCCATCTCTGGTGTTCCGCCTGAACTCCTTCTACACTCAGATCCGACCACAGTCGTTCCTAATCCGATAGTTTTCCCATCCGTTGACAGAGTCTTGATAACTATGCCAACTCTTAGGAAGTCCCAAGAGAGCCAAAATCACTAAATCATCATCAACAACACTTACTCCTACACTCCCAAGCTCATCACTACATTTTTTTAAGTATAACGGAATAGTGTCGTTCTTCTCCATCTTGATTTTTTAAAGTTTATCCTTTAGCGCCAATTTCCTATGGTCACTGCTGCTTTGGAAAAGATCCGTCAAAGCCTTCCACATTGAAAATGGAGTGGATTTCCCATGAAAGCTTGAGACAATATGGTCTCTCACACCTTCCAATAGAATCCTCCTGGCCTTTTCTACTTTCTTTTTCCATGCGTCAAGTAATGCAACATCCATTGAAGTGGGCTTAGGAACTTCTCTATCGATGAATTCCTTCAAGCCATTATCATTAAGTACCGCCTCCAAGATATCCTTCCATGCAGTTTAGTTAAATTTTCCCTTGAGTACATACTCTAACCACAAACCATTGAAAGCCATTTCGATGTTTACTAAATTGTCTCACCAAGAAATTCTTGCAGCAATTTCGAATTGTTTCCACCAACAAAAATCAGCACTGCTTCAGTATTGCAATCTTCTTTCCTCTGAAACCGTGTAGAAATTTAAACAATACTATGATGTATTACTTTAATTTCCTGATCTAACAATTAAATCCACTTTTAAATACATAATCCTTCTACTTAATTCTTTGCGGAAATTAAATCGCCAATTGAAAACACATGAAGAAAAATCAATCGCACATAACAAGATGTTTTTACCGGGAAAGCTTAAAGATAAAAACCCCAACTATCATATATTATGTATATCATGGATCATGAAACAATCTCATACAAAGCTCTAGCTCCAAAATCTTTCAATACAATATACAATCGTCTCACATTGTCATACAAAAATTGGTTCACAAATGCACCAAATTATTGCCTCCTGACAGCCTGCCTCCACTGTGCAATCCCTGATGGTCAAGAATCTCTAAATAAATTTTATATGGCCAAAATTGAGTGCTCAATCCTCATAAGCATCTCCAATGTGTGTGTGGATACATTTAATGCACCACTATAGTCACAACTGATAGTTGACCAGACCCTTCACCTATCTCTCAACTTGGTCTCCACTGGATCTGACATGCATGTAGTTAACAGTAGTATTTCTTTAGTTTCAAGTGAGATCATTGCTTGTGAATTAATTAAATAATTAATTCACTGATCTATCACTAGTGTATCTTTAGTTACAACTAGTTACAA
Source organism: Pinus albicaulis (assembly GCA_034641835.2). Lineage (NCBI taxonomy): Eukaryota > Viridiplantae > Streptophyta > Pinopsida > Pinales > Pinaceae > Pinus > Pinus albicaulis. The sequence continues at coordinate 1,698,872,594 of CM076575.1, read as the reverse complement.
CTAGCACAACTGAGTTTAACTCACTTAACTGAGTTAAACTAAATAACAACTCACATAACTACTCTTCCAACTCTGTTACAACTTTATCACACTCAGTTACAAAGAAGTCCACTGCATGGTCCACCAACCAACCACTTCAACTCAAAATCCACCTAGCTAGTTGATTTTCCACTTTAGTTAACTAGTTCCAAGTTCTCATTGAAAATAGATAATTATTTATTGTCTAAATTTTGTTAAGGACTTAACAAAAATCGACATGCATTCCACGAAACAACTGCGGACATGCATTCCAAACTTGGATTCCCATCCATCCATATAATTTTCTCAACCATCTATAAATATATTACTGCTAAAAATAGACTTTGATACAAATTCTAAAAATAGGCATATCGCCTAAAAATAGCCTGTGTGGGCCCCACCCAGTATAGGTGCTTATTTTTCACGAGGATCAAGGATGATGTTTCCGGATGCCAATTTCATTGTTTCTTTTTGCAATATCCAACACTACCTCTCAAAAAGAAAGGAATGTATTTGCATGCGACATGCAAATCCATGCATTCTCCCTACAAGATTTGCATGCAACACTTCTGAAACTAAATAGCCTCCAAACAACTGAATTAGTATAATGCATCTGTCATCAAAATCTTCTGACTTCTGCTTAGATATTTCACACATCTTCAAGAACCACTGTGTTGTTGAACTCTGCACCCATGCACTCTGCACTTGTTTCCAACTCTGATCAGCGCTCCAGTATCTGACACTATCACTTTGATCTGACTGCATCAATCCAACTGATCCTACTACTGCTGTTGTGTGGGATCCTCGTAGATAGGTTCAATTCATGAGATTCACACAATCTCAATGAATTCTACCCAAAATTATCTTCTTGGGATTACTCATGCATTTCACCCCACCTCTCACCTGGTGGTATAGCTGCATGCACTCCCTCTGCCCATCTGGCTCAAAATTTCTCTGCATGAGTGGTTTCTCCCACTCCATGATCCTCATCTTGTGGCTGCTCCACATCCCGAGGTTCAATCTTACCTACATGCAAATCCTCCTCCCTCTCAAGCATCAATTGCATGGCTTTCTCACACTTCCCAACCATAGGAAGCTTAGTATAAATCCCATCTACTTCAATTCTATAGATATTATTAACTCGAATCCCAACCTTCTTGGCTTTCCTTGTTGCTTTGTGTCGTAGGAAAAATTTTCCTTCACTAAAGACAACATCATAGCATCTATCCTCTAACATTGTGACTGAGATTAAATTTTTCTTCAAACCAGGAACATGCATAACATCTTTTAAATTGAAGAGTTTACCTAATTCCCTTTGAAAGGTAATGGTACCAATGTCGGTCACACTGTATCGTCCATCTCCTGCCATGTGAAAGGAAGCACCACTATCAAACTACCACCCCGATCCCAATGCACTAGACACCATGCATGCGATGAATGAGAAGTAAAGCTCAAATTGTGAGGCAAGAGCCTCACGAGCTGGAGCTCCAGCAACCATCTTGTTCTTCTTCTTATGTGGACAATTTGTGTCAACATGTCCATACTCGTGACAGTGAAAACACTTCACTTCGGACATGTTGTGATCCTTTCCATCTTCACTGGCCTCAGATTTAGAATGGAATTTCTTACCCTTCCCCTTCTTCACCTTGGCAGCCAAAGCACAATCCTCTTCATCATCATGCATTGATCAAGAGCCATCTCTGGTGTTCTTCTTGAACTCCTCGTACACTATATCTGACCACAGTCGTTCCCAATCCGGTAGTTTTTCTCGTCCGTTGACAGAGTCTTGATAACTGTGCCAACTCTTAGGAAGTCCCAATAGAGCCAAGCTCACCAAATCATCATCAGAAACACTTAATCCTACACTCCCAAGCTCATCCCTACATTGGACAAACTTTTTTAAGTGTACTGGAATAGTGTCGTTCTTCTCCATCTTGATTTTTTTGAGTTTATCCTTTAGCGCCAATTTCCTATGGTGGCTGCTACTTTGGAAAATATCCGTCAAATATTTCCACATTGAAAATGGAGTGGCTTTCCCATGAAGTCTTAAGACAATATGGTCTCTCACACCTTCCAATATAATCCTCCTCGTCCTTGCTAATTTATTTTTCTGTTCTTCAAGTAATGCAAAATCTGTCAAAGTGGGCTTCGGAACATCTCTATCGATGAATTACTTCAAGCCATTATCTTCAAGCACCGCCTCCATCCTATCCTTCCATGCAATGTAGTTTGAGCTGCCCTCGAGTGCATACTCTAACCGCAAACCATTGAAATCCATTTCAATGTTTACTCAACTGTCGCACCAAGAAATTCTTGCGGCAATTTCGACTTGTTTCCACCAACAAAACTCAACATTGATTCAATATTTAAATATTATTTACTCTGATACCATGTAGAAATTTAAAAAATATTGTGATGTATTTCCAGAATCTCCTGATCTAACAATTAAAACCATTGTTAAATATAGAATCCTTCTACTTAATTCTTTGCGGAAATTAAATTGCCAATTGAAAACACATGAAGAAAAATTAATCGCACATAACAAGATATTTTTACCAAGAAATATTAAAGCTAAAAACCCCAAATATCATATATTATGTAAAACATGTATCATTAAACAATCTCATACAAATATCTAGCTCCAAGACCTCTTAGTACAATATACAATCGTCTCACATTGTCATACAAAAATTGGTTCATACATGCACCAATTTACTGCCTCTTGACAGCCTGCCTCCACTGCGCAATCACTGATGGTCAAGAACCTCTAAATCAATTTGATATGGCCAGCCTTGACTACTCAATCCTCATAAGCATCTCCAATGTGTGTGTGGATGCATTGAATGCACCACTATAGTCACAACTGATAGTCAACCAGACCCTTTCACCTATCTCTCAACTGGGTCTCCACTAGATTTGACATGCATGTAGTTAACAATAGTATTTATTTAGTTGCAAGTGAGACCACTACTTTTGAATTAATTAAATAATTAATTCACTGATCCCTCACTAGTGTATCTTTAGTTACAACTAGCACAATTGAGTTTAACTCACTTAACTGAGTTAAATTAAATAACAACTCACATAACTACTCTTCCAACTTTGTTACAACTTTGTCACACTCAGTTACAACGAAGTCCACTGCATGGTCCACCAACCAACCATTTCAACTCGAAATCCACTTAGTTAATTGATTTTCCACTTTAGTTAACTAGCTCCAAGTGCTCATTGAAAATAGATAATTATTTATTGTCTAATTTTTGTTAAGGGCTTAACAAAAATCAACATGCATTCTAATTTTAGACATGCATTCCAAGAAAAAACTTCGCACATGCATTCGAAACTTAGACACCCATCCATCCATATAATTTTCTCAACCATCTGTATATAGATTACTGCTAAAAATAGACTTTGATCAAAATTCTAAAAATAGACATGTCACCTAAAAGTAGCCTGTGTGGGCCCCACCTAGTGTTGGTGCTTATTTTTCACTAGGATCATGGATGATGTTTTCGAATGCCAATTTCACTATTTCTTGTTGCAATATTCAACAAATTAAATTAAAAAGAAACATATACATTACTTGGAATTTTTGTCATTGGGGAGGCATTGTGGACACATAATGGAGAAAAACAAATTTTAGGAGGAATTGAAAATTTTAAAAACTCAAACAGTGAGCATGGTATGGAATGATGGTGAGAAATAGAAGCACTGAAGTCAAGTTGGTTGCATGTGGAAAGAGTGGCGCCGGTGCTTCAGATTTCTCCCACATTGTAGCTTGTAAAAATCAAAATTATGGTCGAGAGGGTTTTTTTTATTTAACCCTCCTTCAGTGTGTTTCTCCAAAAACATTGGTGTGGAATATGTCCAAAAGAACCAAATTTTGTTTAATTAAAAAAAATATCTTGGTTCTTTTCTTGAGATACCTTGATGGAATCATCTATAGGCATTGCACTGGTGTTGTGTTTCTACTATAGCACCACTATTTTTTTAGAATTTTAAAACTGCCTAATAGTGCACCTTAGAATATTCCCCGAGGTGTTTTGTTAAGATTTCTCTATCGGGGATTTTTTGGGAAATGGCACCACATTTCTATTAACTTTAAAACTATAGTGGTACTCCTTACTGGTATGCACTAGGACATTTTTCTATGCGAAGGGCACCAATGTGATCGAATGTTCAAGCATCGGTGTGTTATGTTATTTGGCATACCATGTTTTTTTTAATTTTATAAAAATAATTTTTTGAAAGTGCACCATGGTATTTGTAGCATCAGTGCTTTTATGTATATTAAAATACTAGTGCAGATGTATATTTTATATGCACCTTTCAAAAAACATTTGGTAAAACATCTTTCCACCCACCTCCACAAGTGACCTCCACTATAAATGATTTTTTTGGCTATTTGTATAGGGGCTTCCACAAAAACATCTGCTAGAAGGTCTTTTCCTTGTAGTGAATACTCCATTTCTTCCATTGTCTGCAGAGGAACCATCGTTATCGCTTGTATGAACACTTTCTTTGCAAAAACAATGTTTGCAAAAATAGAACGGTAATAATTTTTTTATTTGACGAATAAATTTCAACATGTTGAACATTCACACAAAGGGAAAATTTCAAGAAAATATTCTTCCCATCATACTACTCATATTCCCATACATACCATTGTACACTCCATCATGTTCATGAATTATTAAAGTTATTTTCTTTTCCTAATACACAACTTTTATGTACACATTTACTACATCATTTTTCTACCAATAACATTTTTGATGATATTCATTTCCTCTTTGACGTGAACCAGGTGACTGAGCTCCTTTAAAACCACACTTGCTTGTTCCTTAACTTAAAATTCATATACCAAATTTCAACTCAATTGTAAATTTTATTTTCAATCTTGTTACCCATCTGAGATGGTCAACAAGTTGAAGTGTTTATGCACAGATACCGTTGATAGGCCTCCAAATTAGACACACATTAAGGCTCATCTAACCTTTCCTAGGCACATAAATCCTATACTAAATCTCTCCTTCTACACTTAATAATTTTTTTTCATATTTAATATGCCCTTAGGAAGGTTTAGAGATAATTTCATATTATGTATCTAATATTTATTTATTTTTCTAGAATATTATGCGAATATTGGGAAGATTATGAAGATTTGGAAGAGGAGATAATATAGGGACTTTCTCCCTACTATAGGAGGACCAATATTGGATAATAAATGAACAAAATATCATTAAATTATTAAAAATTTATGGAGCTCGAGTGCTTGAGAAATGCTAGGAATGTGTTCTCTGTCATTTAATTCAGATTCGTACTATTGGCCCTTGGGAAATAGATCCACTATTTGAGGGATTTTTGAGGGGAAATATTCCTCCTTTCAAGGATAATTCTTTCCCATCACTTTTTATAAGTACCAATTCAAATTTTCCTCTAGAGGCAGGTATTTCTTAGTCTTCTTGTGTAGAAACTTGTATTTTTGCAACTCCACTTTCATTTCTAACAGGGATGTACATGGATTGATTCAAATAATGAAGTTTGGTGACATTTTGAGCTTCTAAATATTGGTATCCTTCATAGGACTCTGATTATCCTTGGGCTTGGCCATCCTAGGAGCCTCAAAGCCCTTTTTTACAATTTTTTTTTCACTTCTTATTCACATACATCTCTTATTCTTGTTCTTCCTACTGCATTTAAATTGCTTATTTTGTTGTAGGATTGGGTTAAATGATTGAAGTGAGTTTTTTTTAGGATATTTACAAATTCACAAGCATGATTCATCCTTAGAATAACTTTGAAAATTCATCTTCATCATTGAGCTACTTGGGTTGGTATTATAGTTGTAGAAAAATAGAAGTAATTTTTTGATATTTTTTAGAACATGTTAATGAGATTCATTTTAATTTATTCCACTTGGATTAGGTCATAAAAATATTCAAGTTAATAAAAAAGTTACCTCATTGCATTTTCACTTGATTAAGTTAGGAATTTGATAGTTTAACTAGCTTACTAGTTCTTTGGTTTCCAGTTTTTCGAGTAGTATTGTTTTTGTTATTTTTTAGTATATGTTAACATGGGTATTTTGGAGTGATTCCACTTGGAATTTAGTCCTAAGACATCCTACCTAATAAATACAAAATTCCCATCCCATTCTAATTTTATTTACCTCGGAATTCGGCAAGTTATCTCCTCTTGCAGAAAAACACGTCCTCCAGTAACAAAATAGGGCCTCCTATAACACCTCATGTGGCATGTGTAAACTTGACCATATTTTCTCCAAAATATTTTTTTATCTCTTAGGTTTGAATAATGACCCATAGGCTCTAAATCCATGATTAGGGAAAAATAAACACAACTTAGTGCTTTCCTTTTTACAAAGTATATTAGACCTATTTCTTTGATTTCATGCTCTTAGAATTTCAATTACAAATTATTGTTTCTACATAGGAATAATTTATTTTAAAGAAATATTTCACATTTTGAAATTATAATAATGATCCACATTATTGTAAGTAACACAAGGTTTACATTCTGCAAATAGACAAGTACTTTTCATTCCTAAAAATAACATAACATTTTCCTTATTGCAATTAGGATTAGTGTTTACATTTGAGCAAGTAACCTTTCCATTTCTTGCAAAAGGAATAAAATGTCCATTTTTGTAATTAGTTTAGGCTTTTGTTTCATGAAATTCACTCCATTGCATAATATAAAAGAAAGAAGTACACATTGTACACTGCACATAGCGTGTCGACACCTCATAAGTTTGTATGAACCCCAGGTTGATAATTTAAGTTAGTAGCCTTGGGAGTTGAAATATTCTTATTGCAATACTGAGACTAATCATTTTTTGGCACCGTTTCCAAGGAGGTGTCAAAGAATGCAATATTTTTTTCCCTATTTGATGCATTTCTTTTACTTTTTGCAAAAAAAAAAAAAAAAAAAGGCAGGCATATTTCATTGCATTAGTATTCTTATTTTGAATTTGCATTAGGCATATTTTATTTCAAAAACAAAAAAATTTCATTACATTAGAAGTTTCATTCAAAGAATTATAAAAACAAAGAAACACTTCTCCAACACCAAACCCCCCCATTTGATCATGTCGTGCAATAAGAACCACAACACCATCCACTTTTGCAGATAGAAGAATAAGAGGTGGAAGAGAAGGTAGAAGAAAGGGATGGAGATGATAACAATGGAAAATCTCCTCTTGGATTTCCCATTAAAGACACTGATATTAATTTTCATATGAAGAACGTCCCTCCATATTTCTCTCCCAGCTTCCAGGGCATGAGGTTAGATGATCCTGAAGCCTTTCTCTTTGAATTTGAAATTATTTGTAGATCTTATGGTTAATTATATAACACCCAAAAATTGAGATTGTTGTTGGCAACATTGAAGGATAGATATCTTAAATGGTTCATTAGTTTAAGGACTAATTCAATAAGATCATGGAATGATATGTAAAAGATATTTGTAGAAAAATATACAAATCATGATCTTAAAGAATAAATATTTAGAATGACTCAAAAATAATATGAGATCCTTAAGGATCTAATAGAGAGGTTCATGTATAATTTTAAGAGGGAAAAATTACATCATTTAGGGTTTGACACACTAAAAAACCTCTTACTTAGAACAATTAGGGATGAGTGGATTGATTTCCTTGATCTGATGAGTATAGGTGATGTATAAAAATTATTATTTGAATAAATTTGTGAAACATGTGAGCGCATATCAAGAGGAAGGGCAAGAGTAAGAAAATCAACATCAGGATTGGTAAGTCAAGATGGACTTGAAAATTTCCTTGAGACCTTTAAAACAAAAATTCTTAGTAATCTAAGAAAAGATGTAGAAATGTTAAAAATGCAGGATGATAAAAAATAATATGTTGATATTTATGTTTTCCATGAATTAAATATTAAATATTTCCCATCATTTCCATGGTTGAAGGAAGTTTACCAAGATGACAATGGAGCAATTCAATCACCAAAGCAACCATGTTATGTAGCTCAAAGAATACCATGGAAGCCCAATCAACCTTATATGATGCAAGAACCTAATTCATAATTTCAAGATTATTCACATCCATCTTAAAGTAATTGGAACACACCCTTTCCTTGGCAACCTTGGCTATCTCAACCAAAAAAAAAAATCTTGCCAACAAGGTTGGAAAGGACCTTATGGGAGAAATCCACAATATCCTCCTCAATATCCTACATACCCAACTCCATGTAATCCCTACCATCCGCCTCCACTACAACCACAACCTCAACCACATCCATCTCAAAGATCCACTCCCACTCAACTACTTGTACCACCATTTCAAAACCCACACAAGGAAGTAGCTCATCCCACTTACAATGTTGAGGTACAGTACTTCCAGAAAACACGTCTTGATCTAAATGGTATTCATCTTAGCTTAAAAATAGTATTGAAAAAAAGATATTCTCTTGATACCATTGAAGGAAAACATTCAAAAAAATAAGATTCAAATGAGGAGACCAAAGAATCATGTGCTACACTTGATGACGATTAGACATCATAATCAAATATTGAGAAATCCCCCCCCAGTGTTTACCATCAAATCCTCCATGTGCTCAAGAGAATAATCAACATAAATATGAAGATTTGGATGCTATGGTAGAAGAAGATATGAAGAATGATCCAGATGAGCAAGAAAACCAAGGGAGTCAAAGCTAAATTGAGGTTTGGTTCCAAAAAATAAATAAGATGGAGCATCACTCTCTTCTTCAACAATACCTGATATCTTCAAAGTCCAAGAATTTGGTCAAATTCAGGCACATGTCAAAGCATATATTTCGAGCCTGCACATGATTTCATCTTTCAACTTGATGTGCACATGGCCCCATTGGAAGCATTCCTATACTTGAAAGATATTTTGTTTTTCAAGTAGAGTAGGATAGAAAAAGAAAAAAAATGAAAAATAAGAGGAAAAAATAAAATCTCAGGTGAAAACCTCCTTTGAGGCGTTTGATATTAGCTCATTTGTTGAAAACCTCCATGATATTGTCAATGGGTTGGAAAAAGAGAAAAAAAAGAGAAAAATAAAATATCCTAGGTGAAAACCTCCTTTGAGATGCCTAGACAAACCTACTAGTTGAAAACATCATTAAGGCAGCTAGTAGGCCTAAAAAAAAAAAAATGAAAAAAAATATTATTTGGTCCATGTATCTCTCTTTGATGAATGTAGGTGCTCTCAAACCTTTTCAAGAAAAAAGAATAAGTTGGCACCAAAAAATAAAAAAATTGCTCAAAAACCTAGTCAAAGAAAGTCAAACTTGGGCTTTCTCCTCCTTTGCTCAGATTCTCCAATAGGACAAAGTCCATGCCAATCCATTACCCTCATCCATTTCCAAGCATTTCCCATTCATTTTCCTCCTTGTCCTAAAATTCTATAGGAGGGTTATGTTTGCTACACGAGCCCAGAATACACAAAGAAAAAAATTGTTTATTTTATATCTCGACAAATGTGCATATATTGGCCTAGATGTTTCATGGGGAGATGCATATGGATTATGGTAACATGCTCAATAAATTTCAGCGAATTCCAGTGCACAATTTTTGAGAAATCAACCTCCATCACTACAACCATTTTTTATTTTTCTAGAGATTCGTGCATCCATTGGATGAGATTTTTCATTGGGAGATTCATAAGGATGATGGAAAAATTATCGAGAAATTTCAGTTTGATCCATTAAAATTTTCAGATATATGGATAAAACAATTCCTCTACAAGGGGTTGTCCTGAAATGGTGTAGGAGGAGCCTAAAATGCTACAGGAGGCAGATCCGATTGGAGAAAGAGGTGAAAAGGTCATGAAATGTTGAGAGAGGTCCACCATAGCCTCATCATTCATTTTCTACACCACTTTACCTCTTATCCACCCTCATTTTCACCTATGTCCATGAAAAGAATGCATTTTCACCCCTTATTCCATCCCTTCCACCACAAAAAAGACCTATGAACCTTGTAAACATATTACTCATGAATTATCAGTATTTTTAAAGGCATACCCTGAAGGTAATTGTGATCTTAGTAGGTTCTATGTGAGTGCTACAAGAAGAATAACTTTTGTTAGCTATTGCAAGATTCATGATCACTCAGCAGATATCAACATCATATCCAGAGAACATCTGCATGAACGATATACTTGCATCATCAAGCATTAACTAGTAAGAGAACATTAAAAAATACATATCTTTCTCAAGATATAGCAGAATATTCTCAAGAACAAACTCACTCATGTCCAGTTCTACCATCCAACCATCAAAGGATCAACACATCAACAAGCAACCTCTGACAGCATGTATCAATGATGAATTAGACCATCATGCAACATCTAAAACACAGTCTTCGGCTCTAGTATCACCTGCAAAAACACACCCAGGGTAAGGCTCAAGTATGGAACCCTCTAAAACTTTCCTACAAACTTATTTAGCTCAAAAAATGTTGTAAGTGTATGAAGGAAAATGTTTTTTTTTTATAGCCAAACTTAGTAGTAAAGAAGCCTTAGCCTTATCTAGTAGTTAACTTCACTTTTCCACCAAGACACTCACATGCATGGAAGAGGAACATGACAAAAGTGAACATGAATTGAGAAACTGGGTTGTTATCATTTAGTCATGATGGAGGATAAGGAGTGTGAAGGGGTAAGTGAGGGCCAATTCAGTCAACTAAAATCACTTTGAGTTTATTTTGCATGCAATAAAAAAAAGAGAGAAAATATTTGGAAAAAGAAAAAAAATGAAACAAATCAATAGAAAAATAAAAATAAAAGAATAGAAAGGTGGACCCACTACCTCTTGGCATGCAAGGAATAAGTGCTACATGATTCGGGTTGGTTGCTATAATAAGGAACAAATATTCTAGAGGAGGTAAACATATTTCTACAAGAAGTTAATAAAGGGATACAAGAGAACAATTTTCTACTAGGGTGTTGGATAATGATTAATTAATTGCTACAAGGTACAAAGAAACAAAACAAAGCTGAAAAGGATTTGCTACAAACAAGTCAAATTCTCCAGGGGTAAAAAGTATCCAAGTCACCAGTTTGGTCATCACATCATTCCTTTCTTTTTCTTCAGGTTATTAACCATCATATCTCCCTCTGTAAGAATAAAGAGCTCTCTATTAAGTGTTTTCAATTCCATAATTTAATGAGCAAAGAGAATTTATATTGCTAATCATGTGTGTTCATAAGAATTTGATAATATGATTTGTCATGGCCAAGAATTTGTATCAAAATTAAGAGGCTTGGAAGTCAATGAGAATCACATTAGTAAAGAGTTAATGGATGCCAATAAATCCTTATTTTGACAAGGAGAAGTTCCAGAGGAATACAAAGAAGACAAACCAAAATCAAGGTGTTTCCCTTACAAATATAAACCATTACAATTGTAGAATCACCTGAGAAAAATAAACTGCCTAAATCTACATTAGAAGTTGCATGGGAAACTGAGATAGGGGAAGAAATGAAAATAGAAGAGTAGAAAGAAGAAAAATAGGAGGATCAACACATGGACCAACAAACAAATAATGAAATAGGCTAGAATACATGAAGAACCATAGGGCAAGGAGGATGAATAGGTCGCTCAAAGGATGAGCATCAATTTCAGTAGGGGGATATGATGGACCTCCAAGTTATACACAAATTAAGGCACATCTAACCTTTCCTAGGCACATAAAGGCTATATTAAATCTATCCTTCTATACTTCATAATGATTTTTAGCTTTAATATGTTCTTAGGAAGGTTTAGATATAATTTCATATTATGTGCCTAATATTATTTATTTTTGTATAATATTATGAGAATATTAGGCAGATTGTGAAGATTTGGAGGAGGAGATAATCTAGGGACTAGCTCCCTACTACATGAGGACCAATATTGGATGATAAATGAACAAAATTTCATGGAATTATAGAAAATTTCTATAGCTCTTGTGATTGAGAAAAATCTAGGAATGTGTTCCCTGCCATTTAATGCAGATTCCTAGTATTGGGAACCAGGTGCACTATTTGAGGTATTTTTTAGGGGAAATATTCCTCCTTTCAAGGAGAATGTTTTCCCATAAATTTGTATAAGTACCAATTCAAATTTTCCTCTAGAGGCATGTATTTCATAGTATTCTTGTGGAGAAAACTTGTATTTTTGCAGCTCAGCTTTCATTTCTAACAGAGATGTACATGGATTGATTGAAATAATGAATTTTGGTGCCATTTTTAACTTCTAAAGCTTGGTATCCTTCATATTACTCTGATTATCCTTGAGCTTGGCCATCCCATGAGCCTTAGAGCCAATTTTTACAATTTTTTTTCACTTCTTATTCACATGCATCTTTTATTCTTGTTTTTTTTATTAAACTTGTATTAGCTCATAAAACAATTCAAGTTAATAACAAAATTTACCCCATTTCATTTTCACTTGATTATGTTAAGCATCTAATAGGTTAAATAGCTCACTGGCTCTTTAATTTCTAGTTTTTAAAGTAGTAAATTTCTATTTTTTTTAGCACATGTTAACAGGGGTATTTTGGATTGATTCCACTTGGAATGGAGTCCTAAGACATCTGAATTAATAATAATAAAATTATCATCCAATTTTAATTTGATTTACTTGGCAATTCGACGAGTTATCGCCTCCTGTAGCAAAACAAGACCTCCTATAGCAAAACGGGGCCTCTTGTAACACCTTCTATAACACATGTAAACTTGACCAAATTTTCTCCAAAAGCTTGTTTTTTTGTCTCTTAGGCTTGAATAATTACCACTAGGATATAAATCCATGATTGGGAAATAATAAAAACCACTAAGGACTTGCATTTTTACAAAGTAGATTAGGCATATTTCTTTGAATTCATGCTCTGAGGATTTTAATTACAAATTGGTGTTTCTGCATAGGATGAGTTTCCTTCAAAGAAAATTTTCACTTTATTCAATTATAATAATGATCCAAATTGTTGTAAGTAGCACAAGGTTTACATTATGAAAATAGACAAGTACTTTTCACTCCTACAAATAGCATACCATTTATCTTCTTGAAATTAGGATTAGTGTTTATATTTCAGCAATTAACATTTCCATTTCTTGAAAATATACTAACATTTCCATTTATGCAATTATTTTAGAATTTTATTTCATGAAATTCACTCCATTACTTCATATCAATGAAATAATAACACATTGTATGATGCACAATTAGAGAAATTTTGAGGTCTAAAATGGGCCTACTAAGATAATGTACAACCAAAATAAAATTTATAAGAACAAATAGGATTCAAGATGATGATATCAACCATGAGGAATGATTCACCATTTCTGGCGCTAAAAAGTAAAAGCATTAAAAAATAATAAAATAATAAAACTACTTTTGCAACCTTTATTTTCAACTTATCTCCCTAAGTTTTTACTCAAATTTTGAGTGAGAGTACTCTTTGGATGCAAAATTCAATTTCTCATCTAAGGAGTACCCATGTTGCATACTTTTGATGTACCCTGCTACACGAAAAATGAGAAATACCTAAAAAACATTATTGCAATCACATTTTTCATGTATTTCTCATTTTTCGTGTAGCCGGTTCCATCAAAAAATATGTAACATGGGTTCTCCTTGGATGAAAAATCAAATTATGCATCCAACAAGTGTTTCCGATCAAAATTTGAATAAACCCATAGGGAGATAAGTTGAAAATAGGAGTTGAAAAAGTAGTTTTTTCTTTTTTCCCTAAAATTTTGATGATGTAATATAATATTATTTTATTATTTCCACTATTATTCTATAATTTCCTTAGGAGGCCCATTTAAGACCTCAAAATAACTCTAATTAGTATAGTTTCAACACCTCTTAGGTTTGTATGAACCCTAGGTTGATAATTTAAGTTGGTAGCCTTGCGAAATTGCAACAATATTGTTGCAATAATGAGGATCATCAACCTTACACTTCAAGTATATTTACATACTAATTAAACTTAAAATACTTACAATCAAATTTACATATTAAAAATACATACAAATATATAAACAACATCTTTATTATTACAACACATAAAAAACCACCATTTTTTCAGTCTCATATAACCAATAGGAAATGACTCAACACAATCCAAAAAAACATAACACACAAAATGACATTGAAGTGAATTGTTCGATCTGCAAAAAAACGTATCAATGCAAATAACATCCAACAAATTAAATAACAAATTTACATCACTATCTCCTCACTGAATGATCAAAACTTCACGTTCCGAGGCTCACCTACCCACACCAGGGGGGGTTTCACTCAAACATACCTGCGCCATGAGTCTTGTCTCTGTGAGACAAACTTGGCAATGAGAAATCATTCCTCCACAAGGCCTCCACATTGGTAGATCTTGCACATGAAAGAACATACTAATTTTGTTAACATCTTTCACTTTACCACATGGCATTGTCCCATAGCCCCACACGTCAGTTGATTCCATGTAGCATCCTCGCCTATTCAAACTTCCTCGTCACCTTTTCGCTTCTCTCAGTCTGATCCCTAATCTCCAACCTAACTGTGGTCAATGTTACAATAAATCCTAATAAACCTCTGCACCTACAACCTAGCTTTTGACCTAAGACCTTTTTTAGCACTCAACATTCCATGGTATTCATCTGTCTCAGTCAGAATAGTTGGGGTCAACTCTTTTCTCCCCCATAGCTATTCGTCCTCACCCGTCCCGACCTCTGACCTCAACTTGGCAGGCTAACTTCAAACCTATATATTTCTGACAAAACACCAGGCTATTTAACCCCAACAACTAGCCAGGGGTCACCACACATATTATTACTTGTTTACCAACCACCAACCTCAGCCATCACACCAATCAGCTAGAAATTTCCACACACATGGTTTACCTCTTTGGGATGTCACAAGTTGCACCCAGTATACACTATAAAGCTACAATAATCCTCTCTTAGGTGAATAAAACTAGCTCTATTACTTCATTGTGAATTGAATAATGGATCCCTTCATTCCCATGTCGAATTAATTATAGGAATCCCTTCATGTTTGCCATAGAAATAGGTCTCATATCTACATTCATCAACTCGAGTTGTTTTCCTTGACCATGGCTTTGTATCAGAGGTTCCACGCACCCCCAAATCAACACCAAAACTTCCTCCTATCAAAATTTAGTATTTAAGACATTCTACAGTGCTACCCCTCCTAAGATTTGGCCCTACATTATTCAATTTCTTTTGACTACTCTCGCTTTCCATGAACTCGCATGGTTACTTCCACACAAGGTGGATCTAACACTCCAACGACCATTATTCCCCATGAGTTTGGAATGTAATTCTAAAGGGTTTACAATTCTCCTTGCACATGTTGTTTTTAAAAGGAACCTTCTCGAGCCTAAAATCATCTCCATGGTATTGTGAAGAACCTTACGCTCATCGACCACCAAGGTGAGGATGCTAGCAACAGATACCTAGTCCACTTAAAATTTAAGGCTAGAAAAGCATTCTTTCAAGTTCATGGATGCACCATCATATGTAGAATAAGAAATAAATTCATCAACATTGGCACTCCTTTATCTCTACAAAAACACAACTTAGAAATGGAGACATTAAGTGTCGATAACAACACCCAAACCCCTCCCATACAGGTGGTTTACATGTAACCTTTTACATTAATAGACAAGTCTTCGAGACCTCTCTTTTCTTTTAAGGTTTCATCTATATTTTTCATGCCTTCACTATGACCTATAACTTCACTTTCTACTTTTATGTATATAATCATTTGTTGCTTTTTAGTAAAGTAAAGCTTTTAAAAATAAATGTTGTCAAGATCAGAGTCACCACCTTTCCTTTATTATTGCGGGCTTAATTATACTATTTTTGCATTAGATTCTTTGCCATAAACATCACCAAATAACTGAAAAAGCACTCTGCTTCAAGCTCACAAGGCCATGTTGATTTTCTTACTCCTCACTTTGAAGTATCTAGAAAAGCATCTACATATTCTACAAAAACCATTTCTACATTCAAGGGGGGATGTTAGAATAATATACAAATTTATGCTTCAAAAATTGCGAGTTTTCTACTTTATTAGTTGTGTTGCCATGATTTGTCCTTGTACATTGTTAAACTTCTTCCACTAGGTAAAAAACTTCTCATACATGCTAATTAAAAAATAAAGTTTGGTAAATTTATTAGGGATACTTATTTCCTTGTATTGCTTCAGAATTCTACAAAAATTTGTTGTAATCACAAATTTCACTAATAAATTTTCTGTAACATCCAACTCTCCTCACACCTACCCAAGTAACTAGCCAACCGGGTTACACATGAGATGAGGGGAAGTTAAGACAAACTCAACCTCCTTGGTGACCTCAAGGAAGTGCAATCGAAGTGGAAAACCATAACACAAAACTATACGACCTACTACAGGACCCCCAAAGGGTGTCCCAGTCATCCACTTGACTTTGTTAGGTCCCTATATTACTAGTATAGTCCCTTATTGTCGTTAGTATAGCCCCCTTATTATTATTGTTTTACCCCTGTAACCCCTATATTGTTATTATTGTGCTCTTACATTATTATTTCTAGGTCAGCTAGGATTATATTGTGACCCCATGGACTCCTATATATAGAAGGAGGTTTTTTCATTTGTATCATCCAAGAATTTTTCATTTATGTAATGTAAAGGAGGTTTCCCCCTCGAAGTGGATTATTTATAAGGCCTTGATCTCTCTTTTCTTCTATTTTCAGAGTTGGTTTCATAACATTTGGTATCAAAGCTTTGGATTCTAGGGTTTCGCTGCTCCAAACAGGTCATTGTGGGATTTGCGCTATAAAATTTTTTCTAGTAAGATTCAGAAGCTAAAATGTTTATCACGCAAAGTTGCATCCCGAGGAACGTCATTTAAAAAATTTAGATCTTGGTTTGCAATATGTTCGTAGATATTATCTATGGAAGTTAGGGTTTTTTCACCTCCCGAATTTCATCTCAATACGTGACCGTGGTAAAATCGTCATAACTCTCTCTCTGAGCATCAAATTGGGATTATGTAAAAAGTGGCCGAAATTACATGGAATTTAGTTTCCTGTGTATCAATTTCAGAGCTGAAGGAAGAAACAATGACATGTGGCATGTTGTACAAGTTTTCTCTACTGAACCAGTCCATAATTAGGCCACTGTGGGAGATTGGGCATAACTTTTCCTTGAAGCATCCAAAGTAGGTCAGACCTGTGGCATTGGAAAGAAGATTTAGAGGGATATTATAGGACCAAATTTTAGATAATTCAGTTTCAATATCGAGCTCCTCAAAAGCAAGAAAAAAATGTGTATTTTTTTTCAAATTGCATGTCTTATTTGAAAAAATAGTTTGAAGTGATTCCAAGGGCATATTGAAGCATATATATTAGTATTTGGTTTTAAAATACCCCCTAAAAATAATTAAACACCCATTAAGCCCTTAGAATACTACTATGACTCATGAAGATGAATAAGTGCAACATGATATATCAAAATTACAAGAGGAAGTGCACCAAATTTCACTCTCGCAAAGAGCAAAAAAAAAATGAAATGGAAATTTTGAAGAAAAGTGTGGAAGCTAATGTTGATGGTTTGAAGAATGGCATGGAAGCTAATGTTGATGGTTTGAAGAGAGGAGTGGAAGCTAATATGGATGGCATGGAAGCTAAGATTTATGGTATAGAGGAAAAAATGAAAGACAACATGGAAGACATGAAAAATGATCTAAAATCAGACATGGAAGGTTTGACAAAGTTGATACAAGAAATTTTTCCTAATGGAAAAAAGATAGTAGAGGAAAATCATGATAAAAATGAAATAAATTTTAATCGAGATTTCATAAACTCTAATGTTGGATGTAAGACCCACCATATTCCAAAGATCAAAACAAGGAAGTTTGATGGAAAGGATCCTGTAACATGGATACTACAGATGGAGCAATATTCTGATCTCAATAATGTGCAAAATACACAAAAGGTACACATTGCAACTTTATATTTAGACCAAAATACATTTGTATGGTATCGATGTCTTTTCTCCCGTAAAAAAATTGTTACTTGGTCAATTTTTATAGAGGAAATGATAGCACATTATGAGGATACAAAGAGCAACACCTTCTTTTTCCAATTGATAAATCTCAAACAAAAGGGTTCAGTGGTGGAGCACATTAAGGACTTCCAAAAATTGAATATAAGGGTAAATGATATTCCATAGGAACACAGGATTGATTTCTTCATGGGGACTTTAAAGGATAACATCCAACATGACGTTCGCCTTTGGGAACTTGATTCATTGGAGAAGACATTCAATTTGGCAAGAAAAATTGAATGTAAAATTATGGTGACAAGGAATCCTACTAGTCACATCTATAAAGATGGAAGTTTTGCTACTCCTAGACTTCCACAACCTACAAGGTTGACACCGCAAAAATTGGAAGAAAAAGAGAAAACAAGCTTTTCTATAGTTGTGATAGAAAATACACTAAAGGTCATAAGTGTGATGAGAAGAAATTATTTTACATAGATTGTGAAGAGGAGGAAGAGAATGAACAAGAAACTTCAAAATAAGAGGATATACACCAGGAATCGGCCCTAGAGAAAGAAGAAATGAGTCTGACCATATCGTATAATGCTTTGGCAAGAATTACCACTCCTCAAACTCTCAAGATAGAAGGACATATCAAGAAGAAAAAGGTAATAGTGTTGATTTATTCGGGTATTACCCATAATTTTATTCATTGTAAGGTAGCCAAGGAATTGAATTGCTTCCTATACCCAGCACCAGAATGTCAAGTGATGGTTACAAATGGAGGAACTATAAATTTCTCCATAAAATGCCATAATATCAAGCTAACCATGGGGAAATATGTATTGAATAGCCCAATTATTTCCATTCCAATGGGAGGTGTTGATGTTGTACTAGGAGTACAATGGTTACAATCTTTGGGGATGGTGGCTTTTATTTTTCAAGAACTTTTCTTGAATTTTTTTCCAGAAGGAAAGGAATTATAATTACGGGGTATTGCAGGGAACCTGAGAAATATAATAAGCTATAATTTCATGACAAAGATTCTGAAGAAATAAAAACGAGGTGTAATTGCATAATTATGCTCACTAGAAGTTCCAACATCAAAATCATCCATTTCTCCAGATCTTCAAAAAGTCTTGGACAATCATTCCAAGGTGTTTGAAACTCCCAAAGGACTCCCACCTATTCGTGATCATGATCATGCTACTCATTTGATTCCAGGAAGTGTTCCTCCAAACATCAGGCCTTACAGATATCCTTATGTCCAGAAGAGTGAAATTGAACGTCTGATTGAAAAAAAAATAGTGGTTGGTATAATTGAACCTCATCAAAGTTCTTTCTCTACTGCAGTTGTATTAGTGCACAAGAAGGATGGATCATGGCACATGTGTCCGGCTTATAAGGAGCTCAATAAGCTCACTATTAAAGATAAATTTCCCATTCCTGTGATTGATGAATTATTGGATGAATTACATGGAGCAATTTATTTTACCAAGTTGGATCTTCATTCAGGATATCATCAAATTAGAATGAAGACTGAAGATATTCTCAAAACAACATTTCAAACTCATGAGGGTCATTATGATTTTTTGGTCATGCCTTTTGGCCTTATCAATGCACCTTCTAAATTTCAAGGGTTGATGAATTCCATTTTCAAACCCTTCCTTAGAAAATTTGTGTTAGTATTTTTTGATGATATACTAGTCTACAACAGGTCTTGGAAGGATCATGTTCAACATGTTGACAGGGTGCTCAAATTATTGGAGGAGAAACAATTATATGCAAAAACCTCCAAATGTTTCTTTGGAGTACAAGAGGTGGAATATATGGGTCATATTGTATCTCATGAGGGTGTTAAGGTAGGCCCTAACAAAATTAAAGTCATTAAGGAATGGAAAGTCCAAAAAACCATAAATTAGTTGTGAGGATTTCTCGGGTTAAAGGGTATTATCAAAAGTTTGTTAACAATTATGGGAGAATAGCAGCACCTCTAACAACATTATTGAAGAAAGATGCATTCTCATGGACTCCTAAAGCAACTATGTCCTTTGAACATCTTAAAGAGGCAATGTGCCTAGAAATGGTCTTAGTTATGCCAGACTTCACAAAAACCTTTATTGTGGAATATGATGCCTAAGGAAATGGAATTGCTGTTGTTTCAATGCAAGAAGGAAGACCCATTGCTTTTAAAAGTCATCCAATAAAACGAAAGTATTTACATAAAGCTATTTATGAGAAGGAAATGTTGGAAAGACTACAAGAACTAAATAAATGGTGACCTTACCTAATGGGAAGACACTTCAAGGTAAAAAATGATCATGATAGTCTTAAACACTTTTTGGAATAAATACTATCTTCAGAAGAGAAGCAAAAATCAGTCACAAAGATGTTGGGTTATGACTTTAAAATCATATACAAAAAAGGGAAGCTAAATGTTGCTGCAGATGCACTCTCAAGAAAGGATGAATAGGTGGAAGCATTTCTTTGTGCCATTTCTATTATCCAACCAGATTGGATAACCGAAGAAAGGGATGAATGGAAGAAGGACGAAGAAGTGTGGACACTCATTCAAAATTTGCAGCAAGATCCTAGTACATCTGATAAATTTTGTTGGAAAAATTATTAATTGTGGTACAAAGATCACTTATATATTTGTAAGAATTACCAACTAAAACAAAATATTGTTTTGGAATTGCACGCTTCTCCTTTAGGAGGACACTCAAGATTTTTAAGAACTTACCACAGGGTGAAGAAAGATTTTTTTTTAAGATGGCCTTAAATATTATATTCAAAATTTTGTAGTTGAATGTCTAGTTTGTTAGCAAAATAAAGTTGAGAAAATTAAGACTCAGGTCTTCTACAACCTTTATCCATCCCAAGTTAACGTTGGGAGGAGATACCAATGGATTTTATCACAGGTTTACCTAAGTCCGAAGGAAAGAGTGTCATCATGGTGATAGTTGATTGAATTACCAAGTATGCACACTTTTGTGCATTATCTCATCCATTTAAATCAAGTACAGTTGCTACTGCATTTATGGAAACAATTCAAAAGCTACATGGAAACCCAAATATTATTGTAAGTGACAGAGATCCCATTTTTACTGGAATTTTTAGATTGTATTATTTTCATGTTTGGGTAGCCAACTAGCTCATAGCTCATCTTATCATCCTCAATCAGATGGGTGAACTGAGATAGTGAACACATGTTTGGAAGGATATCTTCGTTTGTATCTGATAAAAAAACACAATGGTTAAAGTGGTTAACTTTGGCTGAATGGTGGTATAAAAATTCCTTCCATACTACAACAAAAATCACCCCATTTATGGCACTTTATGGATATCATCCATCGTCCATCACATCATATTTAAGAGAAATTTCTAAGGTTCAAGCAGTGGAAGATCACATCGCGCATCAACAACAAGTTCTCCAACTCTTAAGGATAACCTAAATTTGGCACAAAATCGAATGAAACAACAGGCAAATCAACATCACAGTGAGAGAAGTTTTGATGTAGGAGACTAGGTATTTTTACGATTACAACCATACAAAAAAATTTCCCTCAAGCAAGCTAAGAAGGATAATAAATTATCTCCAAAGTACTATGGTCCTTACAAGGTGTTGAAAAATATTGGTACTATGGCATACAAATTGGAGCTTTCGTCTTCTTCGCGACTGCATCCAGTGTTCCATGTTTCATGCTTAAAGAAGGTTATAGGTGACAAACTTCCAGTTCAAACAATATTTCTAGAACTCTATGAGGAAGGAAAATTCATATTAGAACCTGAAGCAGTCATAGAAACAAGAACTCAAAAACTACGAAATCGATCAATTTCAAAGTATCTCATCAAGTGGAAGAACTTACCAACTGAATATTCTACATGGGAGGATGAGAATTTTATACAGAAGCATAAAGAGCTACTCAAGCATTGAGGACAACACTTTTTTGAAGGATAGGAGCATGTTAGGTCCCTATATTACTAGTATAGTCCCTTATTGTGGTTAGTGTAGCCCCCTTATGGTTATTGTTGTACCCCTGTAACCCCCATATTGTTATTATTGTGTTCTTACACTTTTATTGTTAGGTCGGCTAGGATTATATTGTGACCCCATGGACTCCTATATCTAGAATGAGATTTTTTTCATTTGTATCATGCAAGAATTGTTCATATATGTAATGTAAAGGAGTTTTCCCCCTCTGTTGGGTCATAAAGGTGACTCTTATAGGAAACTTCAATGCTTCCCATTTAATTATCAACCCCGGGCAAGTCTTGTTATTTTAAGAGTGTAAGCACAATATATGCAAGTTACATCAGAGGACAACTACTCTAAATTATTATAAGGAAGACTGACTAATTCTCGAAGTTCAATCAAATCAATTTGGAAGTGAATTATAGAATGATTTTGAATTTTCTGTTTTGAAGCCTATGCAGAAATAAATACTCTAGACTGAAGAAATAAATACTCTAGACTGAAAATAATAAACTGTAATTGAACAATGTGCATTGATCAATTGAAAAAAAATCATAATGAATTGAACAGTAACTCTAATAAATTGAACAACAATTGATTATTCTAAATTTTGCAATGGAATTCTATTTTAAATCAACTAATGACATCCCTATTAATTAAACAACAACCAAACGCTCACAATGATAATGAAAAGATCCAACATTAACTACATGCAGAATTGAACAGCAGACATGTTAAAACTAATCAAACTATTATAAAAGCATTGGGAAATGATGAAAGCATCTAAACAATTATGAAAGCATTGATTTTAAGCAAGAAGGCATGAATGGTGAACTACTCTAATGAAAGAGGAAGTTGTAGCATCTCATGTTCATAATTAACCAATTAAACGAGATATTATGAAATACACTAGATGACTGGAAACAAAAGTTCTGTAAATAAACATATAGCACAGAAGTAGCAGAGAAAATCCCAGGGTTGGGCCCAAAGCCACTAGAAGTCTACTCCTAAGGAAAACTCAGAGATTGTCTATTCCAAAAATGCCAGATTCATTATTAAGCTGCAGAGTAATACATTAATACAACTTGACGATTCTGTCCCGATACATCTATTACAGAGACGAGGTATCTATATTGTTCATCTTCGGCCTTTTAAAGGCGAATTAAAAAGTAGTAATGGGTACTTTTCATATGGGACCATGCTGCTTCGTGGTTTTCATTTGAGTACTCCAAGCGTAGATGTGGCTCTCCATCTCCCGCTGGTCCATAGGAGCCATTATGATCCCGTTTGCTTCCCTTGTCAGTTGTCTTTTAGTCATTAGCAGTTCAGTCGCTTTGCTTCCCTACCAATAAAGATACGACAAGTCATGTTTTACGTTGTTAAATATTCCTTTTATCATTAGTTCATTTTTCCTTGGAATTACGTTATTTCCATTTACTTTATTGCTAGGATGAGGGGAAAATTCATAAAAGTACATGACAAATCGTGGTAAAGATGGGATGAAACATACCTTCTTTTCAGCCCAACATACTCCCCTGCTTACCTATTTGTAGGTCCTCGTGCAAACAAATGGTTGAGTTGTAGCCGGGTTAGAGAATATGTAGGGTATACCTCATCTTTATAGAGTCTGAAGCCATGTGTCTGTTTTTCACATTGTTCATGGAGCCTACCCACCTCTGTTTGGCTACTGCCAATGCTTCTCCTTGAATGTCCTGGAAGTGATCTCGCCCATGCTACACTATATCCTTATGGATAGGCCCTAGTTTGGAGATAAATCCTTTCCTCTACATGAATTTCTTATGTTGGGTGAACAGGTACAGGGGTTTAGTAGGTTCCCCCCAAACCCATAGGTCTAGGCCATGCTCTCTCTTCTGAAAGGTGTTGTAGGCTTTAGTCCACCGAGTCTGGTTCTTGGAAAAAGATAGGAAATCCTGGAACTAAACGTCCCCAATGAAGGGGTTGGGGTTACTATCCCTATCTTCCTCTAGAAAGAAATTGTGTAAATATAATTCACACAGAAGATGTTGGACCTGCTTGTCCTGCTCATTGCAATACTAGACAAATTCTTCAACAGTTTTAAAAATTGTGGGATTCCCTACCCTGAAAGCCCTGATTTTCAACAGTAAATATTGTTCTACTAAGAATAGATCATAGTTGGTGGCTGGTGCCCTGCAAGTTAGTACATTAGAGTAAAGAGAGAAAACCATACTGGTTTACTTCTTAGCTTTTTCCACCTGATCTTGTGCTTTCTTTACTTTCGTCATTTCTTCCCTGAGTTGGGAAAATGTTTCATCCTCAGTTGCAGAAATTTCTTTGAATTTATTTAGTAGTGCCTAATGTTCCTATAAGGGCACTACTTCTTTTCTGCACTGGGCCAATTCATGCTGGGCTTAAATTAATTCGTTATGAAATTTTTGATAGGCATCCTTTTCTACTAGGGAAGCGTAGGAAAGTGTCTCCTCCATTTGAGTTTCGTTCTCTTTTGTAAGTTCAATATTAGTCTGCATAGAAGCTTCAGCAGTGTCCACTAGGTCAGTCTATATAGAAATCTCAGCAGTTTCTACCAATTGGTTGAAAAAATCTGTTTGGGTTTGTATGGTAGCCAATTCCTTCTTAGTCTTCTGAGCCTTGCTCGCTTCCTTCAACTGTTTCTTTAGATGTTTTATCATATTTATTAACCTCTTGAAGGCCCTGCTCATTATCCTTAGCTTCTTTTCAGTTGATTTGTCTTCTAGCAAGGTTTTGGCAAGGGATGGAGGAGCAGCAGCTATGGTTTCAGGAATGGTAGTGTCGGTTCTAATGTTATCAGTGATGATAATTCCTTCCTGTGCTCCGAAGTTTATTTCTGCATTAACGTCCAGACTGGGTGAGATAATTTTCCCTTCAGGTGTTAGGGGCACTGTCTCCATGCTTTCATTTTGTTCTAATGGTATGGTATCTCCTGATTGATTTCCATATTCGTATATCCCTTCTGTCCAGTCTTCCCTACTCACCCATTCAGTCTCGGGGGGAGATAAAACCATTAAAGCCTATAATTTATCCTGGTGGGGTAATATTTTAGTGTGGCCATAGCTGCTGGCGGTGACAGATTGATTCAATGGGTCCCCTTGCTCCTCACCTTGTTCATATGGGCTTCTAATTTCACGGGATGCCCTCATTTTCTCCAGAACTCGAGCCATTTCTTCTTCATAGCCTTGTAAGGGCATATTTTGAGGGCTTGAAGGTGGTGTATGGGATGGTCCTGCCTCATTTGGAAATTCAGAGGTGTCTTGCCATAATTGCAGCCTTTCGTACCATCTTCGTTTCCCTGGTTCTGAGGTCGAGGCATGGTCCCTTTTCCCTCTTTCTTTCCTGGGTATGTTTATTCTGGGAAGTTCAATTTGTGTTCTGATAGTGTTTTCCTCAAGGGCATGCAGGGAAGGATTAACTAAGATGTCCCAAGACGTATGTTGTTTTCCTAGCTTGTGAATGATGATTAGTTTGATTAAGCCATGGTGGCTGAATACTGCTTGGGGGTTTTTGTCTTTTCTAATTCGAATAGCATTGTCGTGCAATAAAAAATTCAAGAAAGAAGGCAGATTAACTGAAATTTTTCGTTTGAGAACAACTAAGAGTTTAATTTGGCAGGGTTTTACCACGTCCTGGCATTCGTTGCATGTGAAGCATATTTGTATGAACGCTGCCACTTCCTACCAAGGTTGTCATAAGGACGTAGGGTTAATCCCCTTTCCTTTCAATTCCAATGGTTCTACTGGGTCTTGGTATGCTGAGATTGCTTCTCGTAGGAGGATATGTTTTTTAGTCCATCTTTCTCCCTCTGTTGATAGTCCAGAGACTTGTGTGATGACTTCATTGGTGACTGGTATGATTCTTCATCTGACTCTAGTGTTCCCTTCCCGCAGGTTTTGCAGAAACTCAACCGCTATTTCTGTGTCGAACCCTTGCAGTTTGTGTAGATATGGAAACCACCCAACTTGCTGGAGAATGGTGCAAGCTACTTCTGAGATTTGGAAGGTTGTGGGTTCATTTCAGAGAGAATTCCCTCCCATGGCTGTTATTTGAACTAATTTTTCCTTCTGTCTGAATTTCTTCCAGCCCTGTTGGTTAAAACAAACACTGCATGCGAGAGAGAAAGAAATTTCAACCTTATGTCGTAAATGTATGTAACCTCATATCGTAAATGCAATGATCTTTCAGTCCCATGAGCGTATCCAAAGGAAGTTGTGCAAGGAATTCGTATGCTTATTCATTATTGATATTTACACCCCCTATCTCAGGAGAATGGCGTCCATGTCCTTAAGGACAAGAGAGATTGCAACAATCATGAATGCATACAAGGGAAGAGTTTAGAAATCAGTAATCATAGTTGTACGAGAGAAGGGTTTCCATGGCCTAGGAGCTCAAGAAAAGAGGAGAGATTGCATCAATCATGAATGCATGCAATGCGAAGGTCAGAATCAGTAATTATCATAAGTGTACATCAGGTGGAAATGACCGAAGAAGGGGGAGAAAAGAGGTATAGAAATTATTTTGATAGGATGTCCTTATTTAATGGTGTAGCATGACGAGAGCATGACCACGATGGATTATGATTGGTGTTGTCATCCCTGAACTCAAACATGAAAGGATAATTAATTCATAGTTAGTTATGTGGATAGATAGTGTTAACACTTATTCGAGTAGTGCATTTATATCATAAATGGATAAAATAGGAAATAAGGCATATAAAAGTAATTTTCCATTGTTAGAAAAATACTCTCATACCACAAGCAGAGCCACTGCTGCCAGCAGGAATTAATAGCCTTGACAGGGTTTCTATTTTAACCCGGAAAATGAGCCAGAATCCTCTATGTAAAAGTGTATATTTTTCTAGTTTTAACTAGAGATCACCATGCTGGGGTGGTGGCCTAATAGTCAAGGTGCCACTCACTGGGGTTGTAACAGAGTTATCAGGCCGACTCATGATGATACCTCTTGTCCTTCAAGAATTTTGAGCTGTCGAGAAGGTCACTACCCTGGTGTGTTGGCCATTGTGGGCATGTCACTTGTTAAACCCTTACGATCATGGTAGGTTGGCTCATGGTGAGACCCCCTTCCTCTCATATAAACATGATATTTATTATTGAAAATTAGGCATTTTGATTTGTTTTATGAAGAGACCATTGTGCTGCTGTGGTGGCCAGATGGTCACAGTGCCACTCACTGGAATTGTAACAGAGTGATTAGGTTGGCTCGTGATGAGACCTCATGTCCTTCAAGCAGTTTGAGCTGTCAAGAAGGTCATTACCCTGGTGTGTTGGCCATTGTGGGCATGTCACTTGTTAAATCTTTATGATCATGGTAGGTTGGCTCATGATGAGACCTCCCATTCTCTCTTAAAAATTTGCATATAAACATGATATTTTCTTATCCTTTATACATGAAGGAAGGCTCATTAACTCCTTAAGAGTTAGGGATGGTGTGAGAAGTAAAAAGAATGCCAATACAATTAATACTCCTTATTCCTATATCCTTATGTCAAGGGGGAATACGACTCGAGAGTGTGGAAAGATATACCATCATAAGACTATGAATTGTGAGATAATATGTTTGAGTAGGAGATGTCTAGCCCTTCATTACATAGATAAACCATGTCAGCTTCCGGAGTAGAGATTTCCTTCAAAGTTTCAAAGGATCATCATATTAGTAACATTACTTCTTTTCTCCTTTTCAGGTGCCAATTCCTATTCAGAAATTTCTTTTACGGCTAGGGTGTGTAATGAGGAGTGGATATTCAAGAAGAGGTCATCAAAAATTAAAAAAACATGCTTAGAAGAAAAAAAATAGTTATTCCATTCGATTGAACATTAGTCATTCAATCGGAATGAACAATAGTTGTTAAAAAATTTGAACGACACAAATAAACACACAAACACACAGTTGTTCAATCTGATTTAATAAAAGTTGTTCGATTGGATTGAACAGTAACCGTTCAAAGGTTTGAACATCGAAAATAAGCAACACACTGATGTTCAATCCGATTGAACAGTAGATTTTCAACTAGATTGAACAACACTCATTCAAAGGTTTGAACAACAAAAATAAATACACATTTGTTCAATCCGATTGAATAGCAGTTGTTCAATTGGATTGAATAGCAGTCATTCAAAGGTTTGAATAGAAAAAATAAACACGCAAACACACAGTTGTTCAATCTAATTAAACAATAGCTGTTCAATTGGATCGAACAACAGTCGTTCAAAGGTTTTAACAACAAAAATAAACACGCAAAATAAAGGATAAAGGAAAAGAATACAACTGTGAGTATGAATAATGTACAAAAAATGAGAAAACTATAAATTCCAAGGGAAATATATACTAGAGGAACTAACAAGTTTTCATGCACCTAAATTTGTGGGGCTAGCACCCTCTGCAGCTAAATTTGGATGGTGGGATCATCTCGTACTTGTTGGCAGAAAGACTCCCTTGTAAGTGGTTTGTGATAGAGGCACAATATATGTCCATTGACTTAGAATGTAGAACCACATCCATCTATGGTAGTCAAGGTGAGAGTACCATTGCTATGTACTTCCTGAATTTCGTATGGATCGAGCCACCTTGTTTGTAACTTGCCTGGGAAGTCTTGGAATTTGGAGCCGTAGAGAAGTGCCCAATCTCCTTTCTACAATTTCGTCTTTTTTATGAGGTTTTCATGCCACTTAGCTCATTTTTGTTGGATAATTGTGGTGCACTGCAGAGCTAGTAGCCATATTTCATCTAATTCATTTATTTTTTGGAGTCTTCTAATGTAGGCCTCCGTCAAATCTAGCCCCACCTCCTGGGTTGTCCTTAGAGTCTTTATTTCGGATTCGATATGAAAAATTGGTTCTCTTCCAAATACCATATGGTACGAAGAATATCCAGTGGTGTTTTTCCATGTTGTGTGGTAAGCCCAAAAGGCCTCTGGTAGTCTAGTAACCCAATCCTGGCGATCTGTTGAGACATTTTTAGTGAGAATTTCCTCAAGGAATTTGTTGGTACTTTCAACCTGCCCATTTTCCTGGAGGTGGTAGGGAGATGTGACTCTATGGATGATATGGTGGTTCTTCAGAGTGGCCATAATTTTATTTCCCACAAAATGTTCCCCCCCATTAGTTATCACTTCCCAAGGTAAGCCATATCGCAAAAATAGCTCAAAAAGAAATTTAATCACAGATTCTTCCATAGCTCTTGATAAAGCCACTGTTTCTACCCACTTTTTCACGTAATTTGTGGAAACTAGTATGTAGATCTTCTAGTTTGATGGCGGTTTGAATGGTACAATGAAGTCCAGTGCCCACCGTTCGAAAGGTTCCACTACCAATGGTGGTTGTAATGGAATTTCGTCAGCTTGGCCTGGGCGGCCCATTCTTTGGCAACTATCACAGGCTTGGACATATTTCTTGGCATATTTAAAAATTGTAGGCCAATAATAATCCATTTGCAATACTTTGTGCCTGTTCTATGATCTGTAAAATGGCCACCACATGGTTCATCATGGCAGGCCCGTAGGATGTCAAAAATCTCATCTTCTCGAATGCATCTGCGTATATGCATATCAAATCCTATATGAAAAAGATATCCACCGATCCATGAGAATCTAGAAATACGCTGAACAATCAGCTTCCATTCCTTTGATGTCAAGTGTTTGGGAAGCTTTCCTATTGCCAGGTAGTTTGCTACATCTGTGTACCATGGTTTTTCTACTGTTACATCGAACAAATGTTCATCGGGAAGCTGATCGTCCACCGCTAGTATGTCATCTAACCTAAGAACTCTAGACCGAAAATATGCAACCACGTTCTCCTTCCCTGGACGATCTTTGATATTTATGTCAAACTCCTGTAAAAGCAACAACCAAGGAGTTATTCTCCCATTTGTAATAAGCTTATTGGCTAGATATCTAATGGCAGAGTTATCATAATACAGGAGTACTTGATAGCCAAATATATGATGTCTAAATTTATTGATAGCATAAATGACAACCAAGAACTATTTTTCAGTCACTGTATAGTTTAATTTGGTAGGAGCGAGATTATTGTTGATATAATAAATAGCATAGTGCTTTTTATCTTCTTCTTGATCGAGAAATTCCCCTGTCACTGTGTCAGATGCATCTGAGGAAATGTGAAAGGGAAACTTCTAGTTAGGACCACATAAGATCGGTGTTGTCGAGACCAGTTTATTTAAATTTGTAAAAGAAGTGTCACATTTATCAGACCAATGAAATTGAACATTTATAGTTAATGCATACAAGGGTGCAAAAATTTGCGAGAAATTATTTATAAACCTGCGATAGTACCCTGCATATCCAAGGAAACTACGTACCTCTGTATGCATACAAGGTGTGGCTAATAAAAGAATTACCTCTATCTTTGCCAGATCTACCTGTATTCTAGCTACAGAGATGTAGTGTCCTAGGATTACTCCTTTGATCATCATCATGTGAAAATTTTCATTTCTCAAAGACGATCTCGTAGCAATAAATCGTTCCAATACTTTTTCTAGTGTTTCTAGCGCTTGATAAAAATCATTCCCATATGGGGTAAAGTTGTCCATGTAAATTTCAAGTCATTCATTTATTAAATCATAAAAAATGCTGATTATGGCTCTTTGGAATGTTTTTGGGGCATTGCATAATCCAAATGGTAATACCCTGTAGGAAAATGTACCCCATGGGTAGGTAAAAGTTTTATCTTGGTCTTTGGGGGCTATCTATATTTGATTGTAACCGCTGAACCCATCAAGGAAGGAAAATAATCATTTCCTACCAATGTATCAAGGACCTAGTCAATAAAATTAAGGGGGAAGTAGTCTTTCTATGTTGCTTTATTTAGTTCTCCATAATCCACAGATTCCCCAGTTCCCATTCTTCTTAGGAATGACTACTAAAGGAGAAACCCATTTTCTGTCTGAGATAGGATAAATGAAGTTTACATCTGACAGCTTTTGCAACTCATCTTTTACAATGTCTTTCAGATGCAGGTTTAGCCTTCATTGAGGCCACCGATTATGTTGAGCCTCCTTGTCAGTTTAAATGTGATGCGTGCATAGCTGAGGATCTATACCCTTCCTTTCTGGGTAGTTCCAAGAAAATTCTCCTTGATATTTCTGTAAAACCTTTATGAGCTTTTTCTTTTGGTTACTATCCAGACTTCCATTGATATTTAAAACCTTCCCTGGCTCAATTTTGATTGGTATGCTGTTGCAAAAAATAGTCGTTGGTATGTGCTGATTATCAATGTCTGCCAAGGGCTCTTCTTATGTTTCATCATCAAGAACTTCTTTTAAAATTTGGCATTTTAAGTTTCCGATGCAGATGGCTGATTCATGAAGTTATTTATTTTAGCATCTTCAGTTTGATATTTGAATTCAAGAGCTTCAACTATTGTCAGTGGTACGAATGTTTTGTTCCCAGTATGTATGTGGATGCCTATGAATATTTACAGTGGGTATATTTGGTTTTGCAGGCGGCTAAATGATAATATTTTTTATGGGATCACCTCTAGCAATGGTCATGTTGCCTGTTCGCCAGCCTATGTAAGCATCGACTATTGCTAACCAAGGTTGACCCAATATCAGGGGGTGTCCATCCATCCTACTTTTTGGGTTAATAACTAAAAAGTCAGCTGGATTCTCCCATGAGTCCAGAAAAACCAGGATGTCTTGTAATATTCCTTCTAGTTTGATAACAGATCTGACAGCAAGTACCAGCAAGGTAGACGTGGGTTCTAACGTTTTTATCCCTAACTTCTCGTAGGTTTCTGTAGTTAAGATGTTGATAGTTGCCCCTAATTCAACCAATGTGTTTGGAAAGGAGTGGCCAAAGACTTGTACAGTTACTATGGGGTTCCTTGGATCCTCATATTTTACGGGTGTTTCTTTACCCAACAGTAAGTCTGATACTTCCCCTACCACATGAACAGTGGGTACAAATTTTTCTTTCCTCACCTGTTTCTTTCCACACATCTATTTAATTGTCTTGGCATATATAGGAATGTCTTGTATAGCTTGCAAAAGAGGAATTTTAATGCAAATATTTTTTAATTCCCCTAAAATATCAAAATCTGGAGAGACTATCGATCCAGGCAATGTTAATATTTCAGGGAATGGAGGGGGAGAAATCATAAGGTTTATAGGTTTCCTTTGGTCAACCATTTCCCTCCCCTGTTGTACCTCTGTTTCAGCCATAGTTGTTTGTCTAGGCACTGTCAGAATTTCAAATTCAAGTTGTGGTAGGGTCATATCTTCTTTTGGTGAAATAAAACATCATGATCTCAACCCAAGTTCATTGCATTTATTCTATTTAGTTTTTGGGTTTGGGTTTTCAACAATCTGAATTAGCTGAATCGACCTGTTGTTAGGATTAGGATTGGGTTGAGCCGGTATTTGAGGACGCATGATAAGCTGAGGATTGTGTTGGACTGGGTATGGATTTGGTAATGTAGGTTTATTTTGAACCCCTGTCCCCATCGGTAGATTGG
Source organism: Pinus albicaulis (assembly GCA_034641835.2). Lineage (NCBI taxonomy): Eukaryota > Viridiplantae > Streptophyta > Pinopsida > Pinales > Pinaceae > Pinus > Pinus albicaulis. The sequence goes on along the minus strand of CM076575.1, from coordinate 1,698,840,045 downwards.
TCATTCCCAGAGGTTGCTGCCAGTTTTGAGGATAATATGTGGTTTGTGAAGGGGAGGTAGGCCACTAGGACAGATAGGGATTTGTTTGCCAGTAAGGGGGAGAAAAAGGAAAATTTGGCCAATTATTACCTAAAGAGGGTTGTGCTGGCCAAGGAGGCATAGGAAATGATTGAGATGGCCAAGTAGAGAAAGGTGATTGGTTCTACCAAGCTGTTGTAGGGTTCTGCTGGTTAAATTGTGGAGAAGAATAGAACTGAGGCAGGTCTTGTGGCATACCTAGTTTTGCTTGCCACTGTCAACGCTGGTTCATTAGATATACTGGTCCATCTCTTCTTCTGCTTCTTTAAAAACTAATTTCAGCCCCGTAAGTGAAGGGAAATGGTCAGTGGCATGGTCCTTGATAGAAATAGCACATGTTTGGACCATGTCTATTAATGGACATTCCCGTTGGTTGTGCTTCTTCTGACACCGTGGAAAAAAGATAGCCAAGTTTTTTTTTGTTATAGCTTCATTATGTTTGGATTGTAGGACACATAGCTGCATTTTTAGGGTATCCAAGATATTAGTTTTAAAATCTTCTAAAATTTTACCAAATTCTGTTCTCGTCACGTTGCCACCAGATTGCTTAGGTTTCCTGGTAGCTGAGTCTCACCCGGTTGGCCTACTTCGTGTACTACCCCGAGAAAACCTGATACACAGTGAAATAATGTCATCATATTCTTCTTGATAGATGTCCCCTTTTCCCATTATGTTAAGTATTTTGATCCATTCTTCTTTCACTCCCTTAATCATCGTTGCTTTTAATATATCCTTAAAAAATGTAGTATATGGAGACCTTTGCAAGTTATATTGAAATATTTCGACATATTCTTCTAATGTATCATTGTCCTTTGTAGACATATTGAATATTTCATCTTTTAGTTCTTTAGTCTGGTAATAGTCTTAATATTTATTAAGAAAATAGTTTTTCATTTGGTCCCAAATATTAATGGTTCCTCCACCAAGCCCCATGAGAAAATGTAATGTTGTTCCCTTCAAGGTAGAGGGGAATAATTTCAATTTCTGAGGGTGAGTGATGTAGTCGTATACCCTACATAAGACATCGAATTCAAATAAGAATGCATTGGGATCTTTCGAGGTCAACCCATGGAAGGTGGGGATGGTTTCTAATGGAATGGCTTTCATAGGGGCATTTGTAGTTGGATCAACAATGGGATACTCCAATGTTGATTTCTGCCTTTGGTTTTGGTTGTTTGCCATTTGATCAAATATAGGCCAATAATATTTGGGGATTTCTTGTTCTGGAGGAATAATATCAGTGGAATTAGGGAGTGGATGTGGAGGAAGCCTTACAACACTTCCCTGATCTGGGATGCTGGGTGTCTCTGTTTCAACCACTCTCTAAGGGGATCCAAACTCTAGAGTTTTTACTTGTACCACACTGGTGGTTTCTCCCTCTACTTCCTACAAATTGCAAGAACCTCCCTCTCTCAAAGGGTCAGGACTTACATGATCAGCAACCTGAAGGCTTTTTTCAGACCCTTATGTTTCACTGTGAAACTCGGCATGGGTTGTAGATGGCGAGGTTGTTGCCTGAGGGAGTTTAGTAGGACCCTGAGTAGGAATGGTTCTGGGTTCTACGAATGCCTGGAATTCAACCTTCTTAATGATTTCATCTATATATGTTGTTCTAGCAAGGATCACCAGTCCTTTGGGTTTTGTGGATTTAAGTGGGGGATTTTGATTTGTTTTTATCTTTTTCTTCCTAGTCATAAAACAAGAGCACCTATCCTACTAACCTATGCAAAATTTCTGAAAAGTGGGCTGGAGAGCAAGCATTTTTCTTGCTAGTACGTAGGTTCTTACCTCTCGTTTTCAATACCCAATTCTTCACAGCAAAAGGAAAAAGAAATAAAGGACATCACACTTAAACACTCTCCCCGATAACCGTGCCAAAAATGTTGGGTCATAAAGGTGACTACTACAGGCAACTTCAATGCTTCTCATTTAATTATCAACCCAGGGCAAGTATTGTTATTTCAAGAGTGTAAGCACAGTATATGCAAGTGACATCGGAGGACAACTACTCTAAATTATTATAAGGAATATTGTCTAATTCTCAAAGTTCAATCCAATCAATTTGGAAGTAACTTATAAAATGTTTTTGATTTTTTTGTTTTTAATCCTATGTAGAAATAACTACTCTGGATTGAAAAGGATAAAATGCAATTGAACAACTTGCGTTGATGAATTGAACAGTAATCATAATGAATTGAACAACAACTCTACTAAATTGAACAACAATTGATTATTCTAAATTTTGCAATGGAATTATCTTTTAAATCAACTAATGACATCCCTATGAATTAAACATCAACCAAATGCTCACAATGATAATGAAAATATCCAACATTAACTACATGCATAATTGAACTGCAGTCGTGTTAAAAATAATCAGACGATTATAAAAGCATCGGGAAATTATGAAAGCATCTAAACAATTATCAAAACATTGATTTTTAGCAAGAAGGCATGAATGGTGAACTAGTCTAATGAAAGAGGAACTTGTAGCATCTTATGTTCATAATTAACCAATTAAACAAGATCTTATGAAATGCACTAGATGAATGGAAACAAAAGTTCTGTAAATAAATGTATAGCACAGAAGTATCAGAGAAACTCTTAGGGCTGGGCCCAAAGCCACTAGAAGTCTACTATTAAGGAAAACTCAGAGATTGTCTATTCCAAAAATGCCATATTATTTATTAAGCTGCAAAGTAATACATTAATACAACTTGACGATTCTGTCCCGATACGTCTATTATAGAGAATAGATATCTATATTGTTCATCTTCGGCCTTTTAAAGGCAAATTCAAAAGTAGTAACGGGTCCTTTCCATACAGGACCCTGCTGCTTTGTGGTTGTTGTTTGAGTAATCCAAGCATGGATGTGGCTCTCCATCTCCCGCTAGTCCATAGGAGCCATTATGATCCCGTTTGCTTCCCTTGTCACCTGTCTTTTGGTCATTAGCAGTTCAGCCACTTTGCTTCCCTATCAATAGAGATATGACAAGTCAGTTTTTATGTTGTTAAATATTCATTTTATCATTAGTTCATTCTACCTTAGCTTTACGTTATTTCCCTTTAATTTATTACTAAGATGAGGGGAAAATTCATAAAATTACATAAAAAATCATGGTAAAGATGGGATGAAACGTACCTTCTTCTCGGCCCAACACCCTCGAAGAGGCTTATTTGTAAGGTATTGATCTCTCTTTTCTTCTATTTTTGGAGTTGGTTTCATAACATATTTTTTCCTAGGTCCCACTGAAATTTTATGAAGAAACACCACCCCCCCCCCCCCAACCCCCACCCCCCCGCCCGTGGATGCTCTCACAAGTCTGCATGCCTACATTTGGGAGGCTCTGGGTGCACCCACAAGACATCATGCATGTGTCCAGGGACTAAATTTCCCAGGGACATGCATGTGTCCAGGGACTAAATTTCCCAGGGACATGCATGTGTCAGTGTTTGCGGGATTTAAGGTACTTTTTAAGCCCATAATCCTGGAAACTTCCCAAAACTTCCTGTAGCTTCCAAAAATCACTAAACACATGAAGAAAATTTCGAATAATAAAAAAATAACTCTAGGACTAAGACTGACCATCCCCATTCGAGACTGAAATTCTGTCAAATACTTGGCATGAATGAAAGCTACAGTTTTAGGATACAAGGCAGAACACAAATGATTGAAAAACTCTTATGAAACATTATAATAAGGATCACCACCCTCTTCCTTGAACAAATATGACACCAATTAGGTCTTGTATCCATCATTTTAACAATTACAAGTAAATACATGAAATATCCATGACATGGACTTTTCATTTAAACATGCTTATAACCAACATAAAACCATGGTAATAATAGTGAGATAAAAACCATTAAATCCACACATTAATAAGTACAAAATCAAGAGAAATTATCTTCCATTAAACATAGGAAATAACTAACTAGGTTTTAGTCTTCCACATACGACCTAACCATAGACATGGTTGAGCCAAATATCTCTTCATCCAGTCACCCCTGTTCCATATTCCAAGGATGAATGTGGGATCTCATGGAATAAACCATCCAAAACACAACTAAGGGAATCCAAAGGCTAAAATGCTTCCATCATCACTATATCGTGATCACACCAAAACTGGTGCTCTGAGAAAAAAACCAAACCAAACTTGGAATTCCATCTAGAATCCATCACTATCCTTGAGGAATTTTCCATCTCCCCGTCTCTCAGGCTTTACTGCAATCCAATCCCGAATCACTAAGCCGTAAACCGAGACACCTACCTCAAGCTTTACCATGTATCCTGCCCAAACTAATAAAGGTATTCTTAGGCCTTTGGGAATGAACCTCAGACCACCTCCACCCCAGATTCAAAAATCCACTTGGAAATTACAAAGCTCAAACTGAGATCAAAATCCCAAGAGAGCATGTCATCCAGAAAAAGGCAAGGCAAGGCTGAAAACCACTTTCAAAACCTGGAAAAACCATTTCACCAATAATAAGAGAACCAAATACCAAAATTCATAAGTCATGCATGTCCAAACCAACTAGGAAATCACACATGCAATATGTTACCTGCAAGTATTCCAGCTGAAGCTGCTAGATCTTGATCTTCCTGACTTAATATTTTCTTTCCTTTCCCTTCATTGTCCTTCCTCTGCTTTCTTTCCTCTTTCTTGGCTCAATGATGATTTTATCAAAGAAAAATATAAGTATCCAAGAGTATGATAGAGATAGAGAGAGAATAATGAAAGATCTCCAAAACTGAACTGACAAAATCTTAAGCAAAAAGTTTCCAACTAATCCGCAGACGCCTTTTTATTAATGAGGCCTTTATTTTCTTCATTTTCCATTATTTTCCTTCAGTTTACTCCTCACTTAAACTTGTGACCTTTCACCTTCATTTTTTCCTAATTTCCTTAATTTTCATAAATAAATGTGCCAAAAATACTTTTGCCTTTTTATTTCCTTAGCCATTCCCTTTGCCAATTTTCGTTAGCCATAACCACATACTCAGTGATGCCCACTAGGATATCTTTCCCCAAAATTTTAATTGGAATAAGTGTCTCTTAACCATGGTCTTATTTTTCATTTATTAACTTTTATTTCAAGGAATTTGTTAGAGTCCTATATTTTATAGGATCTCAAGGTGATTGAGTATTTCATATTTGTAATTTTACATTGTAAATAATTTTAATTGGAAAATGATTTCCAAAAATAAAAAAGTATATATAAAAGAAAATCAAAAGAGGGTATGTCAAAAAGAAAATGAATATGAAGAAAAAGACAAAAAGAAAGAAAATCGAAAAAGAATAAAAAGAGAATAAGAACCCCACAAAATAAAAATAGAAATAATATTGAAAGTGCTGCAAATTTAAATGCCAGTATTGTTGAATTAGTTTCCTTTATGTAAAAATCCAATAATATTTTGCGCAGCTTGTCTTAAAACGCCACAATGAATATATTTTTGTTCCAATCATACAACTTAATCATGATGGAACAATTCTAAATTTCATGTTAATTAGGTTAGTGAATAAAGATTTTTGAAACAATTTAATGTTGGAAAATCAATACTTAGGTAGAAAATGAAATTGATTCAACAATCTAATATGAATCAATAGGATAAATAAGTGATAGAGTAGGTTATATTTTTATAAAAAAAGAGGTTATGTGGGTTTGCTAGCTTAAATGCACCCTAAGGGAAAAAGATGAAAAAATGTTAGCTTAGAAAAAGAATAAAAATGAAAGGGTAGGTAGAAGTTGTATTAGAACTTTGAAAATAATTAAAATATTTATCCTAAGTTTGAGTCTTCAAGATATTTCATGCATATCAAAAGAAAAGGGTAAAATGTTTTTTTATCCTAAGTCTAAAATGGTTAGGCACATGAATATAAAGTGGTTCAAGGAGACCGGCGGGGGGGGGGGGGGGTGGGTGGGGTTCGAAAAAAAAAATATTTTTCTTCTTGGGCCCACACTAACATGGTGTCTCCTTGTCATTTTTCACCCCCCCCCCCCCCACCGCACTCCTCACTCAAACAACTTACTGCTTCATACCCCCTCCAAAAATTTGTTTCTTCGCCATACCTAGAAACCACCATTCTGCCTATTGAGTGCCTAATATGTCATTCCATCTCGACCATTATTGTTGCCAATTACTTGCCTTCCTGCGGAAAAGCACCCGTTGAAAAGTTAATTCATAATGACCATTAATCCAACAGATCTGCGGCACAATCAATGGAAAATTGATCAATTCATGTATAAAACCATGCATAATCAACTTCTAAAACTTTATCTTTTCTTTTGACATGCTCTCTATATACTTACTGCAGGTTTATAGAACGCCATAAAATCTCACTTTCTCATTATCAAAGCTTTCTTTGCAACTGCCACATCTTCTTCCCCAGTCCCAAAGTTTTATACAGTCCCGACAACCATTTTTTTCTCAAAAGCCTTCATTTACCATAAAATCGGATCCAATCACACCTCCTAAGAAGGGACAAGAGGAACATGTAAATCCATTACTCCATCCTCCTGTTGACCTTGATCACATACCATTAGCCGATAGAGACTATAAAATCCATGAAACCCTATGTGAATTAGAGTTGTTTGAGATTTACTTTTAGTTAGAAGACATGTACATTGATAAGTCTGATGATATTGGAATGTGGGAGTCTAGTTTACCCCATTACATTTTTCCCCATACCCACAGTGCCCCTGAATTCATTAGAAAGTGTCAAGCTTGTTATGTACCCAGCCAAAGAGCTATAATTTCTCCTACAGGAGAGATTTTTTTTACCATAATTTCCCAATCCATAGGCCAAATGATGCAAGCCCCTGTCACAGAAATGCAACCCCTCTCTCACATAAAGCACTCAATGAGCTGTATCAGAAGCTGGATTTTGCAAAAAGGGCTAAAAAACTTGAGCATTTTTAGGCTAAAGATACCCAACTACCCAAGAATAATCCTCCTTACTAATCCTAAATTTTCCCTGATAAGGCCAAGCAACTTATCACTATTATTTCTTACCTCCTTTGATATTATTCTGACCAATGGGTAGATGACTTAATTATAGTATTGCTTTCTATTTTCTCTGTAGATTATAAGCCTTCCATCCTGTTCAATTTTAGCCAATTCCTAGAAGATGTTATCCATGACCAATTTTTCAGATTCCAAACAAAAGAGGTCTTAAAAATGCCTCTATTTTAGTATATATGTTTTCCTATTTTCAAGGAGACAAATTCAAATTTACAATGAAAAAATTGGATGATGATGGAAATCAATAGTCTTTCATTCCTGGATTTCTATGGTTATGAAGAAACATAGATAGTATTCATACAAACAGTTCGTTGAATTTTTTTTACATCCAGCAATGAGTCTTCTAAGCAGCACCTCTGAGCCAAGAATTAGTGAAGACATCAGGAAGAGTTTACAGCTATGAGACGAAACAAAGACAGGAGACTGGTATTTATGCCAGAATTACACAGAATTGAGGATCTATGGATATGAGATTGCCCCCCATAAGCTCCCAAAATTCCTCCCAATGAGGAATTTTTCTCTAGAATACATCAGGAAAATTCTCAATGTTGATGAAGTCCATTTTTTGTCTGCAAAGAATAAATCACAATTCAGAATTAAAACACAAATATGACCTTTTATTTGCAATAGCAAGACAACAGGGGAGGAAGCAGACAAATTGTTAAGGAAATGGAATTTAGCCTCAGTTTCACATGGTCCAATAATCGATTAGGAACTATCTCCAAGCTAAGGGTAGAAAAAAAATCTACACCTTACATCCATACACACATGCCATAAATTGAAAGGTATATGAACGAATTAAAGTGGATTGAAAACACTTTGCAAGATTTTGAGGAGCAGTTAGTCTCGACTTCAACATCACAGACTCATGTCCCATGGGAGAAAGCAAGAAAAAGAATGAGGGAAGAAGTGACTAAAATTTCCAGCGAAGAATTCAAAATTATGTATAGGAAGAGGACCAAGCTCAATCCCAAAGTTAACCCAAGCAAAGATACAGAGCATGAATTCATCATAATCACCAAAGAGACACCTACTTCTTCGCAAGTTGGTGGTCAAACTACATTCTCTCCTACCACTTTGAAAACTTCACAGGAATAGCAACAGGCCATTCAGACAAGCACAATTGTCACAGGAGAGAAAGAGAAGACCATATTTTATACATTCCAAAAAATTAAGTTGAAGAATGAAGTTTTGAAGACTAGCACTTATAATCAATTCTAGAAGAAGACTTCTAGTTATCAAAGTAGAATTCTATCACCGTTTGACTCTGAGAAAGGAAAAATGTATTTGGCTTTTCTCCAGCCAAAAATTTCATAGCCCAAAACAACAACAGACTACACGAAGACTACATTTGAATTTGACATCAAAGACATCCATCCCATTGTTCAAATGGAGATGCACAAGAAAATAGGTGAAATGATTTCATCTACACTAACTGATACTGCTATGAGTTTTTCCAAATTGCAGGTTTCCTTAGGCAACATCTAGTCACATCTCAAGATGGATAAAATCTCTTTTATGGCCAAGGTTTCAAGAATTAAGTCTTTGGAAGACTTGGTGGTCAAATATGGATAATATCCTTCCAATATCAAAGCTGCACAATAGGTAATAAAGAAGAAGAATGTTGACATAGCAGCATTAAGGAAGCAATTAAAACTATCAGCTACAGAAGACCCTTTGACTAAGGAAATTGAAGAAAAAAAGTCTCAAAAGTCAGACATGATGAAGCTCATCATGGAACAGAATGCTCGGTTGAGACAGATGGAATCAGAAATGGAGAAGATGATAAAATAAAAAGAGCAGACTACTAAGATTTATATGGTCCCTTTGGAGGTTGTACCATTTACAGCCATTCCCACAACCACGACTTATACAAAAAGTACAAGAGATGGATTAGAACAATTAACAAATGCAGTGTAGAATTGTTAATCCAAACATAAGAAATCAAGAAACTTCATGATCAAGTTAAACTTTTGCAGGATCAGAAGTCCAAAAGTGAAAGCTCACATGTAGCTGAAGCACAAAGAGCACAAAAATTGATATAAAGGTTGTAGAAATCAGAGAGATTTTCATCCATTGGAAATACATTGGGCCAAGTCAAAGAGATAATATGGAAATATGTCATTGAATCCATTAATGAAATCTAGCCATGCATCCACATTATATTTTAGCAGAAGGATTTGATAGAGAAATCCAATGATGCCATCAAAACCATCAAAGAAGATTTTAGAGACATGCCAACTACTTCCAACAACATCATCAAGTTCTTAAACTCCAAGAACAAATATGAGTTGGATGACTTAGGAGTGGATAATAGGACATAGAAAATTTTAGAGGTAAGGAAGCCTCTTTCTAAGAATAACCTTATAGTATAGCTAGAAGAGAAATGCCATAGCTTAGAGATAGCTGTAAATAGATTCTTCACTAGGATTGAGCCCTTAACACAGAAGGGTCTTCCTTCTCTATTTGTAATAAATGAAAAGCTAATAAAAAAACATGATTATGTGAAGAAGATGAATGCGATTTCCAGAGAAACGGTCAAATTATCGAATATCAAAGGCACCATGATAAGGAAAGAATTCTTGCAGGCATTAAGTCATGACCTTTTCATCCAGCATGAGGTAAAACACATCTTTGTTGTAAAACCTACTTTTTCTAAATATATCGAAGTGGATGAAATCTACATAAAGGTCATTTAGTTAACTATCCCAGATGAAGATTGATGGGATAAGTTAAGTGAGATGTAGTAGTAAAGAGTAACAAAGAATAGTCATCTGCGGCCAGCACTACAGCCAATGCAGCCTACAAATAGGTCTACTCAGCAAGTGATTCCTTAAAAACAGTGTGAGCATGCCAGATCACCTTCATCAAACCTATATTTTGTCACAGTTAGAGTTTATTGTTCAATTTAGGCTAATAATACATTGTCTGTTGAGACAACATTGATTGTAATTAGTTTTGTAATATTTTAATGTAAATACTTCATTGTTCGAAGTATTTTAGGTTGATTTCTGAACATATTTTTCCTACTGCGCAATTGTAAATTCAAATTTTTTTGGAGCATCAATAATACAAAGACTTCTTTCAGGATTTGTGTGGTCTAATTACTGGTGAAGTGTTTCTATTGTTTATATTTTTTCCGTCGTTTTTCCTTTTCTTTGTTATCAGAAATTCTTAATTGTAAAAAAAAAGTGCTATGAATAGGACGTGTTATTTAAAACACCTTAGTTTGGCTTCTTTTACAATTTAAATGTTTTCCACTAAAGTCAAATTGAAAAATACTTAGTTTCATTTCAGTCTCAACTGAAATTCACTTTTCTACCATATCCATTATTCCTTTAAAAATCTAAAATAATCTAGTGAATACAACCTAGGTTGCCCTATTATAACTCTTTTAAAAATTGATGCAACATCCAATTTTATATTTTGACTCCATTTCCCAATGGGAATATAAATATTTAATCAACCAAATCAATCAAAATCAAACAAACAACCAATTACACTCATAACTAGCCCAATATCTACTCAAAAAAAAGTTAAAAAATAAATATAGATCCCTCTCTAAAACTGGCAGGGCTAGATCCCAACTTCCAAAGTGGTATTGATGCTGTCCTTTGTGTTTATTCTACCAATATTTAAATTACAGAATGATAACATAGTGGCGACCATACTAGGGAATGAATTGAAAAAATTGTAATTTCTTTCAAATTCATAACCATGGTTCAAGAATTGTATGATAGGAATAATTCAAGAAGATTGGTTTTCTTTTCATTAGTGTAAATAATAAGTGTGTGTGTGCATTTAGATCATAAAATTTGTCTCCCAAAAGATCCTACACTCGATCTCATCTTGGTCCAAAACCTGTAGAAATTGTAGATGACCTTGGGAAGATACTGAAAAGAAAGAGCATAGTAGAGAGCCAAGGAAGTAGGAGTCTCTCTCATAAAGAAGATTCACTCCCAAAAGACTTTGTAACTCTGTAAGACATTGAGCTTGGCTTACCTTTTGAACAGAGCTTATTTATAACTAAGTCATCCAATTTGGAAGATAAAATAGTAGTAGACGAAGCTACATTAAGAAGAAATTCATCTGAAGCCTAGTCTATCCCTAATGATATAGACCTTCAAATTATCCAAGACTTTGATAAATTACATGGTTTAGTCTCAGGTATATACCTTTCTATTCATGAGGCTTATGTCCAACAATCTGTAGAAATTTCTGCTCTGACTTCTTATGCAAAATTATCCACCTCATCACAATCTGTGCATCCTAGATCATCAAGGCATACTCCTTTTTTAGTTTCTAATACTACTCCAGTACTTTCTCACCAATAAACTCAAACTCCTTATTCTTCCCAATCCTCAACTACAATCCAACCTTCAGCTCCACCCAAACCCCAAGTTTCAGCTCAGCCTTTACCTTTGATTCAGCCTCCGCCTTTCATCCAACAAACACCTCATATTGTTCATCGTCATATCCCTATAATGGAAAGTAGATATGATCCCCTTGTCCTTCAAGCTCCTTTGGCAAACATGCCATAGGATTATCAAACAAGAATTCCTCAATTTGATGGAAATAGACCTATCACTACCCAACAACATGTAGATAGGATGAATGATAGTTTTGACCTTTAGGAGGTACATGAGGAGAGTGTAAAACTTAGGTTATTCACACAAAGTATCATAGGAGAGGTGAGGAAATGGTTTAAAGCATTTCCTGCTACTAGCATTAATGATCTACCTTGATTTCATCAAAAATTCCTTAATAGGTGGGAAATTAAAAAGAACCCTCTTTAAATTTTATTTGAATATGAAAGCATTAGGAGGGAACCAAGGGAAAGTGTTGAGGACTGTTGCACTAGATTCAACTGTGTATGTAACACAATTCCTGAAAACATTAAACTACCATAAGTTTTAGCCTTAATTAAATTCCTGGATGTCTTTGAGGCATACATGTCTTACCAAATTAGAGAAAGGAATTCATCAACACTAGAAGAAATGCAAAGGAATTTTTGGGTACCAGATTTGTATACTTTCCTCTCCCATTTTACCCTATATTTCTATCTCTTTCTACCATTATTATTCTTAAATGCATGAGGCAAAATCCTTTTCCCTATCTTTCATGGGATATTTGATTAATGAAGTATTTGTGATGGAGTTTTTACCTTTTTACATATTAACTCCGATATTTCTTTAGATTTGGCTAAAACAGGAGCGTTGCGGCCGTGAGTTAAGGAACAACCCATCATCTCTAAAATGTTTTCCTTATTTTTTGTTACAACGTAACAGACTTGTTTGTATCAGTGCCATTTTAGGCCTTTTTATAGTTTCTTGCTGAGAAACTGGGTTGCTATTGTAACAAGATGTATTTTTGTAATTATGGAGTTGCTGAGAAGAATCAGGGGTTTGAGGACAATTGTATAAAGAGGCCTGCGAGCTGTGAATCAGGGTTAAGCCCTCTGACATATAGATCTTGTAATGAATCTCTCCTATCATTAATTGAATGCACAACAACTTTTTTTTTCCTGTAATTCGTGAGTTTACCGCAGCCCTGATCAGAGAGTTGGGCCCACTCTTCTGATCAGGTGTTGCATTTTCCTTTTTCCTTGCAGTGTGCATTTTAGTGTGATTTATTTTCTACTATTAAAGTTTATGTTTAATTGCTATGGATTCTCTCTCTATTTCTACAGTTTATTTTATTGTTTTAATAGTGACCTGTGTGTTATGGATTAAAATATGTGATCTACAACAGATCATGCGCTTGTATCTACATATACTTTGTCGTTAGTCTTGAAATAACTAACGCCCTCGGGTTGATAATTTATGTGGAGAAAAGCGTTGAATTTTTTTCATATCCAAACACCAAAATTTTGGTGTCATTGCTGAGGAAGGCTAACAAGTGCAAGAACAGGATCTGCTATAGATCTCAGGGTTGATCTCTCATCTTGAGGAGGGAATTTGTTGCCCAGCTTCAAGTCCTGAGTGTAAGTGCTTTGTGTTTTCTTTCCTGCTTTTTTTATTTGTTTTTCTGTAAAATTGATCTCTCGTCTTAGGGAGGGAATTTATTACCCTGCACCAAGTCCTAAGCATATCATGCCATTTTTCTTTCTGCTTTGTTCTGTTTTTCTTTCTCTCATTAAAAATTAATCCCTCATCTTGGGGAAGGTATTCTTTAACCCTGCCCTAAGTCCTGGGCATAGTTTCCAGTTTTTTTCTTCTATTTCTTGTTGTTTTCTTTTAGGGGCCGACTTCTCATCCTGGGGAGGGTATGTGACTACTCTACTTCAGGTCGTGAAATTTAATATTTCTTTTTCTTTTTATTTTCCTGTTTGAATCTCTTCTCTCATCTCGGGGAGGAAGTTACCTTTCCTACTTTGGGTCCTGAGCGATTTCTGATTCATTTTGATGAACCCTCTTCACAATTTGTATGAATAGGGATTTGAATAAGAGGGGGAGAGGAAGACCCCCAAAGAAAGGGAAGGAGCTGGGAAGGAAGACATACATTCAGGAAATTATTGAAAAATTTAGATCTGAGGCATTGTCACGTGCTGTTGTTAGGGTTAGAATATAGACGAAGTCCAAAGGGCAGTCTGTAGAGAAACCAATGCCATCCATGGTACTAGAGGGTGTTCTTTATATGACATAAAATTTAACCAACAAGGTATTAGTGGAGGAGGCATCCTTATCAGCAGTAGAAGGGGAAGAATCTGCAAGTAGGGGATCAGAAGAACTGAGTAATTCTAATTGGGAAGAAGAACCTCAAAAAGGGCTTTCATCCCCAAGAGACCGAGGCAACACTATAAAAATTCCTGTTTCTGAACCAAACGATTCTGATCTGGTAAAGGAATTTTTGAAATATTTTGAGTCACCAAGGGACCAGGGGAGCGTGGTGCAACCTTCTATGGTTGAATCACTCCACATACCAACTGTGGAACTAGTCAAAATTCCAAGTGAGTATTGGAGGGTATTTATGGCATCTGTAAGTTCCTTTATTGATTTTCCCATTCGAAACATCACAGGTGATGCACCAATGAGACCCATCCCTTTAACAGACCTGCCTAGTTTTCATGGGCTCTCTTCTAAGGACCCTGATATGTTCCTTTTTGACTTTGATATTGTTTGCCGTGGATATGACTATATTGATGATGCCCAGAAATTGAAGATACTCCCTGCTACCCTAAAGGGGACAACCCTAAGATGGTTTATGGGTCTAGGAGGGAGTACGATTACCTCATGGGAAGGGATGAAAGAATATTTCTTGGAGAAGTACCAAGATTATTGTAAGTCCCGTGAAATTATGGAAGAAATCTTTAAATTTGCACAAAAAGAGGATGAAAATATGGAGGATTGTGTAGAACAATTTAAATACATACTGCAGAGGTCTGGACATAGTGACCTAGATAAGGACTTTCTGAAGATCATTCTTCTCCGAGCACTTAGGGAAGACTCTCTGCAACTTCTTAATATAGTAGGAAAAGGGGATATCTCGAAATAAAACTTCGAAACTATCTGTGATTACTGTATCAAGTGTTCATGGGGAGCTGCAAGAAGTGGGCAAGGGGTTCGGTCATCGAAGACCTCTGGTGGAGGGGTCACCAAAGCAGAGATTGGAAATCTATTGGAAAATCTAAGGACCAATATTTTAAGCACACTTTCAGCCCAGATGGACACTCTACAGATAAAATAGAATCAGATGGAGTTGGAAAAAACCATGGTCATATTCTGTCCACAGTGCAGAAAGAAGCACCATTTGAAGGAATGTCTATTGAACATGGTGGAAGCATGTGCGATCTGTGAACAGACGCATACGACTAGTTCCTGTCCTTCCCTGCCTGGGCTGAAAGAAGTTTTCCAAGGAGCAAGTGAAGAAAACGTGGTAGACCAACTTTACTTCATGGGGCAGAAGAAGCTATGGCAACCTTAACCACCAGCTATGAATCCATGTATGTTTCAGGACCCGTCCCAGGACTTTAAAAATTTTAATATGGGTCCCCAATCTGCACCGCTTTCAACCATGTGGTCTCAATATCAGTATCCCCCTTGGCAACAATGGGTTCCTCAAGCCAGTCCGTATCCTTCTTGGAATCAGACCTGGCGGGGACCCTCTCCTACTAGACAGTTTCCTCAGCCTATGCCTCAACAACAACATCAATTGCCTTCCAATGTACCCCGAGGGAACCAACCATTAGACCCCAACTTCCTATCCATCCTAACCCAAATCTGAATAATAAAGGGGTCTAGAAAATAGACACTCTGAACCTTCCATCCTACAACATTTCTACCGCAGGCTCAATGAAATAAATCTATGGTCTGACCGAGTACTAAATGCACCTACTTCACCCATTATTATAGAAAAAATTGATAGTGAAGACATAGAACCAGAACAAAGAATAGTGAGGGAGAATTCAGATCAAAATGTAATAAATCAGACACCTCCCCAAGTTGTTCCTAATCAAGGTCATTTAATTTCTCCTCCATATCCTGAAAGATTGACCTTGAGTAAGCCAAACCCTCAAGCATAATTTGACTTCCTAGGGGAACTACAGAATATCTTTGTTAAAATACCCCTGTACAAGCTATGAGGGATGTACCTATATACGCAAAAACTATGAAACGATACTTCTCAAAGAAAGCAGGGAGGAAACCTAAGCATCCACTAACCATTCATGTAGTGGGTAGACTATCTGATATCATGTTAGGAAAAATCATTCCTATGAAATAAGAAGACCCTAGGAACCCGATTCTAACAGTACATATTAATGGATTGGAAATCCAAAACGTACTGGTGGATCTAGGAGCAGACATTAAGATTATTACTGCTAAAACAATGAACACATTAGGACTTGCAAACATTAAACCAACCCCTACTATCCTCGAAATTGCAGACAGATCCACAATTAAACCAATAGGGAAATTAAAGGATGTGATCATTTCAGTAGACTCATGGAATTACCCTGTGGATCTCCTAATATTGCAAACCTGATCTTCAGTAGGTGGTCACCCATTGATCCTAGGAAGGCCCTGGCTTGCAACTGCAGATGCGTACATAAGGTGCCGGTCTGGGCACATGATCATATAAAATGGGACAGTTATGAAGAATCTCAAGCTTTATCCTCCTACAAAACCAATCCCATCTAAAAAATCATTACCCAATCAAAAACCTCTACCTGTGGAAGAGTCAGAGTCTGAAAAACGAAGATGTTAGACCAGTTCTCACTCTTGGGCAAGCCCTTCAATTTAAAACAAAAACTGAAGATGATGCCATTAACGCTTTCATTATGGATTCCAGTTCTATTTCTGACCAAATTTGACATATTATAGAATCTACTATGAGCTGTGAGACACAGGAAAACATTGAATCAGAAGATGACATTGAGGACATTCCTGTAACCTCATCCCACGATAGTACTCCAATCGAGATTGAACCAGGGAAAACACTCAATATCAACCCAAACCTGTCTGAATCTCAGAAAAAACAGCTTTTGAAGGTCCTTCAAGATCATCAGCAAGATTTTTCCTGGGATTATACCGACATGAAGGGTATCCCTACTAGCCTATGCACTCATCATATTTATATTAAGGAAGATTTCCGCCCTGTAAGACAGCCTCAACGGAGGATGAATCCTGCTCGCAAAAACATTGTCAAAGAAGAATTACAAAAAAAATTGGATGTAGGATTCATTTACCCCATCTTAGATAGCCAATGGGTATCCCCGCTAGTTATTGTTCCCAAAAATAATGGTAAATGGCAGATCTGTGTATATTACAGGGAATTAAATAAGGCAACACAAAAAGACCATTTTCCTTTGTCATTTATTGATGAAGTCCTGGACACTATGGCTGGGAAGAAGTTATTTTCCTTTCTATATGGATTCAGTGGATATAATTAGATCCAGATAGCCCCAGAAGACCAGGATAAAACAATTTTTACATGCCCTTTGGGAACCTTTGCATACAGGGTCCTCCCGTCTGGCCTGTGTAATGCTCCTGCCACCTTCCAGAGGGAAATATTGGGAATATCTTATGATTTGGTTGATGATAGCGTTGAAATATATATGGATGATTTTACTCCATATGGAAACTCATTTAAGGAAGGATTAGAAAATTTAGGGAAAGTACTCAAAAGATGTAAACAGACCCATGTATCTCTAAGTACAGTCAAATGCCATCTGATGAGGGAAGAAGGAGCAGTATTGGGACATTTTCTCTCAGTTACTAGAATTCAAGTTGATCTGGCTAAAGTAGAGGTAATATTACACTTCCCAGTACCCAAAACACCCACATAGGTATGTAGCTTTATTGGTTGTGCTAGTTATTACAGGCACTTTATAGAAAATTTTGCTAAAATAGCACATCCACTATTTCAATTGCTAACAAAAGATGCAGAATTCTTAGGGACTGAAGATTGTGAGACAACCTTAACGAAAATTAAGGGGCTGGTGTGCACGGCTCCAACCCTCTGAGGACCTAATTGGGCATTACTCTTTCACATACATACTGATGCTTCTCAGACAACAGTAGGAGTTGTGTTAGGACAACATGTAGACAAAAAATTGTATGCAATCTACTATGCCAGTAAGAATTTAATTCTTGTTGAACTAAACTATATGGTGACGAAAAAGGAATTCTCAGTTGTTATTTATGTTGTCAATAAGTTCCGACACTACATCACCGAGTATTATACTGTTTTCCATACTGATCACGCAAAAATCAGGTATTTGATGAATAAACCTATTACTCCTGGCCGTATTACAAGATGGTTACTATTGCTTCAAGAATTTGATATTACAATAGTAGATAAGCCAGAAAAAGATAATGTACTAGCTGATTTCCTATCTAGAATGGATAACAATGATGAATGCACACCTGTAGAAGACAGCTTTCCCGATGAACATATTTTTGTAGTTTCTACTAAACCTCCGTGGTATGCAAATATTTCTAACTATCTTGCTACAGGAAAAGTGCCTCCTCATTTTTCATACAGGGAATAGTGGAATATTATTCATCATAGTGCCCAATATTCTTGGATGGCAGGGTACCTTTTTCATACAGGAGCAGATAAGTAGATCCAGCGTTATGTGTCTGACGATGATATTTATGAGGTATTGAAAGATGCTCATGATGGCTCTTGTGGAGGGAATTTTCTGGAAAAAAGAATAGGCCATAAGGTCCTACAAATGGGATATTACTGGCCTTGCACTTTTCGTGATGCTCGAAATTATGTTAGGAGGTGTGATAGTTGCCAATGTATGGGGTAGCCCGATCGAGCTGATGAAATGCCTTTGCAGGCACAAGTAGTCCTTGATCCTTTCGAGAAATGGGATATTGACTTCGTTGGACCCTTTAACCCACCCTCCTAGCAGAAAGTACACATCTTGGTCTGTACTGATTACATGACTAAGTGGGTGGAAGCCAAAGCTGTTGCGAAAGAAATGGAGCAGGTGGTCTCAGATTTTCTATTTGAAGAAATTTTTGCTCATTATGGTACTCCAAGAGAGATTTTTTCAGATGGAGGGGCACAATTCACATCACACAAGATAGAAAAGCTTATGCAAAAATATGGGGTCAAGAATAGAGTGACATATCCATACCACCCCCAGGCGAATGGACAAGTGGAAAGCACAAACAAGACATTGGAAAACATCTTGACAAAAATTGTGGCTTACCATCATCAGGATTGGACTCAGAAGTTGCCAGAAGCTCTCTGGGCATACAGAACAACATGGCGAAATAAAACTGGGTTTTCATCATTTGAGCTGGTTTATGGGAAATCCTCATTGTTTCCAATAGAATTCTAAATCAGTACACTCAGAACAGCTCTTGAAGTTAGTTTAGATCTGTCGAATATCTAGAAACACCGACTGGCACAGCTCAATGAACTAGATGAAATCCGTTCAATGCATGTCCAGAGAACTATTGCTATTCAACAACAGATAATGAAATGGCATGATAATTTTATTAAAAATAAGGTGTTTCAAAGTGGAGATTGGGCACTACTTTATGACTCCCGCTTTAAGGATTTTAAAGAAAATCTATGCACTCATTGGATGGGACCTTACGAGGTGGATGTTGTATTTGATAATGGAACAGTCAGGCTAGTCACAATTGATGATACACGTGCTTCATTTATAGTCAATGGACATTGCCTAAGATTGTACCACCTCCCAACCTCTAAGGATGCATTTATTAAACACCTCTCTGAGAAATCTGGTTTGAAGGTCACCAGCGCAGAGAATTCTTCCTCTGCACCCTTCTTGTAAAAAAAAGAAAAAAAAAGAGAAAAATATTATATATATATATATATATATATATATATATATATATATATATATAATAAAGAATAAATAATGACGTTTTATTTTGTTGTCTTTTTGCAGGAGTTACTATTAAGGAGTAAAAATCAAAGAAAAATTTCCCAAAACATTCAGTTGTTGCTACTCATGGTGCTATTACTCAGTTGCTACTACTCATGGTGTTGTTACTCGATTGCTACTAATCATGGTGCTATTACTTGGTTGTTGCTATTCATGGTGTTGTTACTTGGTTGCTGCTACTCATGGTGTTGTTACTCAGTTGCTGCCACTCATGGTGTTGTTACTCGATTTTTGCTACTCATGGTGTTGTTACTCGGTTGCTGCTACTCATGGTGTTGTTACTCGGTTGTTGTTACTCATGGTGCTATTACTTGGTTGTTGCTACTCATGATGCAGTTACACCAAATGCTGCTACTTGATGCTGTTACTCCTTGATCGATGTTGCTACACCAGATGCTGTTAATCACACTGCTGTTACTCTAGATGCTGTTACACTGAATGTTTTTACTCCATTTCTGTTACTCCTATGCTGTTACACCAATGTTGTTACACCGATGTTGTTACTCTAGTGCTGTTACACTGGTGTTGTTACACTGATGCTGTTACACTGATGTTGTTACTCTGATGTTGTTACACCGACGTTGTTACTCCGATGTTGTTACTCCATCCACATCATTACTGCATCGTCATCCTACCAATCGTCACATCGTCTAGGTAGGTCGTCAGGTATGCCTCCATGTGACTTTTACCGATTTAATTAAATATCCCATGTGAATATTTTAATACCACAGAAGGAAAAAATTTAAGTTTGGGGGGGGGGGGGGTGCCGTCATGTCAAGGACGGCATAATAATTGCCTCATAAATCAAGTATGACAATTCGCTCATGGTACACCTTACTACTCCCATCAATATGTGGTATCATCATTTAATATGTATTGTGATCCGTAAGATGTCTCATCCACCCTATATGAACAATTATTATTTCTATTCACCACACTTACCATATCCTTTCATGATTTTTCTCAACTTTCGAGAGTTACCAGTCATATTTACCATTACCACCTTTCCATTTTCACCATGTTGTTTTCAAAATTTGGTACCCACCACCTTGCCCAATGGTCTTCTGTGACAGGAAGTGCTGCTACAAGTCTCCACAGTATGGGTGGGTTGATTGTGCAGTATGAACCTGAAAACACAGCTTCAATCCACAGCAATCTAGTGGTTTGGTAAGTATTTTTCGACGCAGGGTGGGATACCTACTTTGAAAAATTTCAAGGGTTCGATGGAGGAATCACAATGGAATTCGCACTCAATTTAGAGGAGAATTATTCGTGGGTTAGAGGTCTGGAAGTTCCTGTCACATAAGAGGTAATTGCAGAGGTCAGTGGGTTGAGATAGTAGGGGCAACAATGGTTTTCTCGGAAATTTTCTCTCCCAAAATTTCCTGAATTGTTCTTACAGGTAGGAGAGAGTGTTGTGCAAATGGGAAAAGGGTACGAGCACAGAACCACGTCATATCCTTGGAATGAAGTTGTAGGTTTCGTAATAAAATACATTACCTACGAGGGTCGGGGCTCAACTCTGTTCAAGTATCACTTTAAAATTCTAACGTGACTTCGATTTCCATAGGATCAAGTGCATGCCTTAAACATTTCCTTCATCCTCTTGAAATAGCTACAGCATATGGCACAGGCTACTCGTCGTTTGTGCCGAATTATGGCAGTCCTTTCCAATCACGGTCTGGTGCGATTATTGGTCATGCATGCAATAAATAGGCTTTAGGTCTCCTAGGCGGAACTCTGCAGGTCCTCAGAAGAAGAGGTGGCAGCAATTATTGATGACAGAGAAGAAGAACCAGTCTCTCCAGCTGGTTTGGTGGAAGCAGAACATTCGGAGGGAATTGACCAAGAGGAACTCGAGGAGATGGAAATGGAATTTGATCAAGAGGAACCCGAGGAAGAAGAGATGATGATTGATCAGGAGGAACCTAAAGAGATGAGAATGGAGGAGGTAATTGGCAGCATACCCGAGGCTGCCACACAAGAACCAGCCTCACTTGAAAAACCCACAGAAGAAGAAACAGGAATGGAGGAAGTAATTGGCAACATACCCGAGGCTGCCACACAAGAACCCGACTCGCTTGAAAAACCCACAGAAGTAGAAATGAGAATGGAGGAGGTCAATGGTGACACAGTCGAGGCTGCCACACAAGAACCAGCTTCGCTTGAAGAGCCCACAAAGGAATAAATTATGAACGTCATGAAGGAAATTGATACAGTTGTACAATCATCGAATTTTGAAAATGAAGAACAAAGATGTGAAATTACAGAGAAATAAATGGAAAGTGATGTTGTTTCACAAGAAAAAACATCACCTACCCAAATAGATATGGACGTTGATACAAGTAGGGGTGCTACACAAGAACCACCCCCAATTCAGCTAAAATAGGAGGATTTAAACTGAAAAATCAACATTGTTCCTCAAAAACTGGTACCAACTATGGAAAAAAGGAAATTCATGAGGAATAGGAAGGTAGAGAAGAATGAACTAGGAGGTCGATACTATCCCACAAGAACCAACATCGACACTAGAAGAAGAAATGGTGAACAAAGAGCGAGAGGACAGAAGGGAAACAAGTTGTGGGATAGATGCTACTCCATAAGAACCAGCATCGACCCCAATTAAGGTAATAACATGTGAAGTTCCAGTTCAAGCATAAATTGAGGATGATAAGTCTGTCCCCCACTCTCCATTCTAGTCCATGATACCTAGAGGGGTTAGGGGATTACACTCGCCCAAAGGAATAACAGAGGAAGTAGTTGTTCCCCCAATGCTTAAATTTGTTGAAACAACCAAGATTGGCCCAGCCACTACTGAACTAGAACATTTAGAGGCTCATGAAGCAGACAGAGTTCCTGTGGAAACACTAGGACACAGAGTGGTCAATGAAAGTGTTGACCAAATGGCAGAAGTTCTCAGAGGGAACATTAAGAAACAAACCCCTGGAGATAGGGAGCCCGGCCAGAAGGATTTGGCAAGAGAATATGTTGGGAATGTCGGCAACATTCCACCACCTACTAAGCCTGTCATATTCCCAGAAATTAAGTTTTTTGTTAAACAGGAATGGATTGAATAGTGTGAGAAAAGAAGGTTGCCTCTCAAGAAGAAGTATCAACAGCAGTTCAGTGAAACCATGAGACTAAAAGGGAGGTTCAGGATTTGAAAAAATAAGTTTCCCGGCTTAGAAGGAAGGTAAAAATCTAAAAATCGACGGAAATAAAGCTGAAAATCGAGGTCACCATTGTAACTACCAGACTGGCCCGATTGAAGATTTGTTTGAAGGTCGAGAATTTGTACTGGCCGCTAAGATTTAGAAGTGGCGGTCTGCTGTGAGTGACCATAAAAAGGAAACATCTAGGGTTTGAGAATAGGCTGTCAGAGTCATCACAGGGTATATGGATCATTTGTACAAGGCGCGGCTGAAGCAGGCCAAACAGAAGGCCAGAATAGAGGAATTGGAAGAACAAGTGCAGTTGTTGAAGACAAATAAGGAGACGATGCTCTCCCTGGCACAACAAGTAATGGCCTACAACCCCCCTACACATAGCTATGCCCTATTACTCCATGAACAAATTTTTTTTTTTTTTTTTGAAAGTATATATAAGGATATTTGGTACGAAATTAAGGACCCCGTTCAATTTCTTCGTATTTTAAAAACTCATGATATTATAGGACAACACTTAATGTGCGAGATCTACATGCATGGGTATTACTTAAGGCATGATCAGTCCTTTAACCCCATTCCATTTTTGGGGACATCCATTTAAGAGATTTCACCTCCTATACCATCAATCAGATTAAGTGGGGGAAGGCCTGGGCCACATTTGAGGAAAACCAAGCCAGAAATGGTGGATGTTGTCATCTTCAGCCGTCAGAGAATGAGAACCATTTGGGGCACCTAACTTTGTATGGGCTTTAGAGAGAATTCCACGTTCCGTGGCATGCATTCATACCTATGGGGTAAGATGGATGGGATTGAGATTTCAATTTCCCCGTTTCTGGGTCCCAGCCGAGCAGTATACTCCTACATACAACATTGATCCAGAATGGTGGAAGGATGTTGTTTTGATAGAGGGATATAAACCACCAGGGATAGAAATGGTTGAAGAGTATGACCTTACACAGCTTCATGCTGATCACAGTCGGTCCAACCCGAATTTGAGGAGATGACGAGTTGCATGAGGACATGTAGATAGACCAGTTGGGGGGAGATGTTGGGTAACATATTTGTATACTTTCCTCTCCCATTTTACCCTATATTTCTATCTCTTTCTACCATTATTATTCTTAAATGCATGAGGTAAAACCCTTTTCCCTATCTTTCATGGGATATTTGATCAATGAAGTATTTGTCATGGAGGTTTTACCTTTTTACATATTAACTCCAATATTTCTTTAGATTTGGCTAAAACAGGAGCGTTGTAGCCACGAGTCAAGGAAAAACCCATCATCTCTAGTGTTTTCCTTATTTCTTGTTACAGCATAATAGACTTGTTTGTATCAGCGCCATTCCAAGCCTTTTTACGGTTTCTTATTGGGAAACTAGGTTGTTGTTGTAACAAGATGTATTTTTGTAATTATGGATTTGCTGAGAAGAATCAAGGGTTTCAGGACAATTGTATAAAGAGGCCTGCGGGTTTTGAATCGAGGTTAAGCCCTTTGACACACAGATCTTGTAATGAATCTCTCCTATCATTGAATTGAATGCACAATAGCTTGTTGTTTCTCCTGTAATTTGTGAGTTTACCGCAGCCCTGATCAGAGAGTTGGGCCCACTCTTCTAAACAGGTGCCGTGTTTTCCTTTTTCATTATAGTGTGCATTTTAGTGTGATTTCTTTGCTACTGTTATAGTTTATGTTTAACTATTATGGATGCTCTTTCTATTTATGTAGTTTATTTTATTGTTATTATAGTGATCTATGTGTTATGGATTAAAACCTGTGATCTACAGCAGATCATGCACTTGTATCTGCATATACTTTGACGTTAGTCTTGAAATAACTAACGCCCTTGGGTTGATAATTTATGTGACGAAAAGGGTTGAATTATGTTCATATCTAGACACCAACAGGGATGCAATGAGTGTAGAAGAAAATATGTTAGCAAAGAGAGCTAGACTTAGGAATGAAAGGAGAGTTATCATAAAAGAGGAACCTTCTACTTCTTCTGCTGATGCTAAAATTGATTCCTTAGTTAGAACACTAGAAAGAATGATGGAAATGATTAATTTAAATGAGAGGGCTACTCCTAGGGAAAATCAACCTACACCTCAAAACTGAAATCAAAATCCTAGATGAAATCCTCCCCAAACCAAACAAAGAGAACACAGTGGTCCTGATCAGCAAATTAGGCCTCCTTTTTAGGAGAATTATGTTGATGATGATGGAGAGGTAGTAGGAGAAGTATAAGACAACCAGATAAATATAATGGGTATCAATCATGATGAAATTGTGTTTCTTACTCAGGAAGAACAAGATTTGTTTCAATTATCCCAAATTGAACTTGATTCTAAGGAATCATATGACTATAAGCAGGGATTTGAAAACGCTATCATGGAAGTCCATAGACAACATAATATTAGGAGTAAGAAAAAATTAGATGCTCCAAAAAAAAAGAATAATGAAAACCCTATCAAGAGGACTTCTGACACCACTTCAAAGAAAACTCCATAAAACAATGCCAATAAAATTGTTGATAGTTCTAGAAATAAGGCAGTCTACATTCCTACTAAAAATATTGTTGAGAGTACCTCCAAAACTACTCAAACAGATATTCCAACTACCAGCCACCAAAAAGAACACCTGTCAAAGCAAATTGTTGATAAATATTATTTGCTAAACTTAAATAAATTTCAAACAACATTCAATATTGAAAATGAACTGGAAAAGTTGAAAATTCTTATCCCTTTGATTGAGTTAATGAATAAAAATTTCTACAGAACTCAAGTCATGAAAGCTCTTAACATTAAGGAAAACAATGATACTGTCAATTTGAATTATGATTAGTCCGAATTATTATTTGGTCCAGAGGTAGAAGGTAAACCAAAGGAAGGAGGAGTTCCTCCGTTTTATGTCAGTCTCAATGTTCATGATAAGATTCTCCACAATGCTATGTTAAATTCAGGTGCTTTGCACAATGTGATGACAAATTTTGTTATGGAGAAACTTGTCTTGACATTACTAGGCATTATAAAGACTTGTATTCATTTGATTCAAGCAAAGTAATATTTTTAGGTCTCATTAAGGATCTATGTGTTACTTTAGCCCAAATCCCATCTAAGAGTCTAGTAATGGACATAGTAGTTCTTGATATTCCCCCAAAGCATGGCATGTCGTTGTCACGCTCTTGGGGAGAAAATTTACAAGGGACCTTACAAATGGACATGAATTATGCTACCATACCAATACTTGGTTAGTGAAGAAGACTGTATAGGGAAACCTTAATCAAATACATGGTGAGTAGTCAAGAGAAACCAGATAACTACCCCCTTTACTCTGTTCACTATGATTTTGACTCCTTCATTCTTTACAATGATGGAGATATTGATGATCAAGTCACCAGTGCTGATAATTACATTTGTGAAACACATGAAAATCAAACTCAGATTGTACATGAAAACACTGAAAATAAACCTTTTGGAACATGAGTTTTGATGGCTCTTGTAGTAGAGCAGGGTCAAGAGCAGGTGTGTGGGTCTCAAATTCAGGAAATAATCATCTAGAAGGTCATTCATATAAACAAAATTTTCAATGTACCAATAACATAGCATCATATGAAGCACTTCTTTTAGGCTTGAAATTATTGAAGAAATTAGGTGCTAAAAGAATTTATGTTCATGGAGATTTTGAATCGATTATAAAACATATTAAAGGAGAATCTAGTGCAAAACATCCTAGATTGAGAGCATACAAAAATGTTGTGCTTGATTTCTTACACAATTTTGTAGAATATGATCTTGTTGTTATACCTAGAAATCATAATGTCCTTGCTAATGGTTTGGATTTTTCAGCCAGTACATGCAAAATGCCTCATCCCAACAGAAAATATACAGTGGAGGTTAAACACCGTCTAGCTATACCAGATAACATGCGGTATTGGTAGGTATTTGGAAATGAAAAACAGATAGAAACATTATTACAGTCCAAAGATGAGTATGATGAAAATAGCATAGATTTAGATTGTGAAGTAGAAAATCATATAGTTTTACATACTAATGTAGAAGAAAAGTTTGATGAATTAGATGTAAATATCTTTGTAGATGAAGTTGTACATAAATTAGAATTGCATGAAATTGATCCAAAAAAAGAAGAATTTGAAGTACTTCATCTTAAAGACAATATTTTTTCTAGAGGTCTAGTTCCATTAGAAGTACTTTTTGATTTCAACGAAGTAGAAAAAAAGCCAAAAGTGGAGCCCACAGGGGCAGATGTGGAAGAATGTAATATAGTTACTGAACATAATCATAAAATGATAAAACTCTCAAAATCACTGCCTCCTATCAAAAAACAAGAATACATAGCTTTATTCAAATAATTTAATGATGTATTTTCTTGGAGCTATGAGGATATTAAAGCATATGACACTAGTATCATACAACACAGAATCACAATCAAGGAAGATCAGAAACCATTCAAACAAAATCTATGTAGAATAAATCCTATTCTAATGCCTTTGATTGAGAAATAGGTCAAAAATATGTACGATGCTAAAATTATTTTCCCTCTCAGATACTCTAAATGGGTGTCTAATATAGTGCCTACTAGGAAGAAGACTGGAGAAATACAGTTCTGTATTGATTTTAGAAACCTTAACAAGGTCTCCCTAATAGACAACTACCTTTTTCCAAAAATGGACCATATATTACAGAAGGTAGTAGGGTCTAGCAAGATTTCCTTGTTATATGGTTTCTCAGATTATAACCAAGTCCTATTACAATATCCTAATGATCAGGATAGAATAAATTTCACTACTCCATGGGGGACCTTCATGTATGTGAAGATGCCCTTTGGGTTAATGAATGTTGGGGCCACATTTAAAAGAGCAATTGATATTGTCTTTGTTGATGAGATTGGCCATTTTATTTTGATTTATCTTGATGACATTATTGTCTATTCAAATACTGATGAGGAACATTTAATGCATCTAAGAAGAGTGTTTGAAAAGTGTAGAAGGTTTGGTATCTCATTAAATCCTAAGAAAACATTGTTTGGCCTTGAAGAAGGTAAGCCTCTTGGTCATATTATTTAAAAGGATGGTATTAGGATTGATCCCAGTAGAATTGAAGCCATATTAAAAATAAGTCACCCTAGAAACATCAAGGAGCTTCAATCTTTTATTGGCAAGATTAATTTCCTAAGGAGATTCATTCCTAACCTTGCAGATATTCTTAGAAATATAATAAACATGCTTTAAAAATATTCATAAATTAGATGGAGTAATAAGGTTAGACAATCCTTTGATTTAGTTAAACAGACATTGAAAAAAGCACCAGTGTTTATTAGTCCAGATTTTACGAAAGATTTTATTATCTTTTCTTTTGCTTCTGAACACACTATTGTAGCTATTTTGTTGCACAAAAATGAGGAAGGATTTGAACAACCTATTGCATTTTTCAACAAGGCTTTAATAGTTGGATCTTTGAAATATAATATTATGGAAAAATAGACCTTTGCATTGGTTAACGCAATAAAGTACATTAGAGTATATATTTTACATTCCCATATTATTGCATATGTACCTAATTCAGTTGTCAAGGATATTTTGACACAAAATGGACCTGATGGCAAACGAGGAAAATGAATTGATGTCATCCTTCAATAATAATTAGAAATAAAACCCACCAAGTTGATCAAAGAATAAGGACTAGGAAAACTAATGTCAGAGTCAAATTTCCATGCATTGGACATCAGCTTTGTTGTTGCACTGGATGATCAAGAGGAACATGCGACTCCACAAATCAATGAAGAATTTTTAAACTCACCCTGGTATGAAGACCTATTGTATGTTTTATTCAATTTAAATACTCCTCCTGGTCTAAAAAAAACAAAGGAAATATTTCTAAAATTAAAAGTAGTTAAGTTTTGCATCATATAAAATGTTTTTTATTGGACAGATGTTGGTGGTATTATACTTAAGTGTTTGTTAAAGGATGAGGCAGAAAGAATCATGTCGAAGTTCCATGAAGGTGATTGTGGTGGGAATCTCTACTGGAAAACCACTACAACTGAAATCCTCAACGTTTGTTTTTACTGGCATACCCTTTTCTCTGAAATTCATAAGAGATTAGCTTCATGCCATAAATGCCAAATATTTGAAGGAAAAATAAAGCTTTTACACCTACCATTAATGCCTAATTCAGTTGAAAGCCCTTTCCAGCAATGGGGACTAGATTTCATTGGTGAAATTCATCCTCCTTCCTGTGCCAAAAATAAGTGGATTCTCACAGCCACAGATTAATTTACTAAATTGATAGAGGCCACCTCTTCCAGATCTACTACTGATGTTGTCATTATTAAATTTCTTGAAACCAATATCCTCTCTAGATTTGGCTATCCTAGAAAACTTATTACTGATAATGAAGCAGCTTTTAAATCTAATAAAATGGTTGAATTATGTAATAAATACCGAATTAATTTGGGACATTCAACAACTTATTACACTCAAGGTAATGGGTTGGTTGAATCCTCAAATAAGAGCCTGGTAAATATCATTAAAAAATTGTTGGAGGACAACAAGAAATCTTGGCACAACAAGTTGGTAAATGCACTTTAGGCTGACAGACTTACTAAAAAGAAGTCAATTGGTATGTCACCATACCAATTGGTATATGGAATGGATGCTCTATTTCCATCCTCTTTAAGAGTTCTAGTCATGAAGATAATTCAAGAATTACAAGTTGAGCCAAATGACACACAGAGAAGAATCAATCAAACCATTCAGTTGCAATAGTCAAGGGAGGAAATCTATAACTAAACTCGAGTAATTCAAGATAATTTCAAAAAAAAATTTGACAGGAGGACTAAAGCTGATGACTTCAACATTAGAGACAATGTTCTAAGGTGGGATTCGAGGAGAGAAGACAAGGGTAAACATGGTATATTTGATAACCTTTGGAAAGGGCCATACATAATTTATGCTTTTAGGGGAAACAATGCATTATTCCTTAAGGACCTCGATGGAGCATAGTTACCTGGTGGTCATGTCAATGGCAGGATGCTAAAGCACTACTTTTCTTAGCAAAAACATTTTTCTTACATCATTGTAAATATCAAAGTCTATATTGATTTGATTGGGTAACTTACTGATTGGAGTTGAAGCCCACAGAGAAGGCCCTAAACCTTGATTGATAAGCTACCATAAGTACCTTAACAACAAAAGAAACCATATGCAGACATTGCAAACATTGGATACTTAAGGCTATTGATCATATGTTCTTGACACTTCACATGGAGAAGTGCCATCCCCAGGTGGAGCCACTGTTAGGATCCTATATTTTATAGGATCTCAAGGTGATTGAGGATTTTATATTTGTAATTTTAAATTGTAAATAATTTCAATTTTCAAATATTTCCCAATATATATATATATATATATATATATATATATATATAAAATCAAAATAGGGTATGTTAAAAAGAAAATGAATATGAAGAAAAAAACAAAAAGAAAGAAAATTGAAAAAGAATAAAAATAGAATAAGAACCCCACAAAAGAAAAATAGAAATAATATTGAAAGTGCTGAAAATTTAAATTCCACTACTGTTAAATTATTTTCCTTTATGTCAAAATCCAATAAGATTGTGTGCATCTTGTCTTAAAATGCCATAATGACTAGATTTGTGTTCCAATCATACATCTTAATCATGATGGAACAATTCTAAATTTCATGTTAATTAGGTTAGTGAATAAAGATTTGTCAAATAGTTTAATCTTGGAAAATCAGTAGTTAGGTAGAAAATGAAATTGATTCAATAGTCTATTCTAAATCAATAATAGAAATAAGTGATAGAGTAGGTTATTTTTTTATAAAAATAAGGTTATGTGGGTTTGCTAGCTTAAATGCACCATAAGGGAAAAAGATGAAAAAAATGTTAGCTTAGAAAAAGAAATAAAAATGAAAGGGTAGGTAGAAGTTACATTAGAACTTTGAAAAGCATTAAAATATTTATCCGAAGTTTGATTCTTCAAGCTATTTCATACACATCAAAATAAAAGGGTAAAATGTTTTT
Organism: Pinus albicaulis; assembly: GCA_034641835.2. NCBI lineage: Eukaryota > Viridiplantae > Streptophyta > Pinopsida > Pinales > Pinaceae > Pinus > Pinus albicaulis. Next base: position 1,698,809,340 of record CM076575.1, on the reverse strand, counting down.
TATCCTAAGTCTAAAATGGTCGGATGCATGAATATCAAGTTTGGCATATGAACCTATATCCTATTTTTTTTACCTTTATTAGACCGCCCGCTACTCGAAAAAACATCTAAACGCATCGCTTTAATGTACCACCATCTGTCCATACATCATATCTTCCACACCCTAATCTGATGGCCATCATCCCTTTTTGGACCCCCCTCTCCATCCGATCTTTACTGCTGAGGGGGGGGGGGGGGGGTGGTCTGGAAAAAACTTGTTTTTCTTTTTGAGCCCACACTAACGTGGCATCTCCTCATCTTTTTGCACCCCCCCCCCTCGCCCACTCAAACAAATTAACAGTTCATACCCCCTCTAAAATGTTGTTTCTCCGCCATACCAAAAACCACCATTCTACCCGTTGAGCGCCTATCATGTCATGCCAGCTCAACCATTACCATTTCCAATTAACTTCCTTTCCATGGAAAATCACCCGTTGAAAATTTAATTCATAATGATCGTTAATCCAACGGATACACGCCACAATCAATGGAAAATTGATCAATTCATGTATAAAACCATGCATAAATAGCTTCTAAACCTTTATCGTGTCTTTTTCTCTACTCTATGTATACTTACTGCAGGTTTACAGAATGACAGAACATCTCACCTAGTCATTATCAAAGCTTTCTTTGCAAATTCTACACCTTCTTCCTAAGTTCCATATTTTTATACAGTCCCGATGAACATTTTTCTCTTAGAAGCCTTCTTTTACCACAAAACCAAATCCAATCATGCCTCCTAAGAATAAGGGACATGAGGAACCTGTAAATCCATTACTCCATGCTCCTGTTGACCTTGATCACATACCATTAGCCGATAGAGACTATAAAATCCATGAAACCCTATGTGAATCTGAGTTGAATGAGATGTACTGATGGCTAAAAGACAAGTACATTGATAAGTCTGGTGATATTGGACTCTAGAAGTCTAATTTACCCCATTACATTTTTCCCATACCCACAGTGCCCTTGAATTCATCAGAAAGTGTCAAGCTTGTTATATACCCATCCAAATAGCTATAATTTCTCCTACAGGAGAGTTTTTGTTTACCATAATTTCCCAATCCATAGACCAAATGATGCAGGTCCCTGTCACAGAAAATGAAACCCCTTTCTCAGAAGAAGCACTCAATGAACTGTATCAGAATCTGGATTTTGAAAAAATGGCTAAAACCCTTGAGCTTTTTCTGGCTGAAGATACCCAATTACCCAAGAATAATCCTCCTTACTCGTCCTCAATTTTCCCTGATAGGGCCAAGAAAATTATCATTGTTATTTCTTACCTCCTTGGATATTATTCTAACCAATGGGTAGCTGAGTCAATTATAGGATTCCTTTCTATTTTCTCTGTAGATTCTAAGCCTTGCATCCTGTTCAATTTTAGCTAATTCCTTGCAAATGCCATCCATGATCGAAATTTTTCGTATTCCAAATGTGGGTAATAGGTGTTCAAATATGCCTATGTTTCAATATATTAATATATATATATATATATATATATATATATATATATATATATATATATATATATATATATATATATATATATCTCGTGTGTGTGTGTGTGTGTGTGTGTGTGTTTTTATTTTCAGTGAGACAGATTCAAATTTGGAATGCATAAATTGGATGATGATGGAAATCAACAGTCTGTAATTTTCTGGACTACTATGGTTATGAATGAACAAAAAGAGTATTCATACAAACAATTCATTGAAATTTTTTTACATCTAGCAATGACTCTTCTAAGCAACACCTCTGAGCCAAGAATCACTGAAGACATCAGGAATATTTTACAGCTATCAGACCAAACAAAGACATGAGATTGGTATTTATACAAGAATTACACAGAATTGAGGATCTATGGCTGTGAGCTTGCCTCCTATAATCTCCCAAAATTCCTTCCAATGAGGATTTTTTCTCTAGATACATCAGGAAAATGCTTAATGTTGATGAAGCCCACTTTGTGTCTGCAAAGAAGAAATCACAATTTAGAATTAGAACACAAATAGGACCTTTTATTTGTAATAGTAGGAAAACAGGGGAAGAAGCAGATAGATTGTTAAAGGAAAGGAAATTTAGCCTTAGTTTCACATGGTCCTATGATCCATTAGGAACCATCTCCAAGCTAAGGATAGAAAACAAATCTATACCTTACATCCATACACACAAGACATAAATTGAAAGGTATATGAAACAATTAGAGTGGATTGAAAACACTCTACAAGAGGTTGAGGAGAAGTTCATCTCCACTTCAACATCACAGACTCCTATCCCATAGTAGAAAGTAGGAAAAATAATGAGGGAAGAAGGGTCACCTTTACTGATTGAAACTTCCAGCAAAGAATTCAAAATTACGCATAGGACGAGGACCAATCTCAATCCCAAAGTTATCCCAAGCAAATATTCATAGCAGGAATTCATCATAATCACCAAAGAGACACCTACTTCTTCACAAGTTGGTGGTCAAACTACACTCTCTCCTACCACTTCGATAGCTTCACAGGATCAACAACAAACCATTCAGACTAGTACAGTTGTCACAGGAGAAAAAGAGAAGACCATATTTGGTACAATCAGAGAAATTAAATTGAAGAATGAAGTTTCCAAGACCAACACTTACAATCAATTATGGAAGCTCAATTATGGAAGCAGAATTTTAGTTCTCAGAGTAGACTGTTGTCAGCCTTTGACTCTGAGAAATGAAAAATGCAGATGGTTTTACTCTAGGCACAAATTTCACAGCCCAAGACAACAACAAACTACAAGAAGACTGCATTTGAATTTGACATCAAAGACATCCATCCCATTGATCAAATGGAGATGCACAATTAAAGAGGTGAAATTATTTCATCTACACTGACTAATACTGCTATGAGTTTGTCCAAATTTCAGGTTTCCTTAGCCAACATCCAATCACAACTCAAGATGGAGAAAATCTCTTCTATGACCAAGGATTCAAGAATTAAGTCTTTGGAAAACTTAGTGGTTAGAGTTGGATATGACCCTTCCAATATCAAAGTTGTAGAATAGGTAATAAAGAAGAAGAATGCTGACATAGCAGCATTAAGGAAGCAATTAAAACTATCAGCTACAGAAGACCCTTTGATTAAGGAAATTAAAGAAACAAAGTCTCAGAAGTTAGACATTATGAAGCTCATCATGGAGAAGATGATAAAAGAAAAAGAGCAGGATGGTAAGCTTTCTATGGTCCCTTTGGATTTTTTACCCTTTACATCCATTCCCATAGCCACGGTTTCTACAGCAAGTACAACAGATGGAGAAGAACACCTAACAAAGGCATTGCAAAATCTGTTTATCCAGACAAAAGAAATCAAGAAACTTCAGGATCAGGTTAAATTGTTAGAGGATCAGAAGTCCATAAGTGAAATCTGACATGCAGTTGAAGCACAAAGAGAGAAAAAAATGATAGAAATGTTTCAGAAATCGGAGAGAGAGTCTTCCATTGGAAATACATTGGACCAAGTCAAAGAGATAATATGGAAAGATGTCATTGAATCCAGTAATGAAATATGGCCTTGCATCCATATTATATTTGAGCAGAAGGAGTTGATGGAGAAAGCCAATGATGCCATCAAAACCATCAAAGAAGAGCCTTAAGACATTCCAGCTACTTCCAACAACATCATCAAGTTCTTAAACTCCAAGAACATATATGAGTTGGATGACTTAGGAGTGGATGACAAGACAGAGACAATTTTATAGGTAAAGAAGGTTCTTACTAAGAATAACCTTATAGTACAGTTGGAAGAGAAATTCCACAACTTAGAGATAGTTGAAAATAGATTCTTCACTAGGATTGAACCCTTAAAATAGATGGGTCTTCCTTCTCTGTTTGTAATAAATGACAAGATAGTGAGCAAACATGATTATGTGAAGAAGTTGAATGAGATTTTCCAGAGACAAAACCAAATTCTTGAATATAAAAGGCATCATGATATGGAAATGATCCTTGGAGGCATTAAGAAATGACCTTTTCATCCAACATGAGGTAAGCCACCTCTTTGTGGTAAAACCTAATTTTGCTAAATAAACTAAAGTGGATGACATCTACCGAAAGGTCATTAAGTTAACTATCCGAGATTAATATCGATGGGATAATTTAAGTGAGCTTCAATAGTAAAGAGTAACAAAGAAGAATCAACTGCAACCGCCACATAGGATAGCACACCAACCAACACTATAGCCAACACAACCTACAAATAGGCCTACTTAGCAACTTATTCCTTAAAAATAGTGCCAGCATGCCAGATCACCTTCATAAACCTTATATTTTCTCACAGTTAGATTTTATTGTTCTATTTAGGCTAATAATACAATGTCTATTGAGACAACATTGATTGTAATTTGTTTTGTAATATTTTAGTATAAATACTTCATTTTTCAAAGTATTCCAGGTTGATTTATGAACATATTTTTCCTACTGCACAATTGTAAATTCCAGGTTTTACTGGAGCATCAATAATACAAATACTTCTTTCAGGATTCATGTGGTGTAATTACTGGTGAAGTGTTTCTATTGTTTTTGTGTTTTCCTTCGTTTTTCCTTTTCTCTGTGTATATCATAAATTCTTAATTGTAAAATAAAAAGTGTGATGATTAGGACATGTTATTTAAAACACCTTATTCTGGCTTCTTTTACATTTTAAATGTTTTCCACTAAAGTCATACTAAAAAATGCTTAATTGCTTTTCAGTATCAACTGAAATTCACTTTTCTGCCATATCCATTATTCATTTAAAAATCTAAAAGAATCTAGTGAATACAACCTAGCCTGCCCTATTATAACTCTTTTAAAAATTGATGCAACATCCAGTTTTATATTTTGACTCCATTTCCTAATGGGAATATAAATATTTAATCAACCAAATCAATAAAAATCAAACAAACAACCAATTACAATCATAAATAGCTTAATATCTATTCAAAACAAAGTTAAAACATAAAGAGAGATCCCTCTATGAAGTTGGTAGGGCTAGATCCCAGCTTCCAAAGTGGTTTTGATGTTGTCCTTTGTTTTTATTCTGCCAAGATTTTAAATTACATAATGATAACAAAATTTTTAACCTGGGTTTGTTACAGAACCCTCCCCTTGGGGGAACACCGTCCTTGGTGTAAACCACACCTATACCTTAGCAAAACTACTGAAAAGAAAACATACTTCCCATGGAACTTTATAACTTATCTTGTTGTAGTATTTACAATTAATAAGCTATGAAAACATGCCCATCATACCATTTAATAGAGTTTTATAGCACAACTCATTACAATATCTACAATAATAGCCACACATACAACCATATGCACATTTACTCAACCAGAAAATAAACGGATATGATGCTTGTATAAATCAAGAAGGGAATCTAGAGGCTCACACCTCCACCCTCAAAGTAGTACCAGGAAGTCCAGAATCCACTATTAAATCCAAATATGAATCTAATGCCCAACGCTACAATCCTACACCAGTGTATCCTCAATGAACAGTTACTGACTCATTTTTCTAGGTCTCACTCCCAATGTGCATATTATTCCATATCTATATTATAGCAACTAAAATAAATCCATCCTTGACATTCCCTTCTCTTCTACACAGTCCCTCGCATAATCAGGTAATCCCTTCCTCTACAGTCATTCAATTTCCAAGTTCCCCGATATGCATGCACAAGGGTGTTACAGGGGGGGTGATAGCCCCCCCATGCATTGTGTTGGGTGCACCACAGGGGTCACAGGGGGGGCAGCAACCCCCCCCTATTCGAGGTTGGGGCAGCACCTTGGGAAAAAAAAATTGGACCCTATTTTTCGGTGGGTGGACCCGCCCATGTTTTTTTGCATGGGTTTGCACATGGTTTTGGGGCATAATCATTTTCATCCCCTAGTATTTTGTAGATCCAGTCAAGGGAACTATGATTATGTTCTAATCCAAGGTTAATGGATTGGGGTTTATGTATGCTTCAGCATGTATATATATGTGTTGTAACACTAAAAGGAAAATAATGAAAAATCAAGTTGGTCGCCTCGATTTGGGATACAGGGGAAAATCTCTATGTATATATGTTTTATGTTTTATGCTCTCGTTATTGTTTATTTTCTCATTTTATGATTTATTTGTAGATAATTTACGTACAAGGTTAAAACCTAGATTTGGTATCATAGTTGTTTCGGCTTCAAGGGGATGCCTTTGTTGTTGAGGGGTTTTTTTTTTGGGCCTATGGTAGACCCTGTTCAGTGGGAGAGCTACGAGATCGATTCTTGTAGTGAAAGAAGATGGCAAGTAGTGGAAAGATAGAGATTGAGAAATTTAATAGTCAGAGTTTTGAGTTTTGGAAGCTCAAGATGGAGGATCTGCTGGTGGATAAAGATCAGTGGATCAGGGTAGATCCAGGTACTAAACCAATGACAATGTTAGATGAATACTGGAAGAAGTTGGATCAGAAGGCGCAGAGCACAATACGATTGTGTGTCTCATATTCGGTATTTTTGAATGTATCTGGGGAAGCTACAACGAAGAATTTGTGCAAAAAACTTGGGACTTTGTACCAATCTAAGTCTCTGGTGAATAAATTGTTCCTATGGAAAAAGTTGTATAACCTGAGGATGAAGGATGGAGACTCGGTGACAAAGCATATGAATGCCTTCAATACTGTGGTAAGCCAGCTATCATCTGTTGATATTAAAATCTCAGATGAAGATAAGTGCATCATTTTTTTGTGTTCTCGACCAGAGTCGTGGGGCAGTCTGGTTATTGCAATAGGTAGCAATACAAATATCATGGATTTTGATGACATTGTCTCAGCCTTGCTATCGGAGTAAATGAGATGGATAAATATGGAGGGCCATAATGGAGATGCCTTATCTGTACGAGGAAGTTCCTAGAACAGAAACAAAAATAACTTTTCGAGTGGGAGATCTAAATCTCCAGGAAATTTTGTAAAGGTGTGATGGAAATGTGGAAAGGAAGGGCACTACAAAAAGGACTTTCAATCTAAAGCTCCTGAGAAAGGAAATGGATTTGATAATGCTCCTTCTACAGAGGAAAAAACCACCTCAGATGAAGGTGGGGATGTGTATTTGGCTTCTTATTCAAATACACATGTAGATCATGAAGCATGGTTGATTGACTCAGGTGCATCCTTTAACTTCACTCTGCATAGGGAGTGGTTCGGCGAGTATGAGAAGTATGATGGTGGTGATGTCCTCTTAGGGGATGATAGGAAGACCGATATCATCGGACATGGAAAAGTCAAGTTGAAGCTACAAGGTGGAAGGATTAGAACACTTCCTAGTGTTCTTCATATTCCTGCATTGGCTAGAAATCTAATTTCTATAAGCAAGATGGATGATGCAGGTGTAAAAATAGTGTTTGAGAAAGACACCTGCAAGATAGTTCGAGGAGAATTGGTATTAATGTGGGGACTTCATATTGGAAATATGTACAAGATTCAAGGTAGCACTATTATTAATGGGTGCACCAATTCTGTGGTTCCTGAAAATGGAGAGGAAATCCTAGCATTCTCTGGAGAAAAGACCATGCTATGGCATCAAAGGCTTAGAGAGAAGGGCCTTTGGATACTGCATGGAAATGGTATGGTAGAAGGTATGTATAATTTCTCTCTGGATTTCGATTTCTATGAGCATTGTGCATATGGGAAGCTGAATCGGGTGAGTTTTCCATCTGGTGCTAAGAGGGCGAACAAGATATTAGAGCTTGTGCATAGTGATGTGTTTGGACCTGTGTAGGTTCCATCACTGGGAAAGTCTATGTACTGTGTTTCATTCATAGATTAATTCTCAAGGAATACATGGATATATTTCTTTAGGAAGAAATTGAAGTCTTTGACATATTTTAAGAATTTAAGGCTTTGGTGGAAAGCAAAACAGAGAAGAAGATAAAGGTGTTGAGGACAAATAATGGTGGAGATTTCTACAAGAAGGAATTTGAAGAGTTCTGTAATAAGTGTGGTATAGCATGACAGAATACTAATCCATACACACCTCAAAAAAACGGAGTTGCAGAAAGAATGAACAGAACATTGATGGAAAAGGCAAGAATCATGCTCAATGGTACCGAGTTACGACAAGAATTCTCGGCAAAGGCAATGGAGATTGCATGTTACCTAATTAATAGATCACCTTCATTAGCATTGGAGGATAAGACTCCACAAGAGGCATGGAATGGTAAGAAACCCGCTCTTTCACATCTGAGGGTATTTGGATGTGATGTAGATGTACATGTTCCAAGGGAGAAAAGGACCAACTTGGATAATAAATCTGAAAGGTGCATCTTTATTGGGTATAAGGATGGCTTAAAAGGTTACAAGCTTTGGAACCTAGAAACAAGGAAAGTTGTGTACAGCCGAGATGTGGTGTTTAGAGAGGTGAAACATGTTGTTAAACATGAATTCCTACCAGAGGAACCTGAGAAGATAGAGTTTGATCTAAAGGAGGATGAATTAGACTCTACAACATATAAGATTCAGAAGAGGAAGAGCCACAAACTCCAATTGTGAGAAGATAAGTTCAGGAAAGAAGGCAACCAAAAAGGTATAGTCCATCTACTTTCTATTCAAGTTTTGCTTTAACTATCGCTGATGATGATCCCAGAACTATCAGGGAGGCAGTGGATTCAGAGGATGGAAAACTCTGGAAGGAGGCCATAGTTTATGAAATGGCATCCTTGCACAAAAATGAGGCATGGGAGTTGGTGGAGTTGTCGGATGGAAGGAAGCCCATCGGGAGAAAATGGGTGTTTAAGAATAAGATGAATGTAGAAGGAAAGGTGGAGAAATAAAAGGCTCGGTTGGTAGAAAAAGGTTATTCCTAGGTGTTGAGAATTGATTTTGGTGATATTTTTTCTCCTGTTGCCAAGGTTACTTCTATTAGATTACTTTTATTTGTTGTTACTGCATTTTATTTTGAGGTAGAACAGATGGATGTGAAGACAACATTTCTTCATGGGGATCTAGAAGAGGACTTTGCGGTTGTTATCACAAAATTCTACTTGATTGGCTGTTGATCAGAAAACTCTATGTAACTATTTCAAATTAGCTTTTGACTAAAGCTTAGCCTCTTCAGTATGAGAGGGCTCTCTCAAGGGGGTTTATGATATTTGATAATGATAGTACTAGATGGCTAACTCTATTTGAAAAGTAACTTGTTTTTTATGTATGCAGGTTGAAAAGAATGCAGGCTTGCTACCAATGGGCTTATGGAGTCAACAATCAATAGTTTCAGTGGCAAGGCTTCTTGACATGGAAGCTAAGGTAGATAGGGGTCTTTAACAGAGGCAAATCACACATAAAACATAGAGAAACACAGTCATTTCATCACTAAAGGAAGTCAGAGCATAAAAATATGAATTCCGAGTAATAGATATGAAATCTACTACAAGTAGTAAACATAAATATATAGATCAGAAAGACATTAAAAACCCCATGAGAATCTCAGGTCTATCAAGAAGAAAGTCACTATGTATTACTGATATCAGTCAAATACATAAAAGCAGCAGTTTAGTGAAAAAAATATCCAACCCCCTACTACTTCGATGATTCACCTTTAAATAGACATTCTTATAGCAAGGATGATCTGCCTCATGGCTAGATTCATTGAATTCTTCCTATGACACATCACATAACTGAAAAACATATCTTCTAACAAGAAAATGACAGCTACACCCTAAATAAGACATTTCCTAATAGGACTCAAACTCTTATTTATTACATCAGTCTACCTTATCTTTGAAACAATTACATGTTAGTTACAAATAAGCATCATATTCTCAAAGGATAGATGATAGGTTCATTACCACCTTTACATATTAAAAACTCTCCAAGACATGTGGAACAAAACCATATTTTTCAGGAATGCATAGTCTTCATCTTCAACAAGATCTTTGGTTGATGACTTGTCTCCATAGTACTTCCTTCGAATCATAAATTCTTGATGTTAAGGTCCCTTTACCTATTGGAGGGGTCCAGCTATCCAAAACTGCCATTAGATGCTCTAAAACCTTCAAAAATAGCTTGCTACGAAAATAGGACAGTTTCGTAACAAGCTTTCGTAGCGTCTAAAGTAGCTTCTGCACTCACAAACTCTGCTCTTTTTTGTTTCATGGTATCGCCCTAGCCACGAAACATCATCACCATCATTATCCCTCCATGAAAACTACAAAAAGTAATTTTAAAGGCAAAAAGGCTACTAGAAAAATTTTCGTAGCCTAGGAAACGCTACGAAACTGTGAAAAAAGTGCAGAATTTCTAGATTTCAACACTGTTTCCAAAAAGTGACCTCCAGTTGTAAAAACTTGATCTTTAGCATGCCATGAACCTTATAAAACACATTAAAACTCAACTTAAGACCCTTGTGGTGTTTCCTCTTCATTAATGATTAGTTGAGCAATGGGCTCCTTAACCACAGTCATCTTCAAACCTTTCTTTTCCAACTCCTCATCAATCAACTCCAATTGTTGTTCTAAATATTTCACTTCATATTTTAGTGTTTTTTTCTTAGACTGTACGTGCAGATTTATTTTTCTGATATGTTTCACCTCTCCTCTCATTGGCTTAGTCCATTTGATCAGTTTTTCTGTGTTGTCCAAGGTCGTAGAGACACTTATGACTTGATCCTCCCAAATCTATTTCATTTTTTCAAAGTATACCTTCTGAACCTTGTGCTTCCTTGCCTCTTTATTTAAGACTGATATTTCATCATTTTCCAGCTTCAATTTCTCCTTAAGGATTTCAATCTCTGTTTTCTCATTGATTTTCTCTTTGCCTTTCTTTTTCTTGATGACCAAATCTTCTTTTGCAGGTGAGGAGAGGTATATTATGCCTGGTGGTGGTTGAACAGTTTCAGTGACCTTATGAGCCTATTTTCTGCTTTCTAATACCTTTCTTGAATGTCTTGTCATTGGTTTTCCTGCTTGAAACATGAATCCTGCATCTTCACCTACAAACTCTAACTTTTTAGCTGATTTGGCTTTCTTGAGCTTCCTTCCTCCCTCATATATGTGTTCAGCTTAGACTATGGGAGTTTCTTCAATATTGATAGCATGTAAAATGTCCTCTAAGTTACCCTTAGCCACTGTTTGGCTTCTTGTAACCCTCTTGCAGCCATGTTTTCTCACTGTTGGGTTTTGTTTTGCAGGTGTAGCTTTGGGTGTATCAACCTTATGCAATGGCTTTGTCTCCATGATCATTGGCTCAACTTTATCTACCACTGAAGGTGATGGGATATCTCTAGGTATGGGAATATTTTTAGGAGTGATAGCATCTACTTCAAAACCGCTGATAAAGAGAAAATATGACCAGCCTCTACCTAATTTCTTTAACTCCTCTAACACTAGCAACTTGATCAAACCATGATGAAAGAGTGAGGTTTTATTTCCTTCTTTTTTAGCTTGGACCTTATCTGAAATTTTAGCTAAGCTTATGTATATGTAAAAAGGTAAATCAAGAGAACTCTTACCCACAAAATGTAGCAGAAGCCTAAGGTGATAGGAGTAAACCATATGGTACCTCCCCTCATAGGTGAAGTGCTTCTAAATAATTAACATCAGCTTTGATAATTTGTCTTTCATGTAGCTCCTTGGGATGGAATTTGTGAGATCAATATCACTATGCTCTGGCTTGATAAATTCTTTACAATTCTGCATGGTGAACTTGAAACCTTTGAACCATTTTTCTCCTCCTCTAGGGATTCCTGATGCTGGTGCAATGGTCTCTGGTGTTACCGTGAGGTTCAACAATCCCATATTTGAAGCTGTCCCATTGAATCTGATTACAAACTCCTTAGAAACCTGCACATGGCACCCTTGCAATCTTTGGAAAAACTGTAAACACCCTGTTCTTCTGAAAGCTTCTATGGCAGTTAGGTCTTCATTAATCAAATTCATGTCTGATGGCTCATATATGAGGCAATTTCCACCTTTTTTGGTCTTCCTCTTTGCATCCACAGCGTTTTTATACCTTCTCTGCCTCGCTTGATTGGTGACACCTACAACTTTTGACAATAATAGCAACCAACTTGGCTTAGTGAAGCAACTCTCCAGAAATCATAGCATGCAAATATGGAGTAGAGAATGACAGAAGACTCAATTGGGAAAGGTTTTAAAGTTTCAATAAAAGTTCATGGCTTAAACATGACACATGCATGCTAAAAACAATAATAGTGACCTCAACCATGACCTTCGTACCCTGGAAATGACCCTAACTGATTCGAATGAAATCCACCCTAACAGTTCTAATCATGGACTGACACCTTGCAACAGATTTTAAAAAAAATCAGAAAAACCCCTTTTTGTAGCATGGTCAGTTCATTTCCTGGAAGTTTCGCTACGAAACTATTAGGCAGTTTCGTAGCGAAAATTTCCTTTTTATAGTGTAATACGCTACGAAAAAAGGAAAAACTGGCTAAAGTGGCCTTTTAGAATTCAAAAGTTTGGGAAATGAAATATGTCAGAAAATGATGACTGATGGGACATGAAATGAATTGAATGGGGGTGGGTTTGGACCTTAGGATAGATTAATTTGAAAAAATTTAAATTTTTCCTTTACCAACTTATGACTAATGAACTCTATGACCATACCTTTGAAAAATGAGCTCTAAGACCATGTCAAATGATGTTTCACTTTTGTTAAGTAATAACAGCGTTGAAGGGTAAGAAAGAACTAGTATGCAGGTTAAAAACATCTCTGTATGGGTTAAAACAGTCACCAAGGATGTGGTATCAGAAATTTCATACCTATATACGGGGACTTGGCTTCACCAGAAGCAAAGAGGATCACTATGTTTACTTTAAATTAATTGGTGACCGTGTTATTTATTTGTTCTTGTAGTGGATGATATGTTGCTGATTGGAAATGACAAAGAATTTTTCCAAGATCTGAAGACCCAAATTTTCTCCAAATTTGACATGAAGGACCTTGGTGCTGCAAAATATATTTGGGCATGGAAATTAAGGGAGATCGGGTAAAGAGGAAGCTCTGGTTAAACCATAGTAAGTATGTCGAGACTGTATTGCAGAGGTTCAATATACAGGATAGTAAACCGGTGAAGGTTCCTATTCCTATAGGTGTAAAGTTGTCTGCTGAATAGTGTCCCAAGACATAAGAAGAAGAGGAGGATATGTCTCGTGTTCCATATGCAAGTGCAGTGGGTAGCCTGGTGTATGCAATGGTTTGTACTGGACTAGACATTGCACATGCAGTGGGAGTATTGAGCAGGTTTATGTCAAAACTAGGGAAGGAGCATTAGACAACAGTGAAGCGGCTTTTCAAATATTTGCGTAGCACTAGTGATTATGGTTTGTGCTACCAAGGAAGGCTAGGATTGGACATAGTTTTTCACATCCGTGGTTTTGTTGATGCAGACTGTGCTGGAGATTTGGACCAAAGAAGATCTACAAGTGGGTATGTTTTTAGCCTATTTTGAGGTGCAGTCAGTTGGATGAGTAAAATATAGTCTGTAGTGGCTCTTTCAACTATAGAGGCAGAACACATGGCAGCCACTAATGCAAGCAAGGAAGCAGTTTGTTTGCAAAGATTGTGTTCAAGAATGGGGTTGGTGTAGCAGGCTATAAGGATAGACTGTGATAGCCAAAGTGCAATTTTCTTGGCTAAGAACCTTGCTTATCATTCAAAGACAAAGCACATTGATGTTCAATATCACTTTGTGAAAGATATGGTTGAGGATAAAACGGTGTTTATGGTAAATTTGGACACTTTGAAGAATGTTTCAAATGCATTGATGAAGTCTGTGAGCACTTAGAAGTTCTCTTGGTGTAGATAAAAAATGGGTGTTGCATATCTGGGCTAATGACTAAGCTCTCCTGTGGCCCCCTGCAGAAAGAAAATAACAAGTGGGAGAATGTTGGGTATGTGTTATATTCTTTCCACAATTAGTCGCACGTGCAGGGGGTTGACAGGGGGGGGCGATGCCCCCCCCGTGTACATTGTGCTGGGCACAGTAGGGGGGTCACAGGGGGGGTGGAAACCCCCCCTATTCGGGGTCCGGGGCAGTGCCCTGGGAAAAAAAAATTGGACCCTATTTTTCAGTGGGAAAACCCGCACATGGTTTTGTGCATGGATTTGCACATGGTTTTGGGGCATGATGGTTTTCGTCCCCTGGTATTTTGTAGATCCGATCAAGGGAACTACGATTACGTTCTAATCTAGGGCTAATTGATTAGGTTTTATGTATGCTTTGACATGTATATATATGTGTTGTAACACTAAAAGGAAAATAATGAAAAATCAAGTTGGTCGTCCTGATTTGGGATGCAGGGGAAAATCTCTGTGTATATATGTTTTATGTTTTATGCTCTCACTATTGTTTATTTTTTGGTGTTAAGATTCGTTTGTAGATAATTTTTGTACAGGGTTAAAACCTACATTCCTCACATCAAAAGATACAAACACAAGGCATATATCTTCCTCAAAACCATCATATCAATCATAGCATGTTGATGTAAATCAATGGACATTATACCAGTGTCCCACAATGGCCCTCTTCCTAAATTTCTTTACCAGCATTTGCTGCATATTTCAATTCCTTTTTTTGTTGCTGTTAAATCTTGAAATCAGTCTCAACCTCCCAACTGGACATTTCCTTGCTTCATGTACCAATCACATAACTGCCACTAGATTCAAAATAAATTAAAATAAATCCAAATCATACCTCATTGGTATCTCATCGATAAGGTACACTTGCGATCCTATTCACTTCCTCTCATAACAAGTCAAACTAGTTGTTTGATTAAATAATCATGTATAAACATTTCACATATGGTTAGCTCAAAACACAACCATCATAGGTAAAAATAATGAATCACATGTAATCACCATAACCATAATCACAAATCACATGTAACCATCCTAGGTTAGAATCATAGATCACATGCATAATAGAAGTGAAGTAAAATATCGATACTTCTCCTTCATCGGTCCTTACTTCTGCCTTTATTCTTTTTTACACACATCGGATTGATTTCCACACCCGGAAAGCACCTAGTGCATTTTATTCTCTTCAATCACATACACATACACACAATGTACATCACAACACATACATCAACACATGACATACAACACCATACAATACACGTACCCACACCGTCATATGACACATACATCTACACAAAACATGCACCTACATTCAGGTGATCAACACAACACATACACCTACATCCAGTGTTTGGCACGAAATAATACATATACATATACTGCATGCCGAAAACAGATCATGTATGACATGCACACAGTACCACATGTATACTAGTACCATATGCACAACATGTACACAGTACCTCTTATACACAACACCACCTACACAATGTATGCATAAAATCACATGTACACAACACCACTTGCACAGTGTATACATAATGCCACATGTACACTGCACCAACTGTACATCGTGTACGCAACACCACATGTACACAACACCACATGTAAACTCATGCACACAACACCATATATACAACATGCATACAGCACCATATGTACATAGCACTACATATACAACATGCACATAGCACCATATGTACTCAACATCGCATATCCAACATGTGCACAACACTGCATATCCAACATGTGCATAGTACGATATGTACACAACACTGCATATCTAACATGTACATAACACCAACTATACCTAGACCTACATATGCAACATACACACAACACCATGTATACAATAGACATACAACATCATATGTACACAATACTACATATGTTACACATACACATCACTATATGTACAATCACTGAATATAACACAAGTGCAACATATACACAACAATAGTACTGCACATCCATAGACCACACACTGAACCAAAAAACAACCTTTCTTCTAGTGTCTTTCTGCTATCCATTCTTATTCTAGCATGTCGCAGATCACCTTACTTACACTTCTCGTATGTACCACTTAGCATTACCCTTCCATAACATAATCATATGAATAGTACAAGGATATAACATTAAATCATATCCACATGATACTAACCTTGTAGATATGTCAAGGCTACTCTGCCACTTGATTCCTCATAGCCAGGAACCTCTTCATGCCATTCCCCTACATAAGCAATCATTCCTCCACAAGAATGATTCTTGATAACTACGTCATACAATGACACACACACACATAGATACATATGTAATCATTATCATAAAACAATCATGATCCTGTTAGGAAATGACATACATACACACATATATACATATAGACTTTTAGCATTAAACAAACATGATCCATGAGGACCGTGCCAGGCATGACATACATACATACATACATACATGTATATAAACCTCAACATAATCATGATCACAACATAATTGCTAGAAATCATAAGGTCTAGGTTAAGAGAACTCCTTTTATCCATGAAAGGCATGCACAACATCGATAACAATAGATCCCAACATGGATAAGGCATCTAATGTCTCAAATACATTTAATTTACCTTACCTGATTACCTTTCTCATGACTTTTCCTCCACAACCCATTTATCCCAATGGACGAACCAGTCCAACTGGATGTCATATTATTACCTTCAACTACCCTTATACATGCACTAAGCTTCATTTGAGTCTTGCATCACCTTTTGGGCTTCATTTAGCATTTCTCGAGCTTCGTTAATTTCCTCTTTCCCCAACCAATTCCTAATACACTAAAAAAATAAAAGGTAAGAATAAGAAAAAACTAGAAGACTACCACAAAAAACCAAAAGTAATACGACACCACAACAAAGTGGAAAGATCATGCACTAGACACAATCGAGACCACAATTCAATCACAGTAAATCATAAGAAACCAAATGCACAAAACTAGCAACAAACACCATGACTCAAACCTCATGGTTCCTAGTGCTTCCCAGGAAAAGCTCAACATGAAAATTTTCAAAGATTGCATGGAAATCTATTTCCATGCAATCCCCTACATCATACCTCCATAGAAATAAAATTTTTAGTGTATAATATAAACATACAATATATCGATTACCTTACCTTTTTATGTCAAGCACACTACCTTGTATCTAAAAATATACATATATCATCTCTCAATGGACACCAATCCCTTGATGAATCCAACCATAACTAGAAACCAAATTTTATACCTGTCAAATACTTTTTTAAGAATATAACATATTTCCACATAATGCCGAGAAGATCAAGATTAAGAAGACTTCGTTGTATGAAAAGCACCAAGTTGTTTGGAATTAGTATTTCCAAACATAGGGAAAGGAATTCTTACTCAATTCCTTTATTTTATCATTGACCTTATTGCAATCGAGTCTTACTATGTATTGTGACATCATTGATCCATTAGTTATATAAACACATAAAATATTACAGTTTCATGCTAATAACAAGCATGTTGCCCTGCAATTATTCACACATGCCAATCACATGTTCCAAATATCAAGAGATCATATCTATTAACTAAAATCAACCTCTAACAAGATTAACAACCATGCCATAATTAAATAATATTCAAAATCATAATACTACAATTATCACCTACGTATACTCAAGTACACATCAGCTATCTCAACACATACTGTGCTAGTAGAACCATCTTAAAAAAAAAGATCATTACTTCACGCAATCTTATAACACTTGCTTATATCGTGCAATTAATCAAACATTAAAACAAAAAATATACGACGTAATAGACACCAAGCACTCAAACACCAAATAGACAACATAATCAACAATTCAAAAACCAAATAAATGACATAATAAAACTCATACCTTAATGTATCTTAGGGGATGCTATCTTGTATGCGCAACTAATCTAGATTAGCATGACATAAGTTCACAACATATCAACTTAATCATAAATAAGGTCATGATATCCATAACATTAACTAGCTAACATGTTCACATCATAAACTCATAAAAAATTGTCATTCATGCATAAAAATAGAATATGCACAATCAATCTAGATTAGTATGACATAGAATCACAATATATTAACTCATACCTGAATGTCATAGCCATAATCATATACCCATACAAATCTAGATCAACTTGTTACATATAACATCAATATATTAATGCAATAACCCTAATAATCAAGTTAACTAACAAATAACAACAACAAGTCAATGTATAACACACTCATTAATGGCATATAACGTAATCATCAATTTCAACTAACATAAAACAACAAAAATTTACTACCATGCATGACTATCCGATGAACGTACATCTAACCAAACTAATTCACTAACATCTATCATACATGTAACCACAATAACAATAAAATGGAAAACATGTATAAAAGTAACCTTAATTATTATAAAAACCATTAACTAACATACCCACATGCCAAACATACAATACTTGTATGACTATCTATTCTCACCCCAAAGCCTAGTAACACAGCTTCACTTTTATGATCTATGTATCTTTATATATCTCAACCAACACATGAGCATCGTAACATACCAAAAAAATCATCATGACCTAAATTGAATACAATGACCTCATGGAAAACAACCCTAACCATGAAAATGCATTCATAACAACATATAGACACTATCATGCATAGAAAATACATATAAAACCAACATCTACTCATGACGACCACATCCAATCAGCATGAAATTTCACATGGAGACACCATTGCAACTATGACCAATGCCATGCATATGTGACAAACACATAGAACGTAAGAATAAGGAACACGTTCAATCAACATGAATGAAAAATCAACACACTACTTAGGGAGAGTGCAACCATGATTTGATACCACCTGTAACTTCCACCTCCCCTCACACCTACCAAAGTAATTGACGAACCGAGTTAAACATGAGATGAGGGGACAATCATTAAACACATGATGTCAATGCCAAATAATCAAAAACCAACTCTAGGACTAGTCTCGACCATCCCCAACCAAGACTAACATTAGTCAAACACTTGGCATGAATTAAATATACAAGTCTAGGATACAATATAGAACATGACTGACTGAAAAATTATTATGAAACATTACAAGAAGGATCACCACTCTCTTCCTTGAATAGATATGACACCAATTAGGTACTGTACCCATCATTTTAACAATTACAAGTAAATACATGAAATAACCATGACATGGACTAGTCATATAAACATTCTTATAACCAACATAAAACCATGGAAATAACAGTGAGCTAAGAACTATTAAATCCACACATTAAGAAGTACAAGTCAAGATAACTTACCTTCCATTAAACAACAATAACTGACCAAGTTTGGGACTTCCACGTACCACGTGACCATATACATGGTTGAGCCAAATCTCTCTTCAACCAGTAACCCCCATTCCATATTAAAATCATGAATGTGGGATATCATGGATACACCCATCCAAAACACAACCAAGGGAATCCATAGGCTAAACCACCTCCACCCTCACCATACCACGATCACACCAAAACTAGTGCTCTCGTCAGAAAATTGAACTGAACTTGGAATGCCATCCAAAATCCATCACTATCCTTGAGTAATTTTCCATCTCCCTGTATCTCAGGCTTTATTGCAATTCAAACCCGGATCAATAGGCCCTAAACTGATACACCTCCCTCCAGCTTTACCATGTATCTCGCCAAAACCGGTCAAGGTATTATTAGGCCATTGAGAATGAACCTGAGACCCCCTCCGCCCCAGATTCTGAAATCCATCCAAAAATTCTAAATCTCAAACCAATATCAAAAACCCAACACACCATGGAATTTGAAAAAAGGTAATGCAAGATTGAAAACCACTATCAAAACCCAACAAAACCATGCCACTGATAGCAAGAGAACCAAATACCAACATGCATAAGCCATGTATATCCAAACCAATTAGGAAATCACACATGAAATATGTTACCTGTGAGTATTCCTGATAAATATGCTAGATCCTGCTCTTGCTGACTGAGTCTTTGCTTTCCTTTCCCTTCCTTGTCCTTCCTTTGCTTTCTTTCCTCTTTCTTAGATCAATGCTGATTTTCTCCAAGAAAACTCGAAGTATCCAAGAGTATGAGAGAGAGATAATAATGAGAGAAATCCTAAACTGAACAAAAAATAAAGGAAAATATTGAGAAAAACATTTCCAACTGATCCTCATAAGCCTTTTTATTAATGAGGCCTCTATTTTCTTCATTTTCCATTATTTTCCATCATTTTCCTCCTCACATACAACTTGTGACCTTTCACCTTCCTTTTCTCCTAATTTCCTTTATTTTCATAAATAAATGTCCCAAAAATATTTTTGCCTCTTTAGTGCCTTAGCCATTTACTTTTCCAAGTTTCCTTAGCCATAACCACATATCCAGTGATGTCCATTAGGATATGTTTTCCCAAAATTATAATCGGAATAAGTGTCCCTTAACTATGCTCTTATTTTGCCTTTATTAACTTTTATTGCATGGAATTTTAACCCGATTCTCTTACATTATCCATAATATACATACTCCATAAATAAAATAATGAAAATATATAATATGAATACATTATATATAGAAAAAGACTTCACACAATCAAAATATGCATGGAAAAAAACTGACATTTAACTTCATTGTCCAACCTACAAAATAGAATATCAATACAAGTAATCTCCAACAGAAATTATGGAAATTTCACATGGCTATGTTTTCATTAAGCACTCCAAATTTGTTTGTTAGTTACCTCCAAAACATCTCTCCATAATTAAATGAACATGACATCCACAAAAATTTCCATCAAAACCTTCTTGAATCCTCAAATGCTAAATCAAGTTATCCACAAGGAATAGTGGAACATCAGCAATTGAATTTGTGCTTGGATAAAGTGAGAAAAAATTTCAATTTTCAATAACATCATTGAAACCTCCAACCAACTCCACATGAAACCCTTATCTTTTTGAAAGGTAGAGACCATCTACAATTTTCAGTGTCACTATATCATATATATTTAGATGCACTTCCATAAAATCCAACATAAGTAATTTTCCTTCAATTAGATGAAAAGGTACGTAGCCTAGGAATTTACTATTTATATCCATTGAAATAATATGAAAGAATCTCTGAATAAACCCCCACTCATCTTCAAAATATTCTAAGCTTTGTTCAATTGAAACTCGGCCAAACTCAAAAATTTCTATCTCTTCAAGCGACCAAACTGACATTGAAACATTATTTACAAGACAAACCAGTTGGTTCCTGTGCAAACATAATGACATACACCATATATCAAGGATATAAACAAATAAAAAACTCCACAGGTTTCTTATAACATCGAACCAATAGATAGTGTATCCATAGAAAGGGTAATCATCATAATCATTTTCTAAATATAACCAAAAAAATTTCCCTTGGTGAATTACAAGCTCCTTTGGGGATGTTACACCACCAAAAAGGGGTCTTATCTTTCTCCAAACCATGTCTACAATCGTGCAAATTGTTGGGAAAAATAGTGAGAGAGGGGGGGCGGTGAATCAGTATTTATAACTCACTTTAAAATTTTAATTTCTCTTTACTGATTTCTATACACGACTTTAATGAACCCAACTAGCATATACACAAGTCTATATTTAAGCAAACTTGTGTATGTCCAGAGATCTTATTATGCATATAATTCTTTACTTAGATCAGTGCATTGTTCATTCATCAGATGTTTAGTAAGCAGTAAGCATGTGTACTAAGAACAAAATAAATCATCACACATAATCAATACACATGAACACCAGGATTTAAGGTGGAAACCCAATGCGGGAGAAAACCACTCCTATTGTTGTCTCTGTCTTCAATATTTATTAAAATGAAAACTACTTACAATCTTGTACCGATGCAGACTCATATCAGTATGTAGGCATCTACCTGCAAAAGGTTGCAACCTTCTCTCGTTCTCCAGTTACTATTGGAAGGGAGCTCCAACCCCCTGACATCATTTACCAGCTACCACTGGAAGGGAGCTACAACCCCCTCCTTCTCATTTACCAGCCACTCCTAGAAGGGAGATACTACCCCCTAATCTCGTTTACCATCAACTATTTGGAAGGGAGCTACGACCCCCTCACTGAAGGCTTCGCCCTCAACACCACCGCAGACCATGTTTCATAAATTTTCACACTGGATCCAACAACTTCAACACAACACAACTTGTAGGCCTCTGTTCATCAGATTTTTAGACTGGACCCACTCCACAAATTTAATCTCAAAGAACATACATCAAACTAAAACTCATAATCGTATCAAATCATTCTCTTAATCATCAATCAACCAATCTACCATTGATATTTAATCATAATCAACTAGCAGCATAATCAGTATTCAAACAACCCAGATCTGTATGGACACATCATTAACAGACAATAGTAATACAACAAAAACAGATCAGAAATTTCCTTCCACACACTTCTAGAAAACCCTAGATCCCATACGTGTTTTTTTAACTGAACCTGTGTATATACACGCTTTTACAGAGACGAACCTGCGTATAGATCTGCAACTATTTTAGGAATACGCAACTCTTTAGAATAAATAATCAGCTCATATCTTACCCTTTCCTTCAGCAAGCATTCACCAGATCATAGATCTAAACATTTCATAAACATATCAAGCAAATACATAGTCATTTCAGGTCTAGAGATCCTAATCCATCATTGTATTCATAGGTGCATTATTATTTTAGATATATTAATAAAATGTGGCCCATTCCATGCAGATATAATTCAAAGAGAAGTATTCATTCAATAACCAAACACATGCACACATTTGCACTATGATCTTCATCTCCTTATATAGTTTTAGCCTTTACCAATACCATGAGCCAAAACCACACAACTTCCAATGGTATTCTTGGAAGGAATCAAATAGACGACAATGTGCTAAATATTGTGGGCTAAAACCATGGTAATGCCCCCTAGTATCATAATTTTAAAGCGCAAAAGGCATACGCAACTTGGCTTGTTCATACTTGTGTGTATACACGAATTTTCTTCATCAAAATTGTGTATACTCTAATTTTGGATGTATACATGGGTTGCCTATATACAAAAGTGCGTATGTATGAGGGTTTCCTTCATCAAACCTACGTATACATTGTGACATATTATATTTACATTTCTATGACCCTAAGTGGAATTCCTTTCTCTGTCACATCTGAATTGATCTGTAGATACATCATTTTTACATATCTAAAAAATAAGTTCCTATCAAAAGGCAACTCATCAACCAGGTAAGGTTTCCTTCATCAAACCTGCATATACATTGTGACATATTATATTTATCATTTCTCTAATACTAATTGGAATTCCTTTCTCTGTCACATCTGAACTGATCTATAAATACATCATTTTTACATCTTTAACAAATAGGTTGCTATCAAAAGGAAACTCATCAAGCAAGTTTCCATCAAGGACAACTTCATCAAGTAGGTTTTTGTTAGGGTCCTATAAATATAGGATTCATGATTTTTTAATTGACCTTGATAGTCTTGTAAATATGTACATACCTTGCTTTCTGCAAGTTGTTTTCCCATATTTTGAAAAAATGAAAAAATAATAAAAAGTCAAAAAGAGGGTAAAAAGTCCTAAAAGAAAAATAAAAGGACTTAGAAAAATATAGACCCAAAAAGAAAAAAAGAGAAATACAACATGAAAGTGAGAAAATCAATGCCACTACTTTTACTTTACTGCAAGAATAATGATTATGTGCAGAGTGTCAATAAATGCCATAATCCACGATTAGTTAAACAATTTAATCTTAACTTTTCATGCTTTCAATTTCATGTTTTAGATAGAGAATAAAGAGTTGTCAAAAAGTTTAAACTTGAAAAATCAATAGATAGGTAGAGAATGATGAGGAGCTCAATAGTTTAATCTGAGCCCTCATATGAAATAAGGTATATTTAGATAGTTTTATTCTTTGAAAGAAATTTTTTTAAGGTTGCAAGTCTAAATGCACCTATAAAATGAAGAAAAAATGTTGGAAATAAAGTTGGGTAGGTAGAAAGAAGTGGAGAAATAATGTAAATAAGACAGCATCAGGCAGAATCACTAATTTCCGCTCCCCTATAAGTATTCAGTATTCTAAGCTATTAGTCAAATAGGCTCAGAGCATTTCTCTGACTTTTGTTGGGACTGGACCCAAGGCTCGATAACTGGCTAGTTAAAAATATTGAGTTCTTATGTTAAACCCACATTTATCATCATTTACCCTTCATTCATACATTAAAACCCCTTTTTCCTAAGTAAAGACACATTCTTACTTAGTAAAATTGTAACCCTAAAATAATTAACTTCATCCCTTCAAAAGCATTCATAAAACCCCAAAAATACACTTTGTCCTAAGTTAAAGTGTAAAATACTAAAAAAGACAACACTGCTTTGTTTTTTCTATCATATACACTTTGTTTGGAGATAAAATGTGTTTTATTTACATTTCACTACCTTTTCATATTAACTTTTAACATATTTTTATTAAATCCCTAAGAAATACCCTCTCGTTGTTATTAATTCCCTTATATTTAAATACCTCAAAAAACCCACTGTTTAATGTTTAGACCAAAGTTTATTATTCCCATGTGCGCAAATAAAAATCTCGAACTATAAGCCCTTTGGTCTAAAAATATCATTATCAAAATACCCTGCCCCAATAGTTTGAAAACTATTCAACAATTGAAAACTATATAATATATATTTATCGCGTCTGCATATAAACATTTGAAACATTTCATAAATGTTTTAAAATATTAACCCCTGCATATACCATGATTAAAACATTGTATAAATGTTTTAAACCTATCCCCGTCGCTATATAATAAAACTATGGTTTAAACGTATTTTAAATGTTTATTTCATAAAGTTAAAACCATTAGCGCATATAAAAAATACCCCGGTCCCACATCCCATTTCAATGCAACCTCCGAAGAAATCCTAACCGTTCGCATCCAAATCTCAGATCTAATGGTCAGAAACCGGAAACGTGCAGAATAGAAACACGATCGCCCAAATGCCAAAGCCACATGAAATGGGTGGTTTTGCCCATTCCGCTCTCCTACACGTGCCCTTCAGCCATTGGATCGTGTGGGTTTAGTTTAAAACCGCTTACCACTAGAAACCTGCACGATAACCACTGGTTTCCCATTCCGTTGAAAATTCAAAACGACCCTCCCGCCTAATGCTACTTACATTCAATGTCAGTTTAATGCGACCAATATGTCAATAAAACCTTTGAAAAAACATTTATCCATTATTCTTGCGCGTTTTAAACCTACTACTATGCCTCCTCGACTATAAAGAAACTCGGTTAAAGCCTTTTTCTACCATTTTTATGCCCGAAACTTGCAAACCCTTTCCCTGAAAACTCTGAAGACTATTGAGGAGTTGTGCATTGCTCCGAGAAAATTACTAAATTCATCAATTCACCTAAGAACCTTAGAAACCCTTCAGAAGTTGATACATGCATATTACAGGTATTTTTCTCCAATTGAAACCTGCAATCGATTTTAAAGCCTTAAAAAGAACAAGTACTCTTAGAATTCAAGAAATCTATTAAAATAAACTGCTAAAAAGTCTAAAAAACAGGCCAAACTCTAGCAAATTCTTCCCAGAAACCCCATTTCTCTATTGTGCGTTATTTTGAGGAAATTTGTGAGTTTTCACTGTTTAATGATCTATTTCAAGCTTAAGTCAAACTAGAAAACCTCTGGAGGTATCCTAAGCCTCTTTGACCATTTTTCAAAAGATTTTTTGGCCTAATTTTTCATTAAAATGCTTAGAAAACCCTTGTTTCGTGCTTTAAGTCAATTCAAAAGCCCGTTAACCTCTTTGACAGACCTAATTGGAAAGAAAGCCCTAAGAAAATACTATACTTCACCTATTTATCCAAGATGCCTCTACTAAAAGTGAAAATTACTTTTGCAAACTGTTTAAAGTTGCAAAAGTAGCCAAAATGCCAAAAACACAGAGTTCTAGCAATCCTGAAGGTTCCAAAGTGCCGAAATAAAATCCAGTACTGTGACCACTTAAGGCCATTATCACTTCCCTACAACCAGGGTTTCATTAACAATTATTTTGTTTTGCAGGTCATTAGCAAAAGGAGAATTTGGATAAAACAATCTAAATACTAGTTAAAGATCTGTTTTACTCCAAAAGTTAACAAAGTAAAGAATTTTAAATGATATTCCTTAGCAAAATATTCCAGGTAGAAGAACATAAAGAAGTAATTTATGCAGAGAGAGATAAATTTACACAATTAATGGTAAAAGTAAAGTAAGAATTCACAGTGATAGTGAAAATAGAACAGTCAAAGAGCATCAGAGTTAAACTGTATCAGATGAAAGTCAGAATGAAGGTTAAAACAAAGTTACAGAGTAGCAGACTGGATCAACTATTTGGCATCATACTTCAAGATCCCTGTGATAAGCTATCTGGAGTGAAGTACTCTCTAAAAATTGTCATTGTTATCTTCTTTTGTTACATGCATACATCTGTGTTTCAATTCTAAATTTGAATGTATAACTAGGATTTTTACTACAGGACATGTTAATAGCACCCTATTTTTAACTAGTTAACATTTATTTGTTTTCTTCTGATTTCTGGTGTAGGGAACACTTATTTTCTCCCTCTCCCATTTAACCTCTATCTACTACTTCCCTTTTCCGGATAAAACTATCCTTAAGTGCCCTTTATCCCGATCATACCATCTCAAAAGCCAATTTTCCAAGATCTCCAAGGGTTATATATCTTGCCCTGAAGACATTTGACCTTTTAGGCCTTGATCCCAGTTCTGTTAGCTTAACTTAGACTCCATAGCCCAATGGACAAGTAGATTTCCCTCTATCTACCCTCCAAGTGAAATTTTCCCACCAAATCCAACAAAACCAAACCAAATATGCTCTTTAATAGCTAGCCTAATATTTACAAATTAAAAAAAAAAAAAAAAGTTAAACTTTAAAGAGAGAGCCCTCTATGAACCCTAGGAAGGCTAGATCCTAGAGTTTGAAGTACGTTTGTGGTTACCTTGGTGAGTTCTCTCTTGAACCTAGAGAAATTACTGAGTGATAACATTCTGGCGACCATACTATGGAAGAATAACAATTTCTTCAAAAATATTTTACAGGTTCAGATTTGATCTATGATGGTGGACAATGATCAAATACACAAAGGTTAAAATCATCCACCTGGCGACTCCAAATAAATTTCATAATCAAGACTCCACTGGAGGAATGAAATTGAAAGAGAAATATGGAAAGATCAAGCTTTCAACTTGGATCTTAATCCAAGACATTATGTTCTTTCTCAGTAAGAAAATTTTTCAATGTATATTGTATTTTATAGAAGGATTTATCTTGGTTATATAGATACATTGGTCCTTCTTTATGACTAATTTACAAGATGACCCAAGAATAAAACGCGGGTATGCTCCCATGAGCAGAGATCACATACCTGTATTTCCACACAAACTACCAAAGGTAAATTGGGATAAAAATCTTCCTATATTTTAAAATGAGAATATTGATGATCCTTTTTTACATCTCATTAAATTTCATATACACTCATGGAGATTGAAGGGTGATTGTCATGAGGATTGCCTCATGAAGATATTCATGGAAACCTTAGAAGGACAAGCAAGGGAATGGTATGAAGCTCTAAAACCTACTAATTTATTTTTTTTAAAGGATTTTCATAAGGTATTTTATGAGCATTACAAAGAAGATTTTCCATATTTATCATTAGCTAAAAATTATTATGATCAAGCTGAAGATCTCATACATTACCTTAAAATTATTGATGAAGATTTTGGAAATTGGCATCCTGAAGATTTATTAGAAGAAGTCCATAACTTTAATTTTCAAGATAAGTGTCATGATAATCAAGAGGAGTTAATCAAATATCAAATAGATCAGGAGATAAATCAGGATCCACAAATCCCCTCTGTAGTAACAAATGATGTTTCATATAATGTTTTGGAAGTTAAAGAAAATATTCAACCTTATGATCAATTTTTACATAAAAGAGAAAAAAATTGTTATTCAAAGCTAAAAATTCAAAGATTCCCACCCCCCCTCACCGAAGAAGAAATCAATTTGCTTCTAAACATGCAACCATCTTCAAAATATTTACATAATGAAGAAATTGTTTCTACTTATTCTAATGTTGATGTATGTACTAAAGTTTTTTTACATTAAGAGACATAAGAACAGGTTGATGCTCATGTTGTTCTACCTTCCCAAAAAGGCCCATTGCCTGATAGTACTCCTATTGAGAAAAATTATGACCTTCAAATAGAATGCAACCAATCTAATCAAGATATATTAGGGTTACTGGAAAATAAATCTGCTGATCTAATGTGTATAATTGATGACATTCCTTCTTCTAAAGATTTGCCTAAGTATGATCAGTATGATGATAATTATGTTCTCCAAATTCAAGCTAACTTCACAGAGCAATCACTAGCTAGGTTGTGGGATGAGGAAGTATAGTTTCAGCAGCTCAAATACAGTGATTAAACATCACACATCAAATATGGGATTGAAGAAGAACGTTCAGAAATTTTGAAAAAAATTTCTATACCATTATGCTCTAAAGTATTTCAGTTTTTAAAGGATGACCAACCCCTAGAAATATATGAAGTTCCATTAAAACCCATATATAAATTGTAGCAATGTTTCAAATTTGTTCATGATCCAATAGCATATATGTTGGATAATGAATGCATTCAAAGTATTTCTCCATTTATTGACTATGAGCTTCAAGATAAGGATGATAAAAGTTTCCTCAAACAAACATTTTCATCAGTAGAAATATCATCACAAAGCTTATCTGAAAATCTGAAAGTATCTCAGAACAATCATAGGTTGATTTTGCAAGGAAATAAAGTTAAAAATGACAATTTAGTCTCATGGCATGAAGGTCATATAGAAAAAATGTATAGTTATTTAGATCAGTTAAACATTGGTGTATACACCTTGGAAGATCCTTTTGAAAATTTTTTAGAGTCAACAAAGGAAATCAAGTATTTCCTTATTCTCTCATTTGTTAACAACTTTCTAATAGGTTGTAGAATTTCAGTTTTGACAATCAATAAGCACATGCAACAAAATCTATCAAAGTACATAATGCTTGAATGGTTGCATTGGCTATTTCATTTTACCTAACCAGTAGTTGGACAACTAATTAGAGTAAGTAGGTAGAATTTTAGCTTATTTCAGTTTTCAGTTTTCAGCTAGTTTGAAATAATTCATTAAGATTTGAAAGCCAAAGGCCATACGATATTGATGATTTAGTAGTTTGGTTTGAAGGTTGCATCACATTTTAGTCTCAGATCAGATTTCGGTTTGCAGAAAAGGGTGTAAATTCAGTCTAAGAGTTTCAGTCACAGAGGTTTTATAACAAAGAAAATGCATGTTTGGGATTGGCTCAAAGGATCAGGCTACTAGTCGATGGTGTTCTTGACATCTCACAAGGAGATGCCATCCCCATGTGAAGCTGTTGTTAGGGTCCTATAAATTTAGGATTCATAATTTTTGAATTGACCTTGATAGTCTTGTAAATATGTACATACCTTGCATTCTGCAAGTTGTTTTCCCATATTTTGAAAAAATGAAAAAACAATAAAAAGTCAAAAAGAGGGTAAAAAGTCCCAAAAGAAATATAAAAAGACTTAGAAAAATATATACCCCAAATGAAAAAAGAGAAATAAAACCTGAAAGTGAGCAAATCCAAATGCCACTACTTTTACTTTACTGCAAGAATAATGATTACGTGCAGAGTGTCAATAAATGCCATAATCCATGATTAGTTAAACAGTTTAATCTTAAATTTTCACGCTTTCAATTTCATGTTTTAGATAGAGAATAAAGAGTTGTCAAAAAGTTTAAACTTGACAAATCAGTAGATAGGTAGAGAATGATGAGGAGCTCAATAGTTTAATCTGAGCCCTCAGATGAAATAAGGTATATTTAGATAGTTTTATGCTTTGAAAGAAAATCTTTTAAGGTTGCAACTCTAAATGCACCTATAAAATGAAGAAAAAATGTTAGAAATAAAGTTGGGTAGCTAGAAATCAGTGGAGCAATAATGTAAATAAGACATCATCAAGCAGAATCACTAATTTTCCCTCCCCTATAAGTATTCAGTATTCTAAGCTATCATTCAAACAGGCTTAGAGCATTTCTTTGACTTTTGTTGGGACCGAACAGAAGGCTCGATGACTGGCTAGTTAAAAATATTGAGTTCTTATGTTAAACCCACATTTATCATCATTTACCCTTCATTCATACATTAAAACCCCCTTTTCCTAAGTAAAGACACATTCTTACTTAGTAAAATTGTAACCCTAAAATAATTAACTTCATCCCTTCAAAAGCATTTATAAAACCCCGAAAATACAATTTGTCCTAAGTTAAAGTGTAAAATATTAAAAAAGACAACATTGCTTTGCTTTGTCAATCATATACACTTTGCTTGGAGATAAAATGTGTTTTATTTACATTTCACTACCTTTTCATATTAACTTTTAACATATTTTTATTAAATCCCTAAGAAATACCCTCCTGTAGTTATTAATTCCCTCATATTTAAAATACCCCAAAAAACCCACTAT
Source organism: Pinus albicaulis (assembly GCA_034641835.2). Classification (NCBI taxonomy): domain Eukaryota; kingdom Viridiplantae; phylum Streptophyta; class Pinopsida; order Pinales; family Pinaceae; genus Pinus; species Pinus albicaulis. The sequence goes on along the minus strand of CM076575.1, from coordinate 1,698,778,728 downwards.
TTAATGTTTAGACCAAAGTCTATTATTCCCATGTGTGCAAATAAAAAATCCCAAGCTATAAGCCCTTTGGTATAAAACTATCATTATCGAAATACCTCGCCCCTATAGTTTGAAAACTATTCAACAGTTGAAAAATATATAATATATATTTATCGCGTCCGCATATAAACATTTGAAACATTTCATAAATGTTTTAAAATATTAACCCCAACCTATACCATGATTAAAACATTGTATAGTTGTTTTAAACCTATACTCGTCACTATATAATAAAACTATGGTTTAAACATATTTTAAATGTTTATTTCATAAATTTTAAACCATCAGCGCATATAAAAAATAGCCCAGTCCCACATCCCATTTCAATGCAACTTCTGAAGCAATCCTAACCGTTTGTATCCAAATTGCAAATCTAATGGTCAGAAGCCGAAATTCCGTAGAATAGAAGCATGATCGCCCAAATGCCAAAGCCACGCAAAATGGGTGGTTTTGCCCATTCCGCTCTCCTACACGTGCCCTTCAACCATTGGATCACGTGGGTTTAGTTTAAAATTGCTTACCACTAGAAACCTGCATGATAACCACCGGTTTCCTATTTCATTGAAAATTCAAAACCACCCTCTCGCCTGATGCTACTTAAATTCAATACCAATTTAATGCAACCAATATGTCAATAAAACCTTTGAAAAAACATTTATCCATTATTCTTACACGTTTTAAACCTACTGCTGTGCCTCCCCGACTGCAAAGAAACTCGGTTAAAGCCTTTTTCTGCCATTGTTATTCCCAAAACTTGCAAACCCTTTCCCTGAAACCTCTGAAGACTATTGAGGAGTTGCGCATTGCTCTGATCAAGTTACTAAAGTCATCAATTCACCTAAGAACCTCAGAAACCCTTCAGAAGCCGATACCTACATATTACAGGTATTTTTCTCCAATTGAAACCTACAATCAATTTTAAAGCCTTAAAAAAACAAAAAATCTTAGAGTTCAAGAAATATATTAAAATAAACTGCTAAAAAGTCTCAAAAACAGGCCAAACTCTAGCAAATTCTTCCCAGAAACCCGGTTTCTCTGTTGTGCACTATTTTGAGGAAATTTGTGAGTTTTCAATATTTAATGATCTATTTCAAACTTAAGTCAAACCAGAAAACCTCTGGAGGTATCCTAAGCCTCTTTGACCCTTTTTCAAAAGATTTTTTGGCCTAATTTTTCATTAAAATACTCAGAAAACCCTTGTTTCTTGTTTTAAGTCAGTTCAAAATCCTATTAACCTCTTTGAAAGACCTAATTGGAAAGAAAACCCTAAGAAAATGCTATACTTCACCTGTTTATCCAAGAAGTCTCTACTAAAAGTGAAAATTACTTCTGCAAAATTTCTAAACTTGTAGAAGTAGCCAAAATGCCAAAAAAGCAGAGTTCTAGCAATCCTGAAGGTTCCAAAGTGCCAAAATAAAATCCAGTATTGTGACCACTTAAAGCCATTATCACCTCCCTGCAACTAGGGTTTCATTAACAATTATTTTGTTTTTCAGGTCATTAGCAAAAGGAGAATTTGGATAAAATAATCTAAATACTAGCTAAACATATGTTTTATTCCAAAAGTTCACAAAGAAAAGAATTTTAAATGATATTCCTTAACAAAATATTCTAGGAAGCAGGATAGAAAGAAGCCATTTATGCAAAGAGAGATAATTTTACACAATGAATGGTAAAAGTAAAGTAAGAATTCACAGTGACAGTGAAAACAGAACAGTCAAAGAGCATCTGAGTTAAAGCGTATCAGATGAAAGTCAGAATGAAGGTTAAGACAAAGTTAGAGAGCAGTCAAGGTAAAACAGTAAAAGTAAAAACAGAGGCAGAAAATGGTAAATAAAGATGAAAATACTTTCAACAACAATGAAATTTATCCAAAGTGAAAGTAAAAACAATTAAAATAATAGTAAGGTTAAAAGATAAAAATAGAGCAAGAAGGGACATTTTTGTAGAAATTTCTTATTTAAGCCATTGTTTTGCAAAAACTATTGTGACCAATCCAAGATGCATTTTTCAAAAATGAAGGAGGTTTATGTTCCTAATATTTCCATCTACAGAAACCGCTCTCACTTTTCTAACAAAAATTATGGATTTGGAAATATTAAACAATATTTGAAAGCATTGTTTACAGAAAATTCCTGTTAAGTCATCAGTTTACAGAGAAGATTGTGGCCTATAAGAAATACATCTTACAAAACTGAAGGAGGTTTTGGTTCCTAAGAGAACCATATACAAAAACCTATCTCACTATTTTCACAAGTATTACAAAATGAGAGATACATGCACATATTTAGAGCCTATTTTTCATATTGTGGAAAACTCTTTTTTACACATATTTTTGCAGAGCCTGTTGTGAAAAATTGGAGCATAATTTTAGGGAACTGAGAGAGGTTTATCTCCAGAACATATTTATATACAATAAAATCTTTCACTTTTTACATATATTTTTTGGATTGAGAAATAAAAATGTATCATTGGACCCCCAATTTGCAAAATTGCTGGAGCATAATGCACAAAGAAAGGAGACAATTAGTGACTTGGATGCCTCATCATCAACCAAGAGTTGAGATCAAATTCGAATTCTCCTCTTTGTCATCACCTATCCATAAACAATAGTGCCAAATAGATGCATTATTTTTTCAGCGTCCTTTACTTAAGTTCTATTTATGTAAAACAGTTGGAGATATTTGTAAACCAATATTGATTTTTTTTCGAGATATTCTAGTTTAGAATTTGTATAAATACTTCACTCTTTGAAGTATTTTGGTGGAATAAAATTGCTAGAGATTACTATAGATATTTTTTTGACTTTAAGGCTTTGGATTTCGATATTGAGTAGCAGACTGGATCAACTATTTGGCATCATACTTCAGGATCCATGTGATAAGCTATCTAGAGTGAAGTACTCTCTAAAACTTGTCATTGTTATCTTCTTTTGTTACATGCATACATCTATGTTTCAATTCTAAATTTGAATGTATAACTAGGATTATTACTACAAGACATGTTAACAACACCTTGTTTTTAACTAGTCATCATTTCTTTATTTTCTTCTGATTTCTGGTGTAGGAAACTCTTAATTGCTCCCTCTCCCGTTTGACCTCTATCTACTACTTCCATTTTCCAAATCAAACGATCCTTAAGTGCCCTTTATCTTGATCATACCATAAAAACCAATTTTCCAAGATCTCTAAGGGTTATCTATCTTTCCCTGAAGAAATTTTACCTTTTAGGCCTTGATCCCAGTTCTGTTAGCTTGACCTAGACTCCATAGCCCAATGGACAAGTAGATTTCCCTCTATAAACCCTCCAAGTGAAATTTTCCCACCAAATCCAACAAAACCAAACCAAATCTGCACTTTCATAGCTAGACTAATATTTACAAATTTAAAAAAAAAATAAACATTAAAGAGAGAGCCCTCTATGAACCCTAGGAAGGCTAGATCCTAGAGTTTGAAGTAGGTTTGTGGTTACCTTGGTGAGTTCTCTCTTGAAACTGGAGAAATTACTGAGTGATAACATACTGGTGACCATACTGGGGAAGACTAAAAGTTTCTTCAGAAATATTTTACAGGTTCAGATCTGATCTATGATGGTGAACAGTGATCAGACACACAAAGGTTAAAATCATCCATCTGGCGACTTCAAATCAATTTCACAATCAAGACTCCACTGGAGGAATGAACCTGAAAGAGCAATATGGAAAGATCAGGCTTTCAACTTGGATCTTAATCCAAGACATTATGTTCTTTCTCATTAAGAAATTTTTTCAATGTATATTGTATTTTATAGAAGGATCTAGCTTGGTTGTATATATACAATGGCCCTTCTTTATGACTAGTTTACAAGATGACCCAAGAATAAAACTTAGGTATGCTCCCATGAGCAGAGATCACATACCTAGATTTCCACACAAACTACCAAAAGTAAATTGGGATAAAAATCTTCCTATATTTCAAAATTAGAATATTGATGATCCTTTGTTACATCTCATTAGATTTCATATACACTCATGGAGATTGAAGGGTGATTGGCATGAGGATTGTCTCTTGAAGATATTCATGGAAACCTTAGAAGGACAAGCAAGGGAATGGTATGAAGCTCTCAAGCCTGCTATTTTATTTTCTTTAAATGATTTTCATAAGGTATTTTATGAGCATTACAAAGAAGATTTTCCATCTTTATCATTAGCTGAAAATTGTTGTGATCAAGCTAAAGATCTCATGCATTACCTTAAAAATGTTTATGAAGATTTTGGAAATTGGCATCCTGAAGATTTATTAGAAGTCCATAAATTTCATTCTCAAGTTAAGTGTCATGATAATCAAGAGGAGTTAATCAAAGATCAAATAGATCAGGAGATGAATCAAGATCCAAAAAGCCCCTCTGTAGTAACAAATGATGTTTCATATAATGTTTTGAATGAAGTTAAAGGAAATATTCAACCTCATGATCAGTTTTTACATAAAAGAGAAAACAATTTTTATTCAAAGCTAAAAATTCAAGTATTCCCACCCCCCCTCACTGAAGAAGAAATCAATTTGCTTCTAAACATGCAACCATCTTCAAAATATTTACATAATGAAGAAATTGTTTCTACTTATTCTAATGTTGATGTATGTACTAAAGTTTTTTTCCATGAAGAGACAGAAGAACAGGTTGATGCTCATGTTGTTCTACCTTCCCAAAAAGGCCCATTGCCTGATAGTACTCCTATTGAGAAAAATGATGACCTTCAAACAGAATGCAACCAATATAATCAAGATATATCAGGATTATTGGAAAAGCAATATGCTAATCTAATGTGTATAACTGATGACATTCCTTCTTCTGAATATTTTCCTAAGTATGATCAGTATGATGATAATTATGTTCTCCAAATTCAAGCTAACTTCACAGAGCAATCACTAGATATTTTGTGGGATAAGGAAGTTTAGTTTCAGTAGCTCAAATACAATGATCAAACATTACACATCAAATATGGGATTGAAGAATAAAGTTCATAAATTTTGAAAGAAATTTCTATAACATTATGCTCTAAAGCATTTTAGATTTTAAAGGATGAACAACCCCTATAAATCTATGAAGTTCCATTAAAACCCATATATAAATTGTAGCAATCTTTCAAAGTTGTTCATGATCCAATAGAAGATATGTTGGATAATGAATGCATTCAAAGTATTTCTCCATTTATTGACTATGAGCTTCAAGATCAAGATGATAAAAGTTTCCTCAAACAAACATTTTCATCAGTAGAAATATCATCACGAAGATTATCTGAAAATCTGAAAGTATCTCAGAACGATCATAGGTTGATTTTGCAAGGAAATAAAGTTAAAAATGACAATTTAGTCTCATGGCATGAAGATCATCTAGAAAAAATGTATAGTTATTTAGATCAGTTAAACATTAGTGTATATACCTTGGAAGATCCTTTTGAAAAATTTTTAGAGTCAATAAAGGAAATCAAGTATTTCCTTATTCTCTTATTTGTTTACAAGTTTCTAATAGGTTGCAGAATTTCAGTTTTGACAATCAACAAGCACATGCAACAAAATCTATCAAAGTACATAATGCTTGAATGGTTGCATTGACTATTTCACTTTACCTAACCAGCAGTTGGACAACTAATTAGAGTAAGTAGGTAGGATTTTAGCTTATTTCAGTTATCAGTTTTCAACTAGTTTGAAATAATTCATTAAGATTTGAAAGCCAAAGGCCATAAGATATTGATGATTTAGTAGTTTGGTTTGAAGGTTGCAGCACCTTTTAGTCTCAGATCAGATTTCAGTTTGCAGAAAAGGGTGTAAATTCAGTCCAAGAGTTTCATTCACAGAGATTTTATAACAAAGAAAATGCATGTTTGGTATTGGCTCAAAGGATCAGGCTACTAGTCGACGGTGTTCTTGACATCTCACAAGGAGATGCCATCCCCATGTGAAGCCGTTGTTAGGGTCCTATAAATATAGGATTCATAATTTTTGAATTGACCTTGATAGTCTTATAAATATGTACATACCTTGCTTTCTGCAAGTTGTTTTCCCATATTTTGAATAAATGAAAAAATAATAAAAAGTCAAAAAGAGGGTAAAAATTCCTAAAAGAAAAATAAAAGGACTTAGAAAAATATAGACCCCAAAAGAAAAAAGAGAAATAAAACCTGAAAGTGAGCAAATCCAAATGCCACTACTTTTACTTTACTGCAACAATAATGATTATGTGCAAAGTGTCAATAAATTCCATAATCCATGATTAGTTAAATAGTTTAATCTTAACTTTACATTCTTTTAATTTCATGTTTTAGATAGAGAATAAAGAGTTGTCAAAAATTTTAAACTTGACAAATCAGTAGATAGCTAGACAATGATGAGGAGCTCAATAGTTTAATCTTAGCCCTCAGATGAAATAAGATAGATTTAGATAGTTGTATGCTTTGAAAGAAATTTTTTTAAGGTTGCAAGTCTAAATGCACCTATAAAATGAAGAAAAAATGTTAGAAATAAAGTTGGGTAGGTAGAAAGTAGTGAAGCAATCATGTATATAAGACATCATCAGGAATAATCACTAATTTCCCCTCCCCTATAAGTATTAAGAATTCTAAGCTATCAGTCAAACAGGCTCAGAGCATTTCTTTGACTTTTGTTGGGACCGGACACAAGGCTTGATGATTGGCTAGTTAAAAATATTGAGTTCTTATGTTAAACCCACATTTATCATCATTTACCCTTCATTCATACATTAAAACCTCTTTTTGCTAAGCAAAGACACATTCTTACTTAGTAAAATTCTAACCCTAAAATAATTAACTTCATCCCTTCAAAAGCATTCATAAAACCCCAAAAATACACTTTGTCCTAAGTTAAAGTGTAAAATATTAAAAAATACAACACTGCTTTGCTTTTTCTATCATATACACTTTTCTTGGAGATAAAATGTGTTTTATTTACATTTCACTACCTTTTCATATTAACTTTTAACATATTTTTATTAAATCCCTAAGAAATACCCTCCTATAGTTATTAATTCCCTTATATTTAAAATACCCCAAACAACCCACTATTTAATGTTTAGACCAAATTCTATTATTCCTATGTGCGCAAATAAAAAATCCCAAGCTATAAGCCCTTTGGTCTAAAACTATCATTATCAAAATACCCCACCCTTATAGTTTGAAAACTATTCAACAGTTAAAAACTATATAATATATATTTATCGCGTCCACATATAAACATTTGAAACATTTCATAAATGTTTTAAAATATTAACCCCTGCCTATACCATCATTAAAACATTGTATAAATGTTTTAAACCTATCCCCGTCACTATATAATAAAACTATGGTTTAAATGTATTTTAAATGTTTATTTCATAAATTTTAAACCATCAACGCATATAAAAAATAGCCCAGTCCCACATCCCATTTCAATGCAACTTCCGAAGCAATCCTAACCATTCACATCCAAATCTCAGATCTAACAGTCAGAAGCCGACATCGCACAGAATAGAAGCATGATCACCCAAATGCAAAAGTCGCGCGAAATGGGTGGTTTTTCCCATTCCGCTCTCCTACACATGCCCTTAAACCATTGGATCCCATGGGTTTAGTTTAAAACCGCTTACCACTAGAAACTTGCGCAATAGCCACCGGTTTTCTATTCCGTTGAAAATTCAAATCCACCCTCTCGCCTGATGGTACTTACATTCAATGCCAGTTTAATGCGACCAATATGTCAATAAAACCTTTGAAAAAACATTTATCCATTATTCTTGTGCGTTTTAAACCTACTGTTGTGCCTCCCCGACTATAAAGAAACTCAGTTAAAGCCTTTTTTTTCCATTTTTATGCCTGAAACTTGCAAACCCCTTCCCTGAAACCTCTGAAGACTGTTGAGGAGCTGTGCATTGCTCCGAGAAAATTACTGAATTCATCAATTCACCTAAGAACCTCAGAAACCCTTCAGAAGCTGATACCTACATATTACAGGTATTTTTCTCCAATTGAAACATGCAATCGATTTTAAAGCCTTAGACCATATGGAAAATCATAGGAAACCCTAAACAAAGAAACAAATCTAAAAACCCTAGATCCATAACCCCTCGTTTAATGCCTCTAGCCAAAAATATTCAAATCAGATGCACTAATTAAAATGGAGTAAGCCTTACAACTTCTCTAATACAATGTTAGAGATCCATAGAAAAAAAGGAGAGGATAAAAAAAGAGCTTAGTCTGTGCAGTATAAACAATAGATAATTTGAACTGGAAACCTCTTTAATTTTGTAATAATAAATATAATAATTAATTAGTAAAATATATACTTCTTAAAAATTTCAAATTTATGAATGGCATGTCAAGAAAAGGTATCATGTAGACATCGAACATGGCATGTCTTGAATCAATATATAATTTTCATATCTTTAAAAATTTCACCAATGCTCGTTTTTCACATACCAAACAAGATTTTAGAAGGAGACAAAAATGCCAGATGAACACCACCAGAGTAGAAATTTAATTTGAAAGTCCCAAAAAACCAACTTTTCCATTCAGTAAGAAAACAATAGATAGGAAATGTAGGTGAAAATTTTGCAAAGCATAACCACTTGGTTCTTTCTCATGTAGATTTTCTTGATGAATAAAAACAACACATTCCTTTGTAGAAAAGCATGAGCTCTGAAATGATCCACGATAATTGCAGATTATTGGGGCTTTCTTTCAAGGAAAAGTCCAATGTTCAATCCAAACTAAAATATGATCATCAATAACCACTTTGTGAATGCTAGCAGTCAACTAGTAAATCCACCACACTAGAATTTAAAACTAAATGGGTCAAACTAAAAATTAAGTATGTTAACACAAGATTTCAATAAGCACTTGAATTTGGTTACTTGTGCCTATTGGGGAAAGGTTTTAATTAAATGAAATCATAACACAAGTAGAAATACAAAAAAGTATAAGTGATCTAAATGATGACATTACCAATGATGTAAGTGAAGGACTAGGAAAATTTATGGTGATCAAGGGAATGATAGATCTCGAAGAAAACACAATGATGTTGTTGGAGAGGGCCATATCATTATGGAGGGAGGGATTTAGTTTCTAAAATGGTCTCAACTCAATCAACTCGGTTGGATGGGTTTTTTATCTCATACACAGTTAGATTGGTTAAATTCCACTTATCAGTTTCATGAGGGTAGGAGAGGGAGGTGGAATGGGGATGGGAAGCTCAACAGTCCTCTACAAGGAAAATATATGCTTGCATGTAAAGGCAAAGGGAATTCTAGGGGGAATTTTATGAAAACAAAGGGTGAACTATTCCTCTTTGAATGCACATCATAAGACTTTGTTTAAGCTTTGCCATTCTGAAGCTGCAATAAGACCAACCATGTAAGCACAAGAGAGAAGCTAAAAATACTATGGGTTGCGAAGAAGGCCAGGAAGGACCTTTCTGGTTCTTCCTCTTTGAGACTGGAGACACAAGATTTACGAGTGTTTATAACTCAGAAGTAAAGATGAGATGAGTTTTCAAGCATATGCTGGCAGGGGTGTTGGTGGAGTGCATAGTGGAAAAAATGATCTAATGGATAAAATGAATGTCTGCTTCCAAATAAAATTTCAATGTTCAGGAGGTTGGGAAGGGTGTTTGAAGGTTCCCTAAGATAGGTCAAGTGCTTCCAATGGATTAAAGATAATCTTGCGCTGAAAAGTCTCACGGGGAAGATTATTCTGCAACAAATGCACATGAAAAATTAGTAGTCAAAGTCTAGGACTCATTACAAAGAAGCGGTTCAAACAGTCATCACAAGCACCTTGGGCAAGAAACACCAACACTAAGCTTCAAAGATAAGCATATCAATGATATTACATATTTGAGGAAGATACAATTGTAGAAATAGTTAAAAATGTTATAGTTTACAATGGGATAGTTGGAATCTTTGACAGTCTTTTGTTGAAAGGTATCTACATAAATTTCGAATTCTTAAAAGAACTTATCTTTTATGGAATCGTTAATCATGACCAAGAAGTATCATATGGGCTCCAAATTGATGAAATTATAGGTAGTATAACCAAACATATTATAATGTACTAATGTAATTTTTTTTTAATATAAATTATTTTATTTACCACATAACAAAAATAAAAACAAGCCCTAAAATATGTTTGATACTTTCGAATCAGAAACCAATTACACTTTTGTTCTTAATTCACCATAGTTGTTTCTCAACGAAGATAAAGTATGATTGAAGGGTTTTACAAGGTAAAAAAATTGGTCATGAATAGGTACAGTAATGGGCCTTCTTTTTCAATGTTATCAAAACTAGAGAAGTCATCAAACTGGTGAACCCCAAAATTTTAACGAGACTAGAGCCAACAAAACTAGACCAAAAAATTAGTTATTCAAAAAAGACATAAAACATTCAAATTTTAGGTAAAATCAAGTACATTCATATGCATCCATATGGTCAACACCAAAATTTGAACCAGAGTGGAGCCAAAAAATAAAAAATAAAACAAAGCAAAAGGTTATTCAAAAAATACATAAAAAATTCAAATTTTAGTGAAAAACATATATATTCATCTACATCCATGTGAATCCAAATCATTAATATAAAATATACAATGTTTCTCATTTTTATAGTAAGTAGGAGTGCATATAACCAAAACAACACCAACTACAATACATCTTTGAACCAAAATACATCAACGAAGGGGCTCTAAATGAACTCTAGAGTCCAAAATTAAGCATAGTACTAATGAGTAACTATAGAGACATAATTGAGAGTATATAATTTAGAATTTACAATATTATAATATGGTACTAATGTGTTGTTATGGTTTCTTTGATTTTTGAACTCCTATGGCATGACCCTCGTGAAAATGTACACCTTCACTCAAGCCATGGAGACACTCGTTTCATGACAAAGGAGTTCAACAATCAATGCAAACAACATCAAGGTACATGGGTCTAGTGCTCTTGATTCAATTCCAATTCCATACCATCATACATCATAGAATCCAGTGGAAACCTTCCAATCCTACCAATCTTGAAATCCTAAAAACTATTTAACCCTGTTGAATTTTGGATGGGATCTAAAATTTGACTTTCTCCAAATCAAATGAAGTTGGAACCACTCTCAAACAACCTAAAACAATTAATGTTAATATTAAAAATTTAATTAAAATTTGACATTATCTTTATCTTTCCTTTTCAAAAATGAAGGATAAGGAGAATGTCAACTTTTACTTTAACTTTAAAAATTAAATATTACAATTAATCACTAGGGTTAGGTTTTGTAGGGCCCTAGGGTTAAGATATTTATTTGATTTTAAGTATTTTTTATTTAAAATTTAATATTTGGAGGTCATTAGCTATGTTGCACTAAATTCTTTAGAATCTATCAGTTTAGTAGAGAACTAGTGACTTTGGTGTTTCAAGGTCAGTTCAATACAAGACCATCCTTAGCTAATCTGAACCAAGAAACTCTAAAACCATTGGGACCAACCAATTCCACTAGTTCTAGTCCAGTTTCAATAACAATGTTCCCTTCTCATCTTCCTCTCAAGTATTTTTGTTGGATCCTTTCGGGAATCGTGATTTGGAGAGTTCCATATACTGTCGGATTATTATGAGCACCTAAGATCATAAGTAGTTAAGCCTTGACAAACATAAATTTGTAAGGTACTAGTATAGACCTCCCAACACATATTTAGTGACGATGTGCATGAAAGGAACTATTACAAACCTCCCAACATAGTTATTGAGGACGTACATGACCAAAAAGCATAAAAAAAATATTATCCACCCTCAAAAACCTTGCCCAAAACATTAAAGTGTGGTGCAAAAAATATTTTTGTTAGGCTATCACTGCTACCAACAATCATTCCCTCTCCGGTTTCATAAGAAAATCATACTCAAAATACGTCCTCCACTATTGTTATAGTAAGTTCTTGCAACTATGTGAGCTATAAGAAATTAAAATTCCTGCAAATATCCAATCTGCATAACCATTACACAATGGTACAATAATTTTGAAAGTATCATAAGATCTCACAATCTCTTTATTTTCAATGAAAAAAATAACATACACAACCCATTCTCAGAGCCACATCTATAAATTTTAGGCATATATCTAATTCTAAACTCAATACAACATAGAGAATTATAATGAAGAAAAAATATCAAGAAAGGTTGGTGCTTAGGTGAAGGGCCTCTTAACTGGAAGTATGATGTCAAGGAAAAACATAAAATATTTGATAGCATGGGATTAATTACCATAATGTAATCTCACCTCACCTAAATATGACACGAGAAATTAATATTTCCTGACCAATCACATATATATTAGACTAAAAAAAAACAAAAACCTGCTTGATTCACAAGTTGGAAAAGATTCTTTATAAGGGAGGCTGAGTAGAAAATTGAAATGAAAATAACTAACATGTTCTATTTCCTAATTTTTGGTAAGATATAATCTAATTAATTCTCAAATAAATTAGATAAATTTTGTTTTAAATAATCACTATTGAGGTTGGTAGGGTATTAGGCTATGCATAAGTGTTCTGTTATCATTGTGATCTACCTCACTAAAGCGGCATGTCATGAAGCTGCACAAATTTGGCAGAATCATAGCCAAAGGAAACCTATGTGATGTAGTTTGGTTGGCAGAGTATTAGGCCATTAACTAGGGTTCCATTATCACTTTAATCTACCCCAAAGCTCAACCCTCTAACTTTTTCTGGTATAGCGAACCATATAAGCCTGTATCATGCCCTCATTGGACAAGTGAGAGATCCACTAACATCTATCTTTGATTCTCCTCTTTGATTTTGTGTTCAATGTAAATGTATTATACTAATTTTTCCACTATCCATATAAGAAATCCCCCATCCTCTGTCACTTAATGCTATCATTATTTCTTTCCCCGACATAAATGACATAACTACCTACTAACTCTGCTCTTTATGGAATGAGGTCGGGAGCATTGGTGAATTTGGCGGACTCAATTCCCCTCAGAAATAGCACCTAAGCCAAAACTAAGGAGAAGAAAATTGACATCATTTGGACACCAACCAACCTAGAGGCTCGTTTCTTGAATCAACTTCAATAAATAAATAAATAAAATGAAAAAGTCAAATTATGAGCGAAAAAATAAATAAATAAAAAACAAAAATGTCTAGCAAAAGCAAATGTCAGCACATTCTAGACAGACGGGATATGGTTCAATAGTAATCAACAAGTGATAAAGCAGGGAACAAGTGTTAAAAATTACATTTTTTCATTAGACCTGTGATCTAAGCGTAAGGAATTTCATATTATCTAGTGTGCAAAAAAACCCAACACAAAAACATACCTGTTGTGAATGTGAATCATGGCCACTCTTAACGAAAATCTTAATCTACACTTTCTTCGTCTCATCTTAAAGGATAACGCCCAAAGTCCCCCACCTTTTTGGTTTCTGCCACAAGAGGAGCTACATGGTCTTTTTTAGAATAACTTTCGAGCATCCTGCCACATAAACCTCCAAGGAAGGATGCCGTGATGAGAAATCCTATTGTTGATTACCCCGTTTACCAAAAGAGAAACCCCTCGATCATGTGGCTGAGCAACAGTCATGGTCCATAATTACTTAACCCCCTAATGATAAAACCCCTATTCTAGCCTCTCCAGAGAACTATAGAGTAGTAGTGTTTATTCATGATAATAGACCTCCATCTCCATTGGCCTTTAAAAACATATGAAGTTGGTGATGCAGTGCAGTCTCAAGAAAATAAACCCCCATTCATCAATGCCCTACAATGCCATACCCAAATCTTTAATCATCCAATATATAAAGCCCCGAGTGCAAAATATCAGTCTATAACCCTTGCTCCAAACAATTATCTCACCTTCGACCTTGCCTCTCCATGGGAAACAGTCGAAAAGTACTCAAGACACATCCAACCCAAAATTTTCAACAAACACCAAGCCCTCGCTGAGACTCTCAGGCCTGCGGCAACCCTAATCTAATTTTATTTCAAGCATATATGGCTAGAGTGAAAAGGTCTCAAATAATTCATTGGTCCATTTCCCTAAACAGTCCAACTTTGCCACAATTTCAGAAAAACACCCACCAATATAGCCACAAATCTATCTATAGCCCCTTTGTCCCTACCTAATACCACCACACATCCATGAATTCATAGTCTTTAGCTTCTTCATAGATTTCCTAAGAAACTGAGCACAAGCTGCTGGTCATATCGACTGAGATGGATGGCCCCATTAGCCACGCTTGAGAGTATACCCTTACTTCCTAGAAACTACTTCACATCAGAAGGGCTATCGATCATGATAAATATACCTTCTCTCTTTTCCCTAACTTCCATGGGCCAATCCACCAAAATATCTCCCTTTTCACATAAACTTGTGATCTTGCTGGGAATCGGGCATACAACTATGTGATCTTGTTTGGCATCGGTCATAAACTGTTATGTGATATATGGCATCCTACAGTCACTCCCACATTGCAAACCCCATCACTCTAATTCCCGCCAACACTTTCTCACCCCTACTATCTTAGGTGTAATAGTGGCGGAAAATGAAAAACCACTGTAATATTGGGGAGCTAGTTGTCCACAATTTATCTTTCTTCTTAATTTTTATATTAACACATTAAAATAATTTTAGTTTAAATTTTAACTTAATTAAAATACAAATGTAATTTTTGATATGAAAGATTTATTTTGTGTTAAAAATTCATTTAAAAATCCTCTTATAGGTAGTAGTGAATTAGTTGTGGTATGTTTATTCAACTTCTCTATTTTCATCTTTCTCATCTTCATGCTAGTTATCCTCATCTTTCCAATTCTCATCCTAATAAGAATTTTAATGTTATCTAAATTTATGTCTTTATTTTAGAGTTTGGAGGCATTATTCAAGGCTTGAGGCATTCACTTATATAGGCACTAATACTTAAAAATATTTCATCTCTAAATGTTCTCATTGAACTTATGCATCAACTCCTTAATGCTTTATCTGTCCTACTTCCATAATCCACTATTATGTTTCAACATGCTTTGTTGGTTTTATGTTGTGGAAAAGCTAATAGATCCTTTTCAATAACCTAGTCACTATGGTGACTAGACCGAACTAAAAACTCCTTGTATTCTCTGACAAATTCAAAGAATAGTGTGGTAGGTTTGATTAAGAATTGCATGCAACTTTCCATGTTCATATTTTCCTAGGGCAGTTACCAAAAGGATTCCAAGTCCATTTGTTCACACCCCGAAAAAATCTATAGCACCAATCCATCCATCCTTCACACCACTCTATCTTCTTCACAAAAAGAGTAAAAGTTTGGAATTTTTTCTAAGAACTTTCATTCTCATTCATGTCCTTATTGTTGCACACCATCAACACTTAATCATTTTTTTGACTCACTTCATCCCAATAACTCAGTCCACTCCACGACTTACTCCACAACACTCCACACTTATTTTTCCCTACTTTGTCCAAAAACAGAGTTTTTACTTAGGGTTTTGACCTGATCATATTTCAAACTTGGGTTTCCATCTAAAAATTATTCTACACTTTGAACCTATCCAGAATCCATACACCTAAACAACAATTAGTTTGTTCTTAAAAACACATTTTCAATCTATATTGCAACGTCTGAAATTTATTATTTGACACCATAGAATTCTAAATCACTCTCCCAAGGATACAATGATGAACTTAGGAATTACTGGAAAGACCTGAAAAAAGAAACCTACCCACTAGAAAATTTGGCCAAATTTTCGACGGACACTTCATCGCTATTCCGACACATAGTCGTTGCAAGAGCGACAGTTCGAGGACGGGAAAAACGTGGTTTTCCATTACGTCGCAATTCTGATTCCTTGACAAAGTGTCGCACTATCGACACTTTTTCCGTCACTTCCAAACAAGCGTCGCTCTTCCGACGTTTCCCAAACTGTTGCTCTTCTGATGTTTGTAAACTGTTGCAATTCCAACGAAATGTGGTCCGACGTTTTGAACGTCGCTCTTCCGACGTTTTTATACCGTCGCTCTTTCGATGTTTGTAAACTGTCACAATTTCGATGAAATGTGGTCCGACGTTTTGAACATCGCTCTTCCGACATTTTTATACTGTCGCTCTTCCGACGTTTTTAAGCTATCGCAATTCTGACGCCGTACAAAAGTGTCACAAGACCGACGCATTGCAAAAGTGTCACAAGACCGACGCTTTCCAGAAGTGTCACAATACCGACGCATTCCAAAAGTGTTGCAATACCGACCCTAGGAAGAATTGTCGCAATATCGACGAACGTCACAAGACCGACGAAAATGGAAATCGTTCAAAAGGTCGGAAGACTGATGCTTACAAAGCGTCGGTATACCGACGGCGGGTTCAATTTAAAAAAAAAATGAAACTATAAAATAGGACCGTAAATCTCCAATATTTTTTATGAATTGTGGGCGTTCCAATTGTTATGAAAATAATTTGAACGTGAAATATTAATATAATAAACCACCCCACAACGCTTCGACTATAAACAATCATATAAACATGGCCCTGTATTTCAAAAAACAGGTTTAAAATAGAAACAGGGAAACTTTTTTTTTCTAAGTAAAGTTAATCTATTAACAGTGGGAATAAAATTACAGCATGATCAAAGTCAAAAACATTGCCCCAACTTATGGCAAATTTGTCATCAAAAAATCAAAAAAGAAGACTGCCCTCATACGGGAAAACTAGTCTTGAACGTTTTTCAGGTCGTTGCATTGCCCATGTAGGGGAACCATCGTTTGATATCTTTGATGATTACAATGTTCATAGAATTCAAAAATAAAATAGAGTTCCAACACAGTAATATAACCAAAAACATGCCCAATTAAGTGGGCCGCGAAGCAAGAAAACCAAACTAAGGAGAAGCAGCTACTCATCCGGTGGTTCTTCGACAATTCGGCACCATCCTTTGGCAAACATAAAAATGAAACTTTAAAATAGGACAGTAAATATCAAATATTTGTTATGAATTTTCGGAGTTCCAATTGTTATGAACATAATTTGACCGTGAAATATTAATATAATAAACCACCCTGCAGCGCTTCGACTATAAACAATCATATAAACATGGCTCTGTATTTCAAAAAACAGGTTTAAAATAGAAACAGGGCAACTTTTTTTTTTCTATGTAAGGTTAATCTATTAACAGTGGGAATAAAATTGCAACATGACTGAAGTAAAAAAAAATTCCTAGACTTATGGAAAATTTGTCAAAAAATCAAAAAAGAAGACTTCCCTCATACGGGGAAACCAATCTTTAACGTTTTTCAAGTCGTTGCATTGCCCACATAGGGGAACCATCGTTTGATATCTTTGACGATTACAGTGTTTACAGAATTCAAAAATAAAACAGAGGTCCAACACAGTAATATAAGCAAAAACATGCCCAATTAAGTGGGCCACGAAGCAAGAAAACCAAACCAAAGAGAAGCAGCTACTCATCCGATGGTTCTTCGACAATTCGGCACCATCCTTCGACAAACATGTCACTGTCCATGGCGGGAGCAGCTTTAGACATGGAAGGTCCAGGATTTCTAGGCGTTATCTCCACATCACGAGCCCTATGAACTTGAGCATCCGGTTCCTGCACATTCACGCCACCGCTCCCCTCCTGAAGGCCCGAAAGCTGGGATTTTTCTAAGCTGAAACCCACTAGACAGGTACATTTTTCCTCCACTTGGGCCTCTTCATGAAAAACCACGGTGATTGAAGCTATGATTCGTGGGCGGTTCAGAGAGAAATTAAAGGAAAAATGTGCAATGCACGTCGCGGGAGAAGGTGAAGCGGTGGGGAAATGAGGAGCAGGGGAGCCCATACGGTGGCTAAATCCTAGAACCCAACCCCACCCACTTCTAGTGTTTGGATAGTGACCTGCATAATAATCATTGGACTGGGAAAATGACCCGGTTGAGGGGCTGGAGGGAGTGCGTAGGGGTTGACCTCTGGTGCTACCCCTGCGGCAACGCATCCTTTGATGCAGGTGAGGCATGGGTGCAGTCTCAGAAGTGGGCAGAAGACGAGACGGAGAAGCAGGATTCCAAGAAATCGAGGAAGACAAACACAGACCAGACCGAGAGAAATGCAGATTTGCACCAAGGTCTAAGCGACAGTTCAGTTGGCTTCTCCTTCTCGTCATAGTGAGCAGGCAGTGTAACCCAGCAACCGGAGAGAATCTGCAATTCAAAGGTTGCGGCTCGTCTGAGAAACCATAGAAAAATGCCATTTTATCAACCCGACTGCAATGGCATCGAAGAGCGCCCGTCATAAATCTCTCATTGATGAGAGCCAAAGGCCGGAGCATATTGGAGCATGTGAATCGCTAACAGGAGTGGAGGTCCTATCTTGAACAACGTTAAAACTTAATGCGATTGATGTGAAAACCTTGGAACTTAAATATTGGTTGATTGAACAGCGTTAAAACTTAATGCGATTGATATGAAAACGCCACATCCATGTCCCATCGCCTTAAACGCCATCCAATGCACCCGCATCCGGGAACAGGGAAAATTTTGGTTGAGGACACGTGGTAGAAATTGATTGGAGTGGATCTTTGTTTGGGCCGCTCGCGCAGTGGAAATCCGGACCCGAAAAAGATTAGGGTGAATTTGATAAGAAATTCGCGTCACAACTCTCTCTCCGTATGCCACCCCAAATTCAAACCCGAAAAATATTAGGGTGGAATTCATTTGGTTTTTGTGTCACAAAATTGGTCGACGTCAGTAGGCTATTTTGGAACGCGAATTTGGTTTGAATTATGGTTTATCGTCGTTTGAAGTCCGGCGGGCTCCATGGCTAAAGGGTTCATTTGAAGTTTTGACAGAGGTTTTGTTATATGTTTTATATAACGCGCGGCGGAATAGTTTTGTTGTTTGTTAAGGCCCCACACTGGTTTTGGTAATATTTTGTTTTAAATGTGTTGTATATATGTTTTATATATATATATATTTCATATATATATTAAAACATTTATAAATTGTGGACCCCAAGAGCATTTTAATAGATTTGTTATTTGCATAGTTTTGTTATGTTTTTAATATATGCATTTCATATAAAAGAAAATGGTTGTGAGCCTGTTTCAGAATGTAGTTGTAAAGTTTATTATTACACACAATAGTAGTGTAAGTGTTTTGAAGAGCACAACAATGCGTAGTTTTAGAGATAGAGAAGAATTTTGAGTGCACTGCGTTTTGCAGCAGTCACATTTTGTAATCCCTCTCAGTGAGAAAGAATTTGTAATAGTTTTTTTTTTAAGGAATAGAAATTTTTCAAAGTGTTGAACTCTGTTTCCAGTGAAGAAATTTCAATATTTTCTCTGTGTTAGAAGAGGAGAGTATTACTCTCTCCATTGTTATTTTGGAATTTTCAAATATTCCAACACATGGCTATAAATGAAGGAGATTGCTACGCATCAACATCAACATGTTTTCAAGTAGGAGCTGCCTAATTTTGTAACAAAATTCTCTCTGGATGTCAAAATTTGCAGACACTGAAGATTACTCAGGTGATGCCTGAAATTTCCATTGAATTCCTATAAGAATCTTAGATTTGTGACAGAAATCCTTTTGCTAATATATTAGCTTACTCATTTTAAGTTTGTCTCATTCAACTAATAAAAAATGTTTCAAGGAGTATAATGAAAACTAGATTATGTGTGAAGCATAAAATAATCATTGATGCTAGACTTGGAAGTTAAGAAGTATAATAAGAAGTAGATACACTTCTCTAAAGTATAATACTATTTTTTCTGAAGCATAACATTGATGCTAGACTTGGAAGTTTGAATAAGACAAGATAAAAAAATGAAAAAGGTATTCCATTACTTGAATGAAATATGAGTACTGCCTTTTACCAGTAAGCTGGGAGCAAGGTCTAGATTTTGATTGGCATCGATTCTTGTGAACTCAAATTTCACTAAAACCATAGTTTTTTGTATGTTTTTCAGTACATGGTTAAAAATGATAGTGCATAAAAATCTATATTGTTGGGCCGAATACATAAGTAATCAAAAATTCTCTTTACCAAGTTATTCGCTTCATCAAAAGCCTGATCTTCACATGTGACACTTTTGCTAGGGATAAATATCAAGTGGGTTGTGACATTTTAAAACTTGGTTCGTGGTGAAGTGCCCAAAAGGAAAGTCTATCAAAGCATCTGCGACCTGTGTCATTTCATAGTAGCAGATGATTTGATATCATAATGGAGGTGCTCCAATTCAATTAGTGTAGAAGAGGCAGGAGCCTACAAGGCAGATCCAAACTTTGAAGAAGAGCAAGGCAGATCCTGGGAAGAACGAAGAATTTGGGAATTCGAGATCTCTTCCAGAGGCCATGATACCAAAGATTTGTCCTGTTTGTAGATCTTTCTCATCTGCATCCAATATAGCCTTAAATTCCCACATAGATCACTGTCTATCAGGTGAGTCAAATGCTAAAAAATCTGGAACAAATTTTTCCAAGCCTAAAGTGAAGGTGAGAAAAAAATGATCAGTCCTAGATATAATTGTTGCGGCACCTGTTTGCATGCTAGAGGATTTGGATTATAGTTATAGCAAAGAGAAATCGACCGCTGATGCACATCCATTGCCTTTGGATCAGCTCAATCTCAGAGACAACACCAAGCAGAGGCAACATCAATGCAAAGATCTCAACATTTCAAAATTAATGCAAAGATATCGCGTAGTGGTAATGCATGTATTTAAAAATAAACAAATAAAAATGCACATTCTAACCCATTCGAATAACCAATGTAGCAAGGGTTTACATCTAATTAGATCCAATCCGTATATCAATGGAAAAAAATTAATATAATTACATTTTCGTAGCAGAGGAAAATTTGCGAAAACAGAAAAGGAATATAAAATGAGGATGTCAAGATGTTTAGATGACTCAGTACAACAATTATTTGTGCTTAGTAGGCACAACACTGTATTCTTAATGAATTTTATGTAGAATACTAAATAGATTTGTCCAAAATTTGAGATGCAAACTATAGTCTCTACTACGTTTGGAAAATTAGAGGTTTATAAAAGATAAACTGCAAATAGAATTGTACCACTATGATAATAAGCTGTCAAAAGCATTCCTTCTGCTTCACAAACGTGGAACTACCTTAAGAATGCTTATGGTTGATATAAATATTAGAGCATGGCAGTTAAATGTAGTAGTTATGCTAAAATACTGAATAATAGCTTGAGAGTGCTCTTTAGATACTGTACGAATGCACCAATTTAAAGTTGTACCATTACTAAAGATAAATGGCCAGAAATAGTCAATTTTGATATCGTGAAGTTATGTCTTTCTCAGTAGAAAACTGGGGATAGGATGGAAAATATGAGAGAACTAAGTTCCAAGGACTAAAAAAACAAGGCCAACATAGTTCTTCCTTGAATCAGAGACAAAACAAAGCTACCCAAAAAAGTGTTTGCCACTGTCATCACCTCGAGGAGCGCAAAGTCAGGTGATGGTGCCAACCATTTGACGAATCAGAGAGAAGATTCATGGTGCCAATGGTTGTAGCACAGTTTTTTGACGTGAGCCATCATTGTAACAAAGCAAATTGATGGTGCCAATTGCTGTAGAAGTCCATTGAGAGTGCAACTACTGTAGTATAGAAGTTTGAGAGCACCCATTGAAGCTCCTATATATAGTAGAGTCAACATTTTCCTATTGAACAAGTTTGTATAGTCAAAGCCACAACAAGATCAGATAGCCGCGATCCTAAATGAGAACTAGAGCCAAAGCTAAGATAGATTCATGTTTAGCAGAACAAGACAGCCATAGCAAAGGATCTGACCACAGAACCAGATCATGAGAGATAGCAAGATTCTTGCTTCCACTGTGGAAATGTAGAAACTGTACAAGGGCTTTGCTTCTAGCAGATTTCATTGTGACAGTAATTGCTATGGTGTTGTAAGCGCTCATTAGTAGAATCCTAAAGCCATTGTGGAATTCTTTTAACCTAGAGAGGGTTTTCTCTAGTTATAAATCCTCATGTTCAAATTCCATTGTGGATTGGTTGTGTTTGATATTATGTTTTTACTATCCGAAGTTGAATTTTCGCACAGAAAATTATCAGTCTAAAGCGAGCAATTTTGCGATGTTTCTTTTTCTTCCTATTGTGAAGTATTTCACTCAGAAATCTACTCGTCGTAACAGAGGTCTTGGGCATAGAACAGGGGACTTGGGTTTTTTGGAATCAAACTTTAGGTTAAGATGCTCATCTAAAGAATGGCACAGTGAACCTTAGCATGGAGTTGGGAGTACCAATTTGAAGTGCAAGTAGGGCATTGTACAATAGACCAGTTAGATATCTGGACCCTAATACAAAAGTTTCTTCTTCTTTCAAAACATGTTTCTCGTTTTATGTAACTAATGTGGGTCCTGTTCTTGTTTCAATTGGGGATGGATAAATTTTTTTTATTGCTCCAGATGATCACACTCTGGGTAGCCCTAGAGGCTATTTGGGGGTGATGAGTCTAATAGGTCTCAATGAACTGTTGCCCTCGCCGGGGAATACTATTGCAGTGGAATTTGATACTATTTTGGATGTCGAATTCCACGATCCTAATGGAAACCAATACCTTCAGCTCCAGTACCTGTTCACAAAAGAGGGTGCCATAGTCATTCATGCGTGCAGAGAGGGTGAATTGCAGGCATTGCAACAGGAGGTGGTGTTTTTGTTTCATTGGCCACTAGATTTTTTGTCTAGTTCTGTTACAAGCGCAGAGTATTGAAAAGGACAGACAAATTTAGTTCAGATATTGTGAAATTGCCTCAGAAATTCACCTACAAAGAGCTCAGCAATGCTACAAAAGACTTTTTTTTAATGTGATTGATAATCGATAATTGCAAGCAAGGGTAATCCCCTTGTGAAACCCAAATTTCTGAGCATTTTCTAAAACCTAATGAAAGAGTCATTGTAATGAACAAGCGCTTAGGTCCATATTACGTCCAAATATACCAAGCACCAAGATCTATAAAAAAAATCCACAGTATCTGCGAACTAAGAAGAAGATGCAGAAAATGTATTTTGCTTACCTGTTCGAATAGTGGTTGGGGTTTACCACAGAAAAAATTTGACAGAGCCCATGTAGCGTTTCTTATCATTGAAATTCTGGCAGTATCATTCAACTGAGAAAGCACCTACCTCAGAGCTCCATGACTGAGGGCAAGATCCCTAAATGTTGCAGAGTCTCTGGCAATATTTTCCAAAGTCCAAACAGCCTTACATGAACACCATTTGAACTCAAAGTTGGGTACTAGTTTTTTAAATAAAATTCCAAAATTACAGACATATAAAGATAATTGAGAAGAATAATTTTATGGCTCTAAAATAAACGTGCTACTTGTTCTTGAACATTATCATTCCCAGAGGTAAGAAGTTCCACAAATATAGGCAGTGCCCCGTAATCAATCACAACCTTTGTATTCTCAGAGGTTCCTGATACTATATTAGTCAAACCCAAAGCTGCTTCAAACTACATTATCAATCACAAGGTATCACCATCAAAGCTATAATTTTAAGATAACAATTTATCTACCATTGAAATTATAATTTTAAAATAGATACACCTAGTGATATAGACATCTAGTGAGAGTAGAGGTTAGGAAATTATAATAAGAATTATTACAAGATATCACTCACAGTGCATTTGATTGTTCATTGTCTGCTATAACTATAATTTTAAGGAAGACACACTTAGTGATATAGACACTACCAAGTGAGAGCAGAGGTTATGAAATTATAATGAGAATTATTTCAAGATATCATATTACTCATAATACAGTTAATTGTTTATTGTTTGGTGTAATAATTGTTTATTATTTATAAACACAATCAAACATATTATGAGGGACGGTGATGAAATTGACAACGGTCTCATAACAAACCATAACGGGCACATCCCCTGGAAAGATAGACTCTGAATAAGAAAGAAATCAAAACAAAGTGATTACTTACAGGATCATAGGCTTCCTGAAGAACAAGATCCAGAGCAGCATCTGTAACCCCTAAAGCAACACCTCTCTCTGCAAGATGAATCGCTACATCTTTCATATGTAGTCTAGCAATTTTTCTGAGCTCATCACGAGAAAGAGGATCAAATACAACTATCTCATCAAGTCTATTCAATAGCTCTAGCCTGAAATATCTTCTAACCTGCAAAAATATTCAAAGGCATGTCAAAGCACTGCAACCAACTCTGTGATAAAATTATATGAAAAATATGCATACACAAAGTCCAAGAGAATGAAACGACAGGTGTATTGGCAGTTGCCGAAATGCAGCAACTAAAACGGCAGGTGTATTGGCAGTTGCGGAAATGCAGCTACTAAAATGGCAGGTCTGTCGACGGTTGCAGGTGTGTGGATTGTTGCTGGTATTTTCAAACCAATTCCATGGAAATATACCAGAAACCAGTGGTATGTCAAACCTAGAAGGTAACCCGAGAGACTGTGACCGACATATTAAACAAGTAACATGTGTCATGCCTAGCTAAGAAGTGTTGATGAAAAAAAATTGATCTCTTTCATAACAGAAGGCCTATCGGCCTAAATATCTAGGACATGTGGCACTCCATGATAAAGACACATGGTGTGTGGATTTGAGTTTTTCAGGTGGTCAAGTGGGCCAAAAATAGGTGAAATGTGGCACCACTCAGAGATTGACATGTGCCAATTGGTACAAGTGGTAGAAAATTGGCATGCTTAAACAACGAGGTGATGCAGGAATGACATGAGGGAGAAAATATCAGAAAAGCCCCAAATCTGGAGAACTAAAGTTCATCACCAACCTGAGATTGACAACTTTACATGATGTAACCTATGAAATCGTAAATGGAGAAATCATAGTAACAATAAAGTAACCTATGTAACAATAAAGTCGGATTCATCATGGGAGTGGTAATGGGAGAAATCATAGTGAACAATAGGAAACATGCAGAGTTTCTTACAATCAAATAGATGAAAAAACACATACAAAAAACCTAGATAATAATCATGAACAAGCTCAATATTGAATTATGAACTATAAAGGAACTTACAAAATGTGACATTACGAACCTGGTTAAGCGCACAAACAAAAATATCCTAGACATGACCCTAGTTGAAAAGTTGTATTACTCATGATGCAAGAGGATTTGTACCTGCACTGCCAAGTCAATCAAAATCCATCATTATCTATACAATAAATACAAGTAACTGATGTAGTATTTTTTACTCTAAGATGCATTCTTATGATAATGTTAGAACATATGTTGAAAATGTCAAAACATACCTGAATAAGCTCCTCTTCATTTCAAGAACAATTTATTGGAGTCGCATGAACTTGAAACAAGCCTCCCACGATCTGAAAGAGTAGCAACTAAGTCAACAGTGACTTTTTTGTTGCTACACTGGATCGAGGGAGGTTTGCTCCAAGATTAAATCGCTCCAATAAATTATTCTCTACTAAACAGGCCAACCACGTGAAGGTGGAAGCTCTTATGGCCCCTCCCCCCCCTCACATCACTCTCAATTCCCCAATACCCAATCTATATTTCATTTTTTACTTTCATGAGCATAAAAAAAAAATATTCAATAACTAATAAAAAAACAATTCAACAAAAAGTACGCAAGGAAACATTGAAATTAATGCTTGACATAAAAATAGTATGATAAATGAGTTTTTTCTATAACGCAAAAAACGTTGCAAGTATGGTAACGTTTGTCTTTTAATAACACAATATTTTACATTATCAAATTTTCTTTTTCTTCTTCCTATTTCTAAAGCTCCTAATTACACCATCAATATCATCGTGCTCTGCTCCTGTTTCGTGCCTTTCGAACCGCACTGCTGACCTAGTTGCGTAGTCATGATGTCTGGTCTCATCCAGTGATGGGGCATCGCCTACAAAAACAAATAATATTAAATTTTAATTGTCAGTTTTGAAATATCATTGAAATAGTTCGGTAATATTAATAAAAAAAATTGTAATGAGATTATTTACCTGGTGCACCAGTTGTCGTCATTGGGACTGTTGCCCTGTCTTCCTCTCTGGTGGTAAGATCCTCAAGGGAAACATACTCTGTCATTTAAACAAAAAATGTTATAAGGACAACCATCAAGGTATAATTAGAAAAAATTATAAGTCGAAATTAATTACCATCACGGCCCTCACTGATAGTGGCATTGTCGGCCTGGTCCCCACTACAATGATCAGGGTGCACATGAGGAGCATCTACATCTAGCTCTAAAACTGGGTTATTTGCCTCGTCGGTAGTGTTGCTCCCATGATTTAAACAAAGTTGTTAGAAAATAAATTTATGGAAGAAAAAAAACATATTGAAAGGTTAATGTTTTACCTTATCAGGCATTCTGGATCTTGGGACCTGCCCCAAGCTTCTGCGACGTTCAACTATGGCTTGATAGCCAAAATGGAAAGCGATATTTTTATCTTCCTCTATATTTTCTGATCTGAAGTCATCACCCTACATTACATATGATTGTGTATTTTTAATCATATTTGATAGGATTACAAAAACGTTGGAAGGCGATACAATTAATTATAAGATTTTTAGCTACTTAATTACAATTCTTGCGGCTAATTTCAAGTAGCCACCCTGGCCTAGCTTGTGATGGCCCTTTTTTTCAATCCTAGCTTTGGTTTCCTTTGAGGTGTCAGGCAACCTATCATTAAAATATTGGAGTCAGATATGACATAGCACACTTTTATTTTAGACATAGAGAAAATTAAAGCTATTGAATTAAAGTTGTAATTTACCTTGCAGGTCCAGTTGGCATTTTTCCTTCTTTCTTTGCCCTTTTCTCTTTTCCGTCATGGATGAGTTCTCTCCACTCACTATCTGGAACTATGAGAGGATGCTCGTATCTAGGGTTAAATTGCAATTGCGTCCTATAGGTGTCCCTGGTATATTTCAAATATTTGTCGGCTACCTGAGCCATCGTTGTTCTGTCAAATGTGCCGACCCCAAAAAGGGTTTCTAGATAATCTAGAAGTTCTTTTTTCAGGTTGGAATTCTGGGAATTCCACCTTGTGTGTATGGTTGGGCCAAAAATTACCAACGCATGGCTCTCCAAAAACCTGTAGAAATCATTGTTTCCTACACAAAAAAAAAGATATTATCATTAATTTAAAAATAATAATCATGATAAATATGATTTAGATAGAGTACATGAAATAGTTAAAATATTAAAATTTACCTAGGAGTTGTACCTGATTTATAGGGACACCTTCATCGTTCACCAACAATGTTCCATTAGTGGTCCCTGTGGAGCTGACACGTGTAGCTCCAGGAAACGCAATAATGTAGTTGGCCATATCAGCCTCATCACTCCCAACACGTTCAGCGGTTGGCTAGGTGTCTGCTTGGGCAGGGTGTGTTTCTTGGCTGGAACCTAAAGGAGTAGAAGGTGTACGAGAGGGTTTCTGGGCAATCTCTTGCCCTTGTGTCGCACTACCACCAACAGTGGGTTTAGAAAGTGCTAGAAAACGCTACATACAAAAGAAATTTTTGTTAGTTTAGTCAATGTAAAAATTAAAAATCAAACTCTCACAATTCATCTCTTGCAGAACAAAAAAAAATCCTTTTGAATTTTTATTATTACCTGATATGTTTCTAGCTGGGTCATAAGTTATTTTATCCTCTCTTCTATTTCAGGTGTTTGAGGCGCGTCTATCAAAGTATTAAATTCTGACCTTGCATCTCGTGCCTTTTTTCGCACTAAGAGCACTGGAGATAGGGATGAAAAAATCTCTTCCTCATAGAGGGAATCATCAAGCGTACCATGGCTAGGTGTCTGCATATTTGAACAAAATTAATATTATTTCAATTATGTAAATAACTAAAATACCTGAAGATAAAGAATTGATGGCACTTTACATTTTCTTCTGCTGGCCTCTTTCTGCGATCATCCCGTCTCGGGGTTGCTCCTGTACTGCCCTGATCAGTTTGCCACATTGTAATAAGATTATAAATGTAAAAACTTGAAAAAAATATCTAACTTGAAAACACAAAATTAAAACTGAAATAATTTCTAATAAGACACCGGAAGACAGAGTTAGAGTTTCAAATATGCCTTGCATTGAATTAAGTCTTGGAAACATGTCATTGCACATTAAGGCACCCAAACAAGAGACGAGTTGATAATGAAGACCTTATTGAATATATTGTTCGAGCAACTTCTAGTAAACTTGTTATGAAGACCTTGAGGACATTTTTGGATCAACAGTGTTGAAGCTGATGGTATAGCATTGTTGGAGACGATCTTGAAGGGCCTTGAAGTGAACCTTTTGGAGCAACTATTGAAAAATCCTTAGAGCATTTAAGTAAGGCACTTTCTATCTTCCATCACCTTTTTCCTTTCAATATCCTTTAAACAATTTTTTTTATATTTAATGTTTGAAATCACGTTATAATTCCTTGATTATATGTGTTTGGGGACTTTCCCTTTGAAATTACCCAAAAATACCCTGGCAATTTTATCTTCAGGATGCATGTCCGACCCTATTGTTCAATATTTTGATTGATAGTAGTAAACATAGAGAGTTAGGGGGCTCTTGACTTGGTTTGGTTGGGCCATTAGATCCCTAACATCTACTAGGGAGAACCCCCCTTGAGTTGGAGGAGAGCTATCCTGAAGTGAAAAGAGGTTGGTGAGGTGACAATGGGGCTATTGAATTACACATGGTATCACACTTTAGCTTTAGGACTTTATCTTGAGAAGTGCCAGATTTTTCTATATCAATTCTCAAATTGTTTACAACACTATTGTTAAGAACTAATAAGAAGTGATGTTGAGGGGTTTTTGGGTATAAGAAACAATAACATTTAAAAACTAGGGTTCTCAGTCCTTGGCATTCCTTCACCTGGGCCTAGGGGCACACTAGAATAATTTCACACTAAACCATGCAAACTTAAAAGTAACTTAACAGATCCATAAAGCAATAATAATCATAATTCCTAATTTCCTATTGTACGATCTAATGCAAATTATTCAAACATGAAGCAATGAAGACATGCAATGTCTGAATTTCAAGATTGATGAACCAATACAAGAAGTTAGAAACTACAACTTTGATTCAATATTTTGTGTCCTAACTCCAGGAAGGAATCTAGTTTGTAGTAAAGAACATGCATCGTGTATTATCAATTCTTAATTGACAACAACTAAAGGTCA
Source organism: Pinus albicaulis (assembly GCA_034641835.2). Lineage (NCBI taxonomy): Eukaryota > Viridiplantae > Streptophyta > Pinopsida > Pinales > Pinaceae > Pinus > Pinus albicaulis. Next base: position 1,698,749,475 of record CM076575.1, on the reverse strand, counting down.
TCTACCTCATCAATTCCTTCCCATTTTGTGTTTTTATGTTATATTCCTTATACAAGTGTCAAATTTCTCTCAAAGTAAGCAACCACTTAATAAAATAAAAAATAGTTGAGAGATGATTGAGAAATGGTCATTTAATTCTTGAAAGGATCTTCACAATTTCTTTGGTTGTTTTTCATCTCAAGAAACAAGAAATGACCCAAGAAACTATCATGATGTAATATAAGAAACAACACGGTGCAATGGCCATTTTCAAAGCCAAATGATGTCCATTGAGGACATGGCCTTTATTTGGTACCTGTTTCATAGGAATTTCAGGTAGAAATGGAACTTTGTTGTACCATTTCCAGTAGTAAAAAGGGAAAACCATCTTTTTTCCATGGGAAATAATTTACCTTTCCTTTTTCAAGATAATCTAAATCACAAAAAATATGAACTATACTGCACACATTTTTGGATAATGTGAAAGTGGAAAATGAATACCCTACACAAGTGATGCACACATGTACATTTGAACACTAATAGATTTTTGTAGTTGAAATGCAAAGCTTGTTTTCATTTAAATGTAGGGTTTTCAAAGCAGGGAGAAATAATGGCTACCAATTTAATAAGCGTTTCTTTGGGAAAAAATTAAATCTTGTATTGGGTGATGAAGATAATAGAGGGTATTGAATCTTGATTCTTGACATTGTGTTTAACTTGAATAACTCAAATGATTATAAATATCAGTGGATGAGTTCTTTTTTTCAAGTATGTCACTCAAAAATCTTATGTCAAAGCATTGTATGATGGCTAGCATTTGCTTGTTTCCCTTTCTTCAGTTCAATGTAAAAAGTATATTAATATATTGGAGCACGAATGATAACTAGTACAATTGTTTGCTCTCCGGTATATCCAGCCCCAAGATTATGAAATTTTTTCTCAAGTGGAGCTATTGGTTATTGATGAAGCAGCTGCAATTCCATTTCCTGTTGTAAAGGCTCTTCTCGGGCCATATTTAGTGTTTCTGTGCTCTATTGTAAATGGGTAATAATTATAAATGAGCCAACCACAATCACAAATTTTGTAACCATTCGATTTCCATGGATAGTGATGATGATATTAACCCTATATATCAGAGACCTATATCTATATGAGAATGGTCTCAACATTGACATTGATATGGTTGTATGGATGTGACCTTTAGTATGTCATCATAAAATCCCCAAATCTGGAGAACTAAATTTCATCACTTTCGATCTGGAGTACTACCCTTATGATAAAGTTGATGACTTTCGATCTCCCATTCTCTACCACTTTGCACTTCATCTTCAATATAGATCATACCAAGGGCAATTAGTTACTGGGTGTTGAGATGGATGAGTTTGTCGAGCTAAAATCCATAGCTTAAAATTCATGAAACTGGTGGAGTCAAATTCATGCAAGCACAAACACATCTTACACATCCTCTTTGAAACTCATCCGAAAGAACATTGGAAGACATCTAGAGAGAACCCTATAGCCTAACACAATACAATGGAATTGACCAAAAAAACCCAAATAGAGTCAACCCTACTATAGGAGGAAGGGCCTGCAGTAAGAACTTACCATTTTGCAAGAGCTGAGGGCGAATTCTGTTCTGCAAGAGCTGAGGAAGAATGTTGAGGGTGAATGCTGTTCTGCAAGAGCTGAGGGCGAATGCTGAGGGCGAATGCTGTTCTGCAAGAGCTGAGGGCGAATGCTGTTCTGCAAGAGTTCAAGGCGAATGTTGAGGGCGAATGTTGTTCTGCAAGAGCTGAGGGCGAATGATGTTCCGCAAGAGCTAAGGGCGAATGTTGTTCTGCAAGAGCTGAGGGCGAATGTTGTTCTGCAAGAGCTGAGGGCTAATGCGCGTGTGATATCAGACGTTAATGTAGTTTTTAATAAAATCATTTTCATATAGCGCGCATTTGATTTTTGCATTTCAAATCATTTTTATATACATTTGATTTTTGCATTTCTAATACAAGTTACAAACAAATTTCTACAAGAGGTTGAAATTTTTACTAGAATAGCCATGAAAGACTAATTAAAATAGCTTAAAATGCAAGTGGATCTTCAAAATAAATGTAATTGAAGGTTCTCCCCACTAAATTTTTGCAAAAGTGCTTACATTATTTAAGTTATCTAGGATATTTTTTTGTATTACACAATCTAAATTAAATAATGAAATATTTGGGTAGTCTTATTGTTTCAAATTAGGACACAATTTTCAAATGGTGATGAAGTTTCATGTGATGATTAACTGACAATATTCTCATTTCCTATCCTTGAAAAACTATACAAGGTTCCCTGCTGCCACATGAAACCCTAACTCATGTAGCAGCATAGGACCAGTCCTCCATTTTTCCCGTCATAAGGCATTCTGCACGTATTTGACAACTAGAATTTGTGGATTCCCGTTTTCCGTGACATGCTAGGAAGGATAGAAGACTTAATTTTGATGTTTGAATTTTTTTCAAAAACATTCTTACGCCCTTTAATTTCCACTTACCAATAATTTTGCAACACTAGTCCTCTTCGCAATTGCAAGGCTGTACTCAAAAAGTAAGGAAAGTTACTTTTTTGGCTCACTCAAAATTAAAAATTTAATAAAGGAATTACCACTTATCATTATTGATATTTTAAAATCAGAATCAATTTACTTTTCCCCTTCCTATTACAAAAAGTTCACAAATCCTTTCTTTTACATAAAACACCAAATAAAGAATAAAGCTCGTTGCCCTGCAAACTTCCAAGGTTGTGATTAGTGAATTAGTGAAAAAGTACGGCTATAGCACTAAAAAATTAGAATGCCAATCTTCCCCAACATGAAGTAGTGTTAATATAGCTGGTGGCTTGGCTTGATGGTCAAACAGTGAATTACACAAGCACAAAAAAAAAGCTTTAGGCGTCTAGTTCCTTACACTTGCACTCTCAAGGCATTCAAATTTAGGCCGAGCTCAAGATTGGCTCCGAGGAAACTAGATTGGCTCATTAACCTGCCATATTTTAATTTCATAAGGTATGTTCGAAGTTTGAACTGCTAGGGTAATTTATTATTTTGAAATCATAGTTCTAAATTATCTCTTATTCTGTGAGCAATGTAATCTATTAAGAAGATTCATTAAAAAAATTGAAACTGATTTTAGCATGAATGATGAAAATTTATATATTAATTGGTTTTTAAGAGTATTTGTATTATGTAGGAGCACTAGAAAGAAAAATCAAGACTTCATTTTCTGTTTTCCTTATTTTATTGGGCTGAACTAGAGAAAATTGAATATGAATAGTGAGTTAATTGTAAGATCAATGGGCCAAGGCCATACATCAACATTGACCACAGTGGGGAAGTATAAAATCATGGATATTCATGCAAGTATAGTTATTAATGTAAGATCAAATTTAACTCTTAGCTTCACTAAAGAAATAGAAGGCAAAGATCTAGCATCAACTGAAACTCACGTGAAAAAGTAGATGAAAAATGTACAATCATCCAATGGAGAGGTAATTTATAATTATCCAGTAAGAATCTTGGCTATGCCTTGAGACTAAACTAATTCTCAATATTTTTGAATAATCATCCATTGGAATTTAGTAGGAAAACCATAGTAAATCATTGTCCATTGGCCATGCAAAAATATATAAAAAATAATATTTTTTGGTTGTTTTTCAATAGGTGGACCATGATGGGACCACTGAGAAGGTGGGGTGTTTTTTTAATCATGGAAGTGAGGTTTAGTAAATTGATAGTCAAGTTACCTTTCCCTATAAATTTTTGCGATCAAGTTATTCATTCATTGAACTTTGATTCATTCCTACTGTTTTGATACACAATCCAATCCAGTTGAGTCTTGAGTCTTCATTGAGAATGTCATTCATAGGTTGTCAAGAAAGAGGTTATCATGCACATGCACTCTTCTTTTCTTGGTATCTTTGTAACTATGTTCAGCCTGAGTTCTATATTTTTAAATTATCATAATAGTTCGTGATTATTAGGCTTTTATTTTGTCTTTTAAGAATTTTAATTTAATTATTATTAATCATTAAATTAAAAAATACATATATATATATATATATACATATATATACATATATATATATGTGTGTGTGTGTGTGTGTGTGTGTGTGTGTGTGTGTGTGTGTGTAGTTATTATAGTTATTAAACTTTCAATGGTACATCAACTTTCATACATGAGAAAATAGATACTGACAAATGGTACATCATGGCCTGATTAATTTTGCTCAGCAATTTCAAATGGTATAACATTTAGTCAACAGTATATATATATATATATATATATATATAGTTATTATAGTTATTATAGTTATTAAACTTTCAATGGTACATCAACTTTCATACATGAGAAAATAGATACTGACAAATGGTACATCATGGCCTGATTAATTTCGCTCAACAATTTCAAATGGTATAACATTTAGTCAACAGTAATCATCAATTTCTGCACACAGAGACTAATTTCTCTGGAAGCCTGAGATTTCTTTGGCTTGTTATTCTTATAACTACATAGACATAATTAATAGAGAGATTGAGGACCAAAAAAAATCTAGCGCTTAGTCTCCACTACTCAACATGATTTTGTGAGAAATAATACATAGATTGATTTCTCTGAGTGCCTTAGCGTTCTTTGGCTCTTTATTTTAATCACAACAACAATAAAAAATGCACTGAGGATCTGTTCTTAGTCCGATTATGCAATTTTTATAAGACAAATTATGCAATATTAATAATAAACATAAATTTATTGCAATTTAGGGAAAGCTCGTTCATGTTTTTTTCTTTATATTGGAAGGTTACTTTCTTTTTGAAGTAATTTTTAGTAGATCATAGCATATATTGAGGAAATATTAGTTTGACAAGAATCAGTTATTTCTCTTGAAACTTTAGGTATTAAAAGTCCATGACACATATATATCACACTCCAAAATCCAAAGAAAATGGAAGAGCGTTCAATTTTTTTAATCAAACTTTTATTGGTGAAGGGTTAATTTATTACGAGAACATCATTAATGAAGTGAAAAATTTTAAACGTAATGTTTATTGACTAGAAAAATAATGACCAAAACGTCAAAAAAAATTGTGTGACGGGAAATGGAAATCCAAATTCCAACCCTGCCTGCCACCTGTTGGTGAGTGGAGGTTATTCACTTTTCATTTATAGCTTACCAAGTTACTCATGTTACCAATATTTTCACATGGCTCACTTTTAGGTGACTACTTATTGTAATTCTTCTTTATAAAGAACAATTGGTAGATAATTGTATTATTTGAAATCTATAACAAATCCAGGAAACAAAATTACAACAAATAGAAAATTATGCAAAAAATTCACCAGGGCACTAATGTGTGGATACCCTATCATTTCTTAGATCCTCATAACTTACCAACACCTACTATATTTGTATACACATAATATTCCATTTACCTGAAGCATTTCATATGTATCTAGAAGTAAATAAGTTGTATGACAATTGTTATGGCAGATATAAGATGTGTATTATAGTTTATATTTCAATTTTTCTTAAGTAGCATGCATGTGCGGTTCATATAGTAACTACAATTACCAAATATATTTTAGTGAAGATGTGAAGATGATCTCTCATTAGGTCCCAATTACTTAAAGCATAATTAATTAGCTTTCCAAATGAATAAAATATGTTAACAAATTAGTAAAAACTAGGAAAACAAATCATGCTTTAAAAAAATATGGCACAATGAGTCACACTCTGAGATTTATTTAATTACTCATCAAGTGTCGCTACAACATATATATGATCACCATTACCATATAAATGGGACATGTGACCATCATTTTGGTTTCGCCAATGACATTCCACATCATGAGCATTTTTTAGGGTTGATTGTGTTGATTTTTTTTAAACAAATCATTTATGCACTTTATGGAAATTATAGACACAATTTATAATCACATTACAAGATCATGATGTATGGATATTCCTTATCATTTCTTAGATACTCACAGTTACTTACCAACACCTAATAGATTGATATACACATCATATGGAATTTACCCCTAGAATGCCACATGTATCCTAAAACAAATTAGTTGTATGGCAATTGTTATGGTGTATATATGATGTGTATTACAGTTTATCCTATAATTTTTTTGAAGTAGCATACAACAATTTACATAGTGATATGAGAACCACTCTCTAGAGTATACATCTATTTTGTACACATGTCTTTTCAGTTGCTTTTTAAGATATATCATTGGTGATGGTCACATGATTATATAATGAACCATTAAGTTGAACTATGAAATTATTCATCACAACACACACACACACACACATATTGATGAATTAATAATTTTTGTCATATAATTTTTTTAATCTATTTTGAAAAAAAAATTTATATATAATTATTTCTAAGAAGAACAAGAGAGAATTCCTTACCATATCTTCGTAAAACATATAATAGAAAGAAAATTAATCTATTGAAATTTCATTTCCAAACATATTCATGGAGTAAAATGAAGATTAAAAGGAGATATTCATGGATTTACCTATAACATCATATCATAATTAAGAATGTAAATGTACAGTATTGATGATACATAGGTTAGGAGAAAATTAATCTATTGAAATTTCATTTCCAAACATATTCATGGAGTAAAATGAGGATTAAAAAGAGATATTTATGAATTTACTTATAACATCACCTCATAAAAGTGTAAATGTACAATATTGATAAAATTTATTTATATATGACAAATAATAAACCTTTATCTCACATGTATCATATAATCTTATAAACAAACACATTCTATAATATGCAATAAAAGTGAAATTACACAATCCACATGGAGATAAGACTTAGTTCAAGCAAAAGAAAATAAAAAATAAACCATAAGTGACACGGATTTTGCAAAGGCATATAAGTGTCTTTATACCAATGGCAGCCAAAGCATCGCTATTGCGACGGATGCCTCCAAACGTCGCAATTGCGACACTTAGACATTGTGTCACACTTGCGACGTTTGGAGGTAGCCATCGCAATAGCGACGCTTTGGGGCATAGTGTCACAATTGTGACGTCTTCCTCCAAACATCGCAATTGCGACACTTTGTCTAAGTGTCTATATTGTGACACTTTTCTCTAAATGTCAGTATAGCAACGGTTTTGGGCGGGATTGAAAAAACTTGGGGAAATTTCCGACATTTGGTAAAAAGTGTCGGAACCAAGTGTCGGAATTTCCCCCAAATGTTCTAGTGACCTAATCTAAACTCTAGAATCTTCTCAATGATATCCAATAACAAAAAATCTTTGAAAACTCTAGAATCTGGTCAAGGATAGGATATAACAAAATTTCTTTGAATTCTACCCCAAAGGGCTTAACATTCTAATTCATCGTCAAATGATTACTCCTTTGAATGTTTAGTGTTAATTTCAAACAACTATAGCAGGAATTAATCTTCTGGGAGGTTCCGAGTAAGGCCTTGATAAAAAATGTGCATGTTTTCTCCCTATTTAATAGATCTAGCTACTTTCTCCTAAATTTGATATTTCCCTAGCACTTTCTCCATATCTAGCAAATTCAGGTAAAACCCTTTAATGTATTTGGGTTTCGTCAATAATTCCATGTAAACCCCTTTAGACACAAAGACCCTAGGAGCATCAAGACCACATGGCACAATATAGGAGGTTGAGCACTCATCTTGAGGTTGTCCTAGTTCAAGGTTGCACCACTCGGAGGTTGTTGTGAACACAATGCACATATGTGGAGAATAAATGGAGCTTAGGAGCTTGTCCTGTGTATCAGAAAACTTGTGATGAGGAGAGCTTGATATGTGGAGCATTAGCTTACAAAGTATACCACTGGGGTGTTTTAACACAACCACCTTGAAACACCATACATTTGGAAAACATGGACAAAAGTTCCCCTCATGTGGATCTCCTCTAGTGGCTTATATTATCTTACTCATGGACTTAGTCCACTTTATGTTATTTTTCTCTATTACCTATATTTTATAAAGGGAGGCAAGTGTCTTGTATTAACAAATTAGTCTCTAGATAATTTTCATCTTGTTGTAATTGTATTGTAGTCTTTATGCTTGTGTGATGCAATAATTGAAAGGATTAGGTAAAGAATTGGAGTGAAAGGGTTGAGTCTTTGTGTGAATAATACCTTTTTTTTGTAGCTTGCAAACCTAGGGAAGACTTGGAGCACTTAATGATAGTAGAGCATGTTAATATTCTTTAAAGCTTGTGTAAAGATTGAAGGGTGGACCATTTATTGTGATGCTAGTTTGTTGTGTAGACTTTGCTATGGCTATAACAACTTGGTAAGAACCTTGCTAGGATATGGTACTGTGGTTAGGGTTTATTCTTGATAATTGATGCCTTATCTAGGGTTTGGTAGAAACTGGAGTGTCCTTGCTTACATGAGTTGAAATTAAATGTACCATCTTGGAATGAGATGAGATATTTATTCTCTTTGGATGAGTTGTAATATGCATTGTTTCATTGTTGTCCAAAGTTGTTTGTTTCAGATCTAAAAATAAGACTTATGTTTTCAATGTTTGAGTGGTTTCTTGGTTGTTTATATATGTTGATTTATCATGGAATATTGGCTGATATGTTATGTGATTTAACATGCTAAACTATAAATCATATTTATTGTTGAAATATATCTACTTTAACTAAAGTAATTCTTAGAGTTGGTTGATGAAGGGGATTGTGCTCTAAGGGCTGTGAATAATCTCTCCTTCAACTAAACATTTTCGGTGGTTATTTCTTGATCTTTACAAGTGATTTTCTTGGATTGAAGAAGTATATTTCTACTACAATTTATATTTGAAATTCAACTATAATGCTGAAATTTCTATGATTTCATAAGCTCATCCAAGAAGTCTCAAATTTTAGAAACAGTTGGGAAAGTAAGGGAATTTTAATTGAGACTTCCACATAGAAGATGTTGGGAGAACATGAAAAAGTAAAGCGACAAACTCAATAGGAGTAAGGTATGGGTTGATCACTAAAGTTGATAAGAGAATCCCCAACAAAAATTACTAAAGGGTAGTCAAGTCAAATAGAGAAACAAAGGACGGGACAATGACATGCACTAGTCAACTTGAAAGTTAAATCCCCAATAAAGGAAAAATAATAGAATAAGAAATTAGTAAAAATATTCCAGTAATGGATAGGGGTATTCAAACCTAGGATGTTTTATTGGAACATATAGATTCATTCTACGTAGAAAACATATAAGAAATAAAGAAGAACTACATGATTCATATGCAATAAAGAACCTACCTCATCAAAAAAAATTATGGTAACAACAAAAATAGTCACAAAAGGTTAATTGAATGGTGTTCCACAAATTTCATGACATCCTAACAAGTCCTCTTGAGGATAAAAAAATAACACATAAGAAAATACACAAGTATAAATCAAGGAAATTTAAGGGTAATTTTACTTCAACACAATAACATAAACCGACTCAACTAGGATATGATTCAAAATATGCGTTGGATATTTAGGTATTTCAACTATTTCATGTTGTCTCTAAGTAAATTTCTATTAGGTGGAAGGGAATGAGGAAGGATATTATCATGCTATGAAAAAAGAAACAAAAGGAAGTTTTCTAGACTAATTTCTTAAGTTTAGTTATGGATAAACTACAACTATCTTTCCTAGGAAAAAGTGAGCACCGATTGGACTGAATGCAACAACTAGTTCATCAACTTGTTGTTGAAAATGTTTGAATGAGATAATAGGTAGAGCAGTTATAACATCATAATAAGAAACAAAATATATATGAGCTATCCTCTAGACTTGAGTAAGAAATTTCCACGTTTAAAGAGGTAAAGAATAAACTATGAGAACCAATGGATAGGCTAGATATTCTTATCATTCTACTAAATTACTAGCTGATGAATTTGACAACCGCCTACAATGGATTTCAGATTCAAAAGGTACTTAATAAGGACTTGTTGGAGAATAATAATTGCATGTTTAATCCTTCAGAAGTGTCATCCATTGTACTTGGTTTCAATTTGGTTTCCTTCTACATTATATAATTATTGGTTTAGTCAATGACTATTCTATGTCTTGTTTTGATAAGCTAAGTGTGCAATTCCTTCCAAGTTTATAATAAGTAATCCTTAAATATGGATATATGTAATTTTCTACTCATCACCTCAAATTTTCTCATCAAATTCCCCCTTTAAATAGGTTATAATACTTGCATTCTTCCATTCAATATAGATACTAGCCCAATAGATGCACCCATCATTATAATGATCACAAACATCTCATAGTACTTACACACAAATAAGCATGGGAGCTGATCCAAAATTTCAATGGTCCTCTCATACCAAATTTTGTGAGGTTTAGTTGGGACTTCATATCAGATAGAGTCACAAACTATTGTTGGGAAATTTTTCGCTATCAACAGGAATGTGAATTATGGAATCTAGGTCCATAATAAGGTTGAGACCAAAAAAAGTGGTCATTTAAGGCCTCAAGGTGGATCCTAAATCTTTTCTCTGTAAATTTTCAAGGTGGGAGAAGTAGTAAAAATGACACATAAAGTTGATTTCTCCAAATATTCTGCTCTAAAATATGGCTGAAAAATAATATATTGATCCAAACACAATTACTTATACTTTACAAACCTTCCTCTTGGATCTTTTCTAACAACATATGAACCAATTTTTTACCTAAAAAATCTAAGTAAAAAGGCATACTCAGATTTCTTGGAAGAACATAATATGCCATCATCGAAATCCTCCACCTCTATGTTAAAAAATAATATTAGGCGAAGGAAAAGTTACTTTGAATCCTAACACACCAAAATTATTTTTTCTACTTGTTTTATCAAGAAATATTATTCTATTAATGAAACAAGATTACTATGTAATAAAAAAATATTAATTCTCAAGTAGTTTTGTGAAAAAAATTCATCACCTAAGGAGAACATATAAGCCAAGGAGATACTAAGGATAAGGCTCCCATAATAGGTACAACTTAAACTCCACCGATCATTATCCAATTCTAGTAGTTTGAGTTAATTTGATTTTCCCTCTTTAATGAATCAATCACTACAACACATGAACTCTTGAAGCCTAATATTTTCATATATTGAAAAGGCTTGGTTGATTCAATCCCTTTACTCTAATACTTCTCACGTGGGTACGTTGTCAAGATATTGTGTGTAAAATTAAGATAATTTGTGATCCCACCTTTAGTACCATGAATTAAAGATTCACATCTATTCTCTAATTTATTTTGTATAAACATAAGGAGACATAAAAACTTTACTTACTAGCGACGGGTCTTCTGTGTAGTCCACAACATCATAATATGATACATAGAAACATCACTAAAAGTTAACCCATATTAAATAGTTATCAATTTAATAATTCATTATATAGGTTAATATATGTTGTTATCTAAATAAACGATGGTTGATAATAATTTTGTTAACAATAACAATTTTTTTTATATCTTATATAATATAATATGTTTGTGTGCTTTTTTTGTTAGCAAAAAAGAACCTGACCATATTTCTATTCGATTTGAAGAAAAAAAATACACATAGAAGATACTTATAGCATTCACAAGGATTTGAGGTTGTTATATTCTCGTTACAAATTTCTATCTCAATATTTAAAATTTCAGCAAAAAATTTAAGAAATCCATAGCCCTTTATAAAATTGATTATAAACATCTAATATTTTCAATATCTATAATTAAATTATACCACGAAAAAAGTTTAATTATTTCCAATAAGAAAATTATTTACTTTATCGTCACCTAGAATAAATTCATCTCACAAAGGTCTATGTAGATATGACATTATATTCACTCAATATCGATTATTGCAAAAAATATTTGGATTTCTACTCTTCACCTAGCCATAGACCTTGTTGCTCCAGATATTTCAATAACAAGTCATGCAAGAGCCATCAATCCATTACTATGTTGTCTCTTCTTAGCCTTGTCCTCAATTACACAAGAAAAAGTGATCTCATCTTCTCCTTCTTCTCCTTCCTTATGTAGAATACATCGATGATAAGGAACCCAACCCCTATGATCCACCTGTCATTATATAATTATTCCTTTGTCTTAACATTTTCCTTTCACATAAACCTACATTATTGTTAATTTTTTCTCTCTTATTACATAAGTAGACATTGTTGTCGTCGTCATCATCATCATCATAATTTTTTATTTCCTTTATATTCTACTTCGAAATTTGTATATATGTTATTTTATTATTATTATATTACTTAATATTATGTGCCATTAAATACTACCCCCTTCAAGAAACTTTGTGCTGAAAATAAATTTAATTATGTAACTTATAATCTATTTGTTTATTTTATAGTATCTTTTATGAAGCACTCTTTGTTGTAACTATTATGGGTGCCACCCATGTGACCATAAGAAGCATTGAAAGTTTCATCAAAAAATTAGGAGAACTATCTCCACTATCAAGTTCTTCCCTAACATTTAGAAGTATTCTGAAATTCCATCGGTATACCAGAGCCCCAAATCTCGAGACATAATATATGCCATGGTATTCCTTGCTCCCAAACGAATATTATTCACTATGGAAATTAGATTTATTCCCAAATAATGCTTACGATGTCCCTACAATGAGTTAGGAGTTGACAAGGAGTATCATATCATGAGGAACAAGGCAGATCTCAAGCCCAAAAAAGAGTAGAAATTTCCATAAAATTGTATCAATCTAATATGCTAGATGGCATGCAAGATAAAATCACATAGGAAAAATGCTACATAATAGGCGAGCATGGGTGTTTAACAAATTTTGAAGCAGTTGGGGAGGTAAAAAATTGGGTGTTAGAAATTAAGCATACCAGATATCAATATATGTGTAGAATCGACATATATAAATATTTGAAACTTCTAGGTCACATGTTACCAAATCATAATGAGGCTAAGGAGGAAATCCTCCTCATGATAGACAAACTACAAGTCTATATGACGAACATGGACAAGTGTTTGAATCAAATTGAAAGCCATTTGGTCCTTCCTCTAGAACGAATATGCTCTCCAAGCAATAGAAAAGAGTCAATTGCTGTGGATGAATAAAACTCCTAAAAGTGTAAATTAAGGGTCATAGTTACCCCTTTTTTTATATCCTTAAATAAATTTTTTATCTTTATGTCAAATAATAGATTAAGATGTACAATCTTATAGTCTACATATAGGATCAAAGGTATCCTCATAATCAATTCCCTCAACTCGAGAGTACCCCTTGGCCACAAATCTGGCCTTATACTTCTCTTGCTTCCATATGTTGCCCGCTTCACCATGAAGGTCCACCTTGAATCCACTATTGATTTATCTTTTGGTCTTGAAACCACTTCCAAAACATTTTTCTTTACAATCAATTCATATTCCTCCACCATTGCATCAACCGATACAAGTTTCTCTACCGCTTCCTCGAAAGAGGATAACTCATTCATAAGATCCATGTAGCTAGTGTACCTCTTAGGTGACCTCCTTTTCCTACGCAAATTTGAAGGATATCCCACATTCTCCCTCACATGGTGCACAAGTATATCAACTTCCTTGGTTATTTTTCTTCCTTCTCTAGATGTTTTTTCTTGAGTGAATGTCTCCACTCTTTTCTCCTCAATTTGTGGCTACTCCAAAAATTCCCAAGGCTCCTTCTTTGGAGCTAAAAGCTATTATTCTAGTGTGATCTAAATCTCCCTCTCAAGAGAGCACCACATCGCTTTCTCATCATCAAGATTTCATCCCTTTGCGCAAATTTCATTATAAGGGATGGAAAGTACACACGCTAGTTATGGGGAGTTTTGGTGTAACCCAAAAATAGCCCCAATTATGTGGTTGGCTCAATATTATTCCTTGATTCTTTAGAGACATGGCAGTAAACAAAGGCTCCAAAATCCCTGAAGTGCAACACATCCAAATTTCTCCTTGAGAAAGCCTCCTCCAATGTAATCATGTCAAGAATCTGATGAGGACTCTGGTTCTGCAAATAGACTATTGTGTTTCATGCCTCATCCCACAAATGCAGAGGTAGGCCTTGGTCATGGAAGATCACCCTCGCTGCTCCCACAAATTTACAATTCTTTCTCTCGGCCACCCCATTTTGTTGTGGGTTGTGGGGTGTTGTCAACTCTCATTGAATGCCTTCTTTCTCATAGAAAATTTTAAATTCATTCAACACGTACACACCTCCATTATAACTCATGAGAGCCTTCACTTTCTTACAAGTTTCTTTCTCAACAAGTGCCTTGAATTCTATGGACTTGGGGAATGTCTCATATTTCTTCAACGTGAAGAAGATATAGCACTTCCTTGAGAAGTCATCAATAAAAATGACAAAATATTTGTGTCTAGCGGTGGAGGTTATCGAGCAAGATACACAACATCAGAGTATATCCTTTCTAGGACTGCATGTGCTTTTTTGTTTCGATCATGGAATGTGGATTTTGTGTAATTCCAAAACATACATCCTTGTCATATATCCTACTACTCAAGTTCTCCTTGAGGGATTCCAATGGTTATTTTCTATATAATATTCAAGGTCCCATGATGAAAATGACCAAGTCTTATATGCCAAATTTCACTGACATCACAACCCTGCACTTTATCCACCTTAGTGCAATTATGTATCAGTCAGAGAAGATACAACTCATGATCACAAAGTATGAACATACGAGTGGAACCATAACCAAAGTCACTTATCATTAATCAATACAAAGAAAGATACAACCTAAGCTCTGATGTTGGATCTTCCTTTGGCGGGTCGACAGAGGAGCACGTCTCGGTAAAACCCGTCGGGACAAGGACAAGTATCTCTCTCTCTTCGGTTATCTGACGATAATCTCCTTACAATTGATTCAGCTCTATTCAAGCTAGCTTGCAAAGGGAAAATGACAAGCTTATATAGATGGTGGAAGGGGAGTTGGGATCCCTACAATGGTGGGATTGGCCCTATCCTCAAGGAAGCTTCCATGATAGGTGGAAAACCACTTCCCCTACATGGAGATCCAGAGCCAAACCTCCCAACTCAATTTAGAGACCAGTTCAGAAGTTGGTTGGAATCAAACTTCTGCCATTTATTTAAAAAACACTCCTTATTAAGCCTGGCGCATGTGATGCATTAGGACAGAGCGCCAGTTGGTGCGCCCTCTTTGGTGGATTTCCCCCATTGGCGCAAGGGCTGAACTGGCTAGTCACGCCAAGGATAAAAAGGCTATTTTTAGGGCTTTTCACAGGAAATTTTCTTCAGGGGAATGATTTTCCTTGTCAAGGGGGATGCCATAAAAGTGGTTTCAGGTCATGTCACTACTCACAGGTCATGAAATAAGCCCTCCAATGTGTGGGACAGGGAATTGCAGGGACAGTGACAAATTACTGTGTAACAGATGCCCCCTAAAGCATGAGGCTCGAAAGAGAGAGACGGGTGAAATGCTTTACGAGAACATGTCCAACTGAAAACACTGCCATCGGAAAACCTGCATAGACAAGTACAATTGATATCTCAAATACATGATATATATGTGGTATGGGCGCAGCCATCCGTAACAGAGTATACAATAATCAAGATCCAAGGCATGGATGCAGCCATCCAGTAAAGATCAATAAATAGACTCAGGTATAGTCACAGCCATCCAGTGAATGAGTCATGTAACCAATCATAATAATCCACAAAATTGCAGCCTGGATTCTAACAGAAAAAATCCAGGGTCTTGCACTCCATCTCGACTCGAACAGAGTACAAGTTCAAGCATGTGAATAGGTGAGCTGAAGTAGAACATGCAAGAACATCGTTTGATTACCAGCCAGTGATTAAAGTTGTTAACATATGTGAGAGGAACCACCATTAATGACAATGGCCCTCATGGTACTATAGGTACAATCCACGGCATGTGAATCACTGAGTTGGTGTCGAACACCCACAGAATCATTCGATCGAAGGTCAATGATGAAAACCTTGCGTCGAATGCGAAGAACCTACCATTGAGGCATGCAGGCTCCAAGGTACCAGAAGGGAGTCTCTAGATCAACTTCCTGGATAATGAGCTGAAATCGACAGGAAGTGACCTTGATCGAAGGTGGGCCATAGTGTTTCTCACATCATCGATGCAAGATAGAGGATCATATTGTTGTGAATCAGGATCAGATGAGAATCAGAGGAAGGTTGAAACTTGCATAGGTCAACTTCTCTTGAACATATCAGTGGCACGACAGTGGATTTGGCAGCATTTGACATCAAAAGATCAGAGGTCATGATGACGAGGAAAAGAGTAGATGAGAGGTCAAAAAGGATTACCCAAACCCACAGAGGCAAACAGATAATGAGATGAGATGTCCCCAACCTGACATGAATGCAGACAAGTGCCATGTTCAAGAGCGACATACTGCCGACACGACAACAATACTGGTTCCATTTTTCCCCACCATTTCTGGCAAGTACCTCTTTATTTTTACACAAGCTTGAAGAGGATAGCATATGCTTGTCATATAAGTCTGTCCTTCGGACGAATCCATCCTAGTACATTTAACGAGCCCTAGGAAGGAGAAACTCGAATATTGTCATTACGACTGAATCTGATGTCATCAGGGTTTAACGAGTCTGACAAAGGAAGAACTTGGTGTCTTTTCATGTTTAGAGAGATTGAAAAAGACAGTAGAAAAGTAAACTCCAACAGTACCTTTTTGTAAATAGTTCCTCAGATCTGAAAAGGTAGAAAACTATGTCTGAGAAAACCTCCTAATCGTGATAGGCTAGGGTATTCCTTTTTCGTAAATAATCTATCCCAGCCTGAAAAAGGGGTAAACGTATATTGGGTAGATGTTGTTTCACAGCCACTTTAACGAGATCAAAATGACAAGTGACTCACCATTCTTTTCAATTTTTCAGAGTCAGAAAAGAGCTGAAAGGTGACTCCTCCTGGAGGAACGAGTGGTATAAAGGGAAGTAACTAGTTCCGGTTATGGTGGAACTGCTCAGAAAAAGTAAAGGTTAATAGGTTGGCTAACAAGACCACTCACTACAGCGGTTCCTCAGGAACAGGTAAAACAACTTAGTGAAGGAAAATGATCGGCCAAGCAGATAATGACGATGGAGTGAGAAAACCAAGGCTCATCTGGCAAAAATAGGCTGATAAAATGGAAATCACAAGAGGTAAAATGGGAATGGTTTCATTTTTACACAAGCTTGAAACAAAGATAAACTATGCTTGAAACCAGTTTCATTTTTACACCAGCTTGAAACGGAAACAAACTATGCCTGAGAAAATAAGCATGCCCCCAGCATGGTGACTCAATTCGAGGTACATGCCCCCCAAGCTTCAATCCATATGAAAGGCAGATGGAGTGAAGGTTCAAGTGACGAGATCAAAGAAAGACTCAACTGGGATTTTACGAGATCTGAGCAAAGACTCAAATTGAACGGGAAAGTGTTTCATTGTTTTAACGAGGTTGACACATTAAAAGAACTATCCTCAGATGACCCTGTTTCATTTTTTAACGAGCTTGACACAAGAAAATGAACTATGCTCTGACACCTTGTTTCATTTTTTAATGAGCTTGACACAAGGCAAGGAATTCTGCTCTGGACAAGACCCAGTTTCATTTTTTAAGGAGCTTGACACGGGAAAAGAACCATGCTCTGACAGACAACTCATCATGATGAATAAGAATTCATGGCTTCCAAGAAGGTCTCATCCGATGGAAGGAAAACATCTTGGAAGTCTAGACCCAATGCCCCCAGCACAATATGCACGACGGCATCATCGCTGAGTACATGCACGGGGTAGGTAGCCACATAGTTGACCTGCGGTGGGGCAGATACAACGGGTGGATAAAAACTGGGAAGGGATGATGGCAGGCCAATTTCCACATTAGGACCAAAGAACGAAAGTTGATCAATGGTCACGATCCATCCTTCATGTGGAAAACAGACCACACGAAAAAGGGAGGAGACAAGTGCTCCCATGGCATAGGTGTAATCGTGCCCCAAGAGAAAATTTAAATCCACAGGACCTGGAACAACCATCACGTCCATATGGATGGTTTTACCTCCTAAAGTAACAAGTAACCTTGGAAGGATCCCTAACAGTTGACTAGTTCTTCTATTAAATGCCAACAGATTCTGCGTAACAGGCATAAGCGGTGACAAACCAAAAGCTTGCCAAGTAGTTGAGGATAGAACATTAACAGACATGCCTTCATCTATAATAGTGCTAGGTATGACCAAACCAGAGGTTTGTACCATTATCTCAAAAGGCACATAAGACGGAAGGTGGTATCCTGCAAAT
Organism: Pinus albicaulis; assembly: GCA_034641835.2. Classification (NCBI taxonomy): domain Eukaryota; kingdom Viridiplantae; phylum Streptophyta; class Pinopsida; order Pinales; family Pinaceae; genus Pinus; species Pinus albicaulis. Next base: position 1,698,731,164 of record CM076575.1, on the reverse strand, counting down.
CGACTCCAATCAAAGGAAGCGACCAAACTACTTGGAGGGGCTACCATCGAACTGATATGGTCTTCCCTTGGTGTTACGAAAGAAGAAGGAGCATCCTCCATGACCTCCATCTCGAAGGTGGGAGGGATATCCTCTGGGACCTCCATTACGGGAGGCAGGGGAGAAGCTTCTTGAGGTATAGGGACAGGAAGTTGACATCTCCATCAAACCGGGGGTAGTCGAGAATATTCATGTGGGAGTGACTTGTTCTCCTGAAGAGATACAAGTTTATACAAACCTTTTTCACGAATTCAGAGATTTTTTCGCTTGGTCCTATGAGAGATGCCTGGGATTGATCCCAGCATAGTCATGCACGAGATTCCTACCTATCCGAGTGTGAAACCAGTGCAACAACACCTATGCCTAGTGCATCCCTGAAAAGCTGCAACTATTAAGGCAAAAGTTGAAAAACTTCTTAACGCGGGTTTTATTTATCCTATTCTCCTCACAGAATGGGTTTCAAATATCATCCCTGTAGATAAGAAATAGGGCACTATATGGGTCTGTGTTGATTACCGAGACATTAATCGGGCCTGTCCTAAGGAAAATTACCCCACTCCTTTTATAGATCAAATCATTGATGAATGCACGGGGAGTGAGATTTATTCCCTTATGGACAACTTCTTTGGGTATAATCAAATCAATATTTTACCTTCTAATCAACACAAAACTGCCTTTATCTGTCCATGGGGAACCTTCACTTATAGAAAGCTCCCGTTCGGTCTGAAAAACGTTGGGGCCACCTTCCAGCATGCTATGTCTTATGCTTTCCACGACATACGCCATATTTTTCAGCCATATCTGGACGATTTACCAACTCATTCAGCTCGGCGTGAGGACCACCCCAAACACCTCTGCTAGATTTTCCTCTGTTGCAGGTGCTACAATATTAGGCTAAATCCTCATAAGTGCGTCTTCTGCATGGATTCTGGCCGTATTTTGGGATTCATCATCTCTAAAGATAGAATTCGCCTTGACCCCCTCAAGGTCGAGGCCATCATTAACCTCCCATCCCCTTCCTCATTACATCAACTGCAAAGTTTGCAAGGGAAAGCTAACTTCCTATGACGCTTCATTCTGAATTATGCGGAAGTGGCTAAAGGTTTTACGCGTCTTTTGAAACAGAACATTCCCTTCCATTGGGACGAGATTTCCTAGCAATCTTTTGATAAGCTTAAAATGTTTCTCGTCAATGCTTTGCTTATACATCCTCCTAACTATCATCGCAATTTTACCCTTTATTTGGTCGTTGCGTTTAGCACAATCGCTATGGTTTTAGTGCAGGATGACGATGATGGAAATGAACACATAGTTTATTATCTATCTCAGAATCTTCTCAACACAGAAACACGCTATGCTCATGTCGAGAAGTTGGCCCTCGCTGCGGTTCAGGCCATTCAGCGATTCTGCCACTACATCCTGTTGCGTACCGTCACTGTGGTTTTAGACTACAACCCCATGACATATATCTTGTCTCGACAATTGCTCGGGGGCAAGTACTCCAAGTGGATTGTAATCCTCCAGGAGTTCGATTTAGAATTCACCACTGCTAAGTCGACAAAATCATTAGTTTTCGCTGATTTGATTTGCTCTCTCCCGACAGACTCCATTCCATCGAAATCCGAGGATCATATCCTGGATGAAACGCTCTTTCTTATCAGCACTCACGACCTATGGTACGGTGACATTATCATGTATCTTCAAACATCCACGTTCTGGTCTAAACTGATAAAGGATGCTCGACATTAGATTCGGCATCAATCTCAACCATATTGCATTGTAGGAGACACCCTGTACCATGTCGGAGTCGATTCCGTGCTCTGCCGGTGCTTGACCCTGGAAGAGGCTGAAAGAGTCTTGAATGACTGTCACAGTGGTGCCTGTGGTGGTCAAATTTCTGGATATGCCACCGCCCAGAAGATTTTTCGTGCGGGTTACTTCTGGTAGTCTATATTCAAAGACTATATCGTTGCAATCTGAAAATGTCATGTGTGCCAGGTTTTTCAGCGCAAGATGCACGCGCCACCCCTACCCTTACACCCTGTCATCACCGTCAACCCTTTTATAAAATGGGACGTAGATTTTATGACATGTAACCCTCACTCGGCCGGGGGGGCATGCTTATATAATCGTCGTCGTAGACTACTTTACTAAGTGGGCCGAAGCGATGCCTACATTAGCCGCCGACGGTAAGACAGCTGCCCAATTTCTTTTCAACCATGTTATTACACGTTTCGGAGTCCCTTAGGCCATTGTTACTGATCATGGAACCCATTTTTGGGATTACATGATGGTCGAGCTGATGTCAAATTTGGGCTTATGCCATGATAGCTCAATGCCATACTACCCCCAGGCGAATGGCCAAGTTGAGGCTATGAACAAGGTTTTTGTCACATTGCTTCAACGAAAAAATGGTATCCATAAATCCAACTGGCATCTCCAATTGTTCTGAGCTCTCTGGGCTTATCAAAATTCTGTAAAGAGTGCAACCAAATTCACACCTTTTCAATTGGTGTATGGTTTGGAAGCGAATCTCCCGGTTGAGTGTGAAATTCCTTCTCTAAAATTGGTCGTGGAACTATTGCCTGACACTTCTCCGGAGGAAGAACGTCTCTTGTATTTGGAACGTTTTGATGAAACCCGCCACTTAGTTGCCTTGGTCATTGAGGCACAGAAAAATCGGGTCAAAGCCCATTTCGATCAATCAGTTTCTCCTCGTTCTTTCATTGAGGAGACCTCGTCCTCCTGTATGACCAAGCACACGATAAACTTGGAGCGGGAAAATTCCAGCCCATGTGGCATGGGCCCTATATAGTTAAACAAGTATTAAAAAATGGGGCCTATGAGCTTATTGAATATAAAGGAGTTCCCCTGGCACAACCTAGGAATGGGCTGTACCTCAAAAAGTACTATGCTTGAGTTATTCTTGTGTGGTGTGTGTGTACATAAGTGAGTGTTTTCATTTTTGTGCATGTGTGGTGTGGTGTGCTTTGTAAGCGTCTTTCTATTGATTGGGTCTTCCTGATTGTGCAGATGTCTATTACTCCTTTTGTTGGTTTCGTGGATGGTTCCCCCCGCAGTACCAAGAATCTATCCACGGCGGCCTAGGTAATCTATGATCCTGCTGGTGAGTTGGTTAATTTGCAGGGTGTGTGTCTAGGGTCCACCACAAATAATGTCGTGGAGTATAGTGCTATTTTAGAATTATTAAATGAGGTTTTTAACCTCGGTATTCATGCATTACTTGTGTATCTAGACTCACAACTTGTAGTATTACAACTTAACGGTCATTATTCAGTAAGAAACCCATCCATTTTACATCTGTATCTACATATTCGTTTACTGGAAAGAAATTTTGATTACATTACATATCAACATATACCCAGACACATGAATGCATTAACATATGCAGTAGCTAATTTGGTTTTAGATAGAAATTTGCACAACTTATAAAAAAAACATCATCACATGTAAAAAGATCCATCCAGAAATAAATATATAGATATATATGTCAAATAGTTTGCAGTTTGTGTACAGCACATAAAGTCAAAAAATATACATGTTTGTCTAATAATAGTCGGAGACAAAATATATCTCAAAAAATATGCATATAAAAAGCCCTAAATAGCTAATCAGCATGGTGCTCGTGGTAACATGCCACCGCGCGCACCAATCACCTCAGCAGTCGGTGGAGGCGACTAGGCACCCCCACAGTGTGTCGCTGGTAAGCTAATGGGATGTCTGCTAGCCGTGCATAGTCTAGGATTCCCTGAGCAACACCCTCCAGGTTCTAGATCATCTCGCTCCATTCGCCACCCTTAGCTTGAGGGTCATGCACGAGAGGGGTCCTCCGTGCAATGGGCGACATGCCCGCAGGCCTGTCTGGGCCAACATCTTCATACACATAAAATTGTTGTTAGAATAGACATGTATCACAAAAAAATCATAAATACATAAAAAATCAAAAAGATTCATAACCAACTTGTCCCAGTCGTCCCCCTCTGGAAGTGGGAGATCTGGGTCTCCCATGAAATCGGTCCTAGCATAGGGCCAATCCTCAACCACAATCAGTTGACGTCGTAACCACACAAAGAAATCGAGCCTCCAGGACATCTGTTCACCCCCTCCTGACCTAGGCATAAGTGCTACCCAGCGAGCCATCCTCAGCTCTCTCGGTGTCGGCTCGGCGACTATCACCCCTTAGCCCTTAAAAATTGGTAATCGTTCCAGAATGAACGACACCAAAATGGAACCATACCCAAACTATTTTAGTTTGGCTTTCTTGCACTTTTTTAACTGCCTTTTGATGTTGGTTGTCACTGTGGTGGCCCAATCAAACAGTGTAGGATTCATGCATTCGGAAGCTAATAGGAGCTGTGCTTTTGTTGCCTCATACGGGGCCTGCGATCCTGCAGCCCACGTAATGGTATGAAGCACTACTCAAAGTGCTAGATTGCGGATAGTGTGGATGTCTAATTTCCCACTACCCGATCCGGTTTCTGCCCCTGGGCACACTCTTGCCATTACCATATCCATTTTCTCTCCAGTGGAGTCACAAATTTGTTGAGGAGCTAAATCCCCTCTTCGGGCAGAGGTGGTCCCTACTAGCCCAGATCAGGTCTATCAACAATCGTATCATGCTAAGATGCAAGTTCCTAATTGCAATAGACCAAATTGCGAGAAAGGCCTACCTTAACTCCAACGCTGTTGTTCACGGAGAAGATGGCACTCCCGTTTCCTTGCTCCGGTAGATCACAATTCTCCCGCTCAATGCGATCGAACACCTACACGTACAAGAATAAACAACAAACAAACAAGCGTAAAACCTAATATATGCAATTATGTATCAGTCAGAGAAGATACAACTCATGATCACAAAGTATGAACATACGAGTGGAACCATAACCAAAGTCGCTTATCATTAATCAATACAAAGAAAGATACAACCTGAGCTCTGACGCTGGATCTTCCTTTTGCGGGTCGACAGAGGAGTACGTCTCGGTAAAGCTCGTTGGGACAAGGCCAAGTCTCTCTCTCTTCGGTTGTCTGATGATAATCTCCTTACAATTGATTCAGCTATATTCAGGCTAGCTTGCAAAGGGAAAATGACAAGCTTATATAGATGGTGGAAGGGGAGTTGGGATCCCTACAATGGTGGGATTGGCCCTATCCTCAATAAATCTTCCATGATAGGTGGAAAACCACTTCCCCTACATGGAGATCCAGAGCCAAACCTCCCAACTCAATTTAGAGACCAGTTCAAAAGTTGGTTGGAATCAAACTTCCGCCATTTATTTAAAAAAAACTTCTTATTAAGCCTGGTGCAGGTGATGCATTGGGACAGAGCGCCAGTTGGCGCGCCCTCTTTGGTGGATTTCCCCCATTGGCGCGAGGGCTAAACTGGCTAGTCGTGCCAAGGATAAAAAGGCTATTTTTATGGCTTTTCACAAGAAATTGTCTTCAGAGGAATGATTGTCCTTGTCAAGTGGGATGCCATGAAAGTGGTTGCAAGTCATGTCACTGCTCACAGGTCATGGAATAAGCCCTCCAATGTGCAGGACAGGGAATTGGAGGGACAGTGACAAATTACTGTGTAACAACCGTACTGTTCAGTTTGGAGCACGGGGGCAAGGAGGATGTAATTGCCTCTCTTGCTGGTTGGGAGGACCACAGCAAAATCTTTTTAATTTTAGATAAATACACTGTAGTTCCATAGCTGTTAGTTTATGTTATTTATAATTTAATTACTATTATTAGAATGGTATGTGCAGTAGAGTGAAATGTATTGATCATTGGTAGTGATTATTCCAAGAACTAAATGCTGTAAATATTTCCTAAGGTATTTTTATGGAAGAATGAGGAATTCAAAAAAAAGAAAAAAAAACATTTGTCAGTATTTTATGAGATGGGAAATTAAGTATTAAAACAGAGAAATGAATCTGTAAATAAAAAATGTAGACTGGTACAATCTTCTATAATTTCCTAGATACATTATACTGCGCTAAAAGTAAAATGCTAGAGTTTTTCTTTGGAAAATAGATAATAATGATTTAGATGAATTCAAGATGTTAGAATATCATTTAAAAAAAACCTGTATAACCCAAAAAAAAAGGAGACGATATAAAACCCAGTACAAAACTCTGATACTTGGACAGTGGGAAAACGGTGGTCCGGTCACCCGGAAATTCGGAAGTACAAAAGAAAACTATATAGTACTCCCACACAGAAATAAATTCGGAAGATTTAACTTAAGAACAAGTAACAGTAGCGTAAAGCTAAGATTTAATCAAACAAAGCTTGTAGGAAGAATCCTTACACGTGCATAAACATAATAGCAAACCATTTAAAAATATGTTTCGTTCTCAGCTTTGAAGTTAGAAAGACAACCCAGAAAACGTATGGTGTGAAGTACCAACGAAACTCTGTCTTTTAGATTAATAATTTTAGATTAATAATGCATAAATAAAACGCAGAGTCCACATTCTATATATGACATAGCAAGAATTACACTAGGAAGAATTCCCGGAATCCTACGTTTATATATATATAAACAAGGTTATAGAGTTAATGGAAAAGAAATCAGCTCCGTAGCTGAATTAACTTCGTCAATTATAAATACATTGGGTTAAAACCAGAATCCCCATAGAAAACCGTAACAATCGAACCAAGTTTTAAATAATTAAAAAGAAAACCCTTTTAAAAAAATTCTTCATGGTTTCCAAAGTGGAATACTCGGTCAAAATCTCTAATTCACACTACAATGATGTTCCCTTGGGGATCATTAAATCCGGAAAAGGATTCTGAGCCTTCAATATCAAAGGTCGAGACTTGCACTTATAAATTCATCATATAGGTCGTGCGGGCAAGAACCCTGGGAGCATCCCTAGAGAAAACCTGAGTAGGGTAAGTAGGAGCTGAACTTAGCTAGCTGAGGAGATTGCCACGAAATATTTGAGGACTTACCTTCCAAGTAAACAGAAAAGTGAAATGAGTACTTAGGGAAGGAATTTCGTGATTAAAAACAAACAAAATTAAGTAAAAGCGTAACCCTGAACTTGAAATTACCTGAGAAGAGCATCGAAGGGGATGTGGAAGCAACCTTTCCCGTAGCCTGCTCAACAGATTAAAATTAACGAAATAAGTGAACAGTATTCGACCCCACAGTTGGAACATAAGTTATCTAATCACGAAGGCAAGCCGAAGTCCTAAAGATAAGAGAGTACAGTGAATAAGAACGACAAATTGATGTAATGGAATTCGATGAACCTTCGATAGCAGAGTGGGTTTTATCGTGGTAACCGCCTCCATAACTGAAATGGGATCGGCAACCTCATGATGAGTCATGACCACCACTACAATCGGATTCCAAACATGAAGGAAGCAACTCATGGTGAGCCAGAGCATTGACAAAGAGAAATAGCATGAAGATTAATGCCATAGAGTCGATCAAGGGCTTGGCGGGTTTGCCTAGGCAAGGCTCCTGCCTAAGCCTAAAACCATAGTTTATCCCAAGAGTAAATCGACGGTGTAGATCAGGAGTTAGTACATTGTGATCTCCGTATGCTGTGTATACCTCACAGCTGTCACAGGAAATCCGAATTCAGAATCGAGACATAAATGAGCCAGTTTGTTACAGATGTAATATCTATTAAAAAAAAACAAGTTGACATGTATTATGGAGGTGTAATAAATCCATAGCAGGAGTGCTCATAAGAACCTGATAATCAAATTTAATTAACACATGTATATTTGTATTGAAGGTTTGAGTTGTTGCAAATTGTAATTTATTATAAGATTTGTTTTATAATAATTTGCATTCAAATATCTTTCAATTTATTATAAGATTTGTTTTATAATAATTGTAAATTCAAATATCGTTCAATTTATTATAAGATTTGTTTATAATAATTGTAAATTCGAATATCATTCAAGTATGAAAGTATGATTTATATCTACACTAAGGTAAGGTAAAACAATTTTTTTTTTAATTGTGCTTGAGTGTGTATGTTATAATATTTTAGTTAGTTTTTATGAATTTTTTAATTCTAGCAAAGTGGTATGTATTGCGAAGTACTATGGACTAGTTACATTAGTCATAGTAATATACACAAATTGTTTAATTATACTAGCAATTGTACCATATGTTGCAAAGGAAACATTGTAAAGCAATAACATAAGAAAAAGTAGTATACAGGAAAAAAACATAAGAAAGAGTACTAGAAGAAAAAATATGTAAGAATTTTCCGGATATGTTTTTCACTTTAGGATGAGAAGCAACATAGCACGTTGTCCGTGCCACCTATAATAGGACAAAAACAATCCATGGTATTGACCCATGGTATTCATGTGGAATATAATTTATTTAAAGGGGGAAATTAAGATGGTTTGGAGTGAAAAGAGAATGGATCCCTCTCATAAATAATATAGATCTAAACTAACTATTTAATATGTATCCTCTACGTTTAAACCCTACCGCACCATTCGAAGTTCCCTTAGATCTGTTAAAGACCCGATTTGCCCTAAGGATGGTAAGGGTGTGTACTTGATTCCATGCTCTTGTGGGACGCCTTACATTGGTGAAACGGGTCGGTCTATTAATCAAAGAATTCATGAGCATGTAGCTGACCTTAAGCAATATAGATCACGCTCCTCAGCCCTAGCAGAGCATGTTGAGAAGACTAATCATCACATTTGCATTGAAGATGCTAAGGTGATTGCGAAGATCGACCATTTCCACCACCGCAAGTTGCGAGAAGCCTTGGAAATCGAAAAGAGGCCTCTCAACCTGAACATGGATGATGGGTGGATGGTTAGCAGGTGTTGGATTCCTGCTCTTCATTCCTAAAATTAAAATAAAATAAATTTATGTATTATTTATTTATTTATTTTATTTATTTTTATATTATTATTATTATTATTTTAAATATATATATATATATATATATATAAATTTTTTTTTAAATTTATTTATTTATTTTTTTTATTTTTTATTTTTTATTTTTTATTTTTTATTTTTTATTTTTATTTTTATTTATTTATTTATTTATTTATTTATTTATTTATTTATTTTTATTTTTATTTTTTATTTTTAAATTTTAATTTATTATTATTATTATTATTTTATTATTTTTAAATCTATAAAATAAATATATAAATAAGTAGATAAATTAATAAATATTAATAAAATAAATTAAAATAAAAATTATTAAAAATTAAATTATTATTATTTATTTAATTTAATTTTTAATTTTTATTATTATGATTGTTATTATTTTTATTATATTTTTTAATCCTTTATGTTTTTAAATAATATTAAACAAAATAAATATTTTAATTTATTATTATTATTATTATTTTTAAAATTGAAATATTCCTTTATTTATTTAATCTTCTAGAATATTTTGAATGATTCCTATTGTAAATTAAATAAAAATTAAAATAAAAATTAAAAATAATATTAAATAATATTCATATTATAAACTTTAATCTTTTTATATATATTTCTTGACTTTTTATTTTTTTGGCTTTGATTTAGTCTAACTAGCCGTTATTTTTCAACGGCTAGTTGGAGCTTCTCATATCTATTTAATTGGGTCTCCTGATCAGATTTTTCATCAAGTCCTGATGATGAACCACACTGGCTGGTTCGAAACGCGTCGACCAAATTTATTTGGATGTGATTTTTACCGAAAGATTTTTTCACAATAAAATTATTTTTAATTGTTTATAACAATTGTTCTCTTAAAATTTTACTTAATAAAATGTATCTAAATTTTCATACATCCAAATATACATAGTTTTTCTTGTTCTATATTATTTTTGTTACAAATATTTTATTATTCCAAAAACACATGGTTTGAAGGCCTTTTGATCCCACCACGGATGACCCTGAGTACCACATGGAACCATTTGTATGAAGCAACAAATAGTTTGTGCTTTTAAAAGTCTGGAATTAGAGTTCAAACTTATTATGAAAATGTCAATTTATGTGGTTTCATTTTGTTTTTAGGTTTACTCAATCATATTAATTTCCCAATGTCAATGTTAAATGTTTTTCTAATAATAAAAATATTTATAGATATAAAAATAATAGATTTATAATTAAAATTTAATATTATTTTAAAAGATATAAATATAAATATATATGTTTAATATCACAATTTCAATATTATAAATTTATATAAGAAAACATTAAAAAAAATTATAATTTTACTACATGATATTAAAGATTTATAAATAAACTAAAATATAATATTTAGAAAAAGTACTACATGATATTAAAGATTTACAAATAAATTAAAATATAATATTTATACAAATAGAATTATAAATATTAATAAATATATTGTTTTATTATTCATTATTTTAAATATAAAATAAAATATAAACTTTTTCTAATAATAAAAATAATTTGTGAATATTTATAGATATAAAAATAATAGATTTATAATTAAAATTTAATATTAAATTAAAAGATATAAATATAAATATATATGTTTAATATCACAATTTAAATATTATAAATTTATATAAGAAAACAAAATTGACATCTTAAAAAATTATAACTTTACTACATAATATTAAAGATTTACAAATAAATTAAAATATAATATTTATATAGAAAGAATTATAAAGATTAATAAATATATTGTTTTGTTATTCATTATTTTAAATATAAAATAGAATATAAACTTGTTCTAATAATAAAAATAATCTCTAAATATTTATAGATATAAAAATAATAGATTTATAATTAAAATTTAATTATATATATATATATATATATATATATATATATATATATATATATAATCTCACACTAATATTATTATAAATTTATATAAGTTATAATTAAAATTTAATTATATATATATATATATATATATATATATATATATATATATATATATATATATATATATATATATATATATATATATATATATATAATCTCACAATTTCAATATTATAAATTTATATAAGAAAACAAAATTAATATCAAATTATAATTTTACTGCATGATATTAAAGATTTATAAATAAACTAAAATATAATATTTATACAAGTATTACATAATATTAAAGATTTACAAATAAATTAAGATATAATATTTATACCCAAGAGAATTATAAAAATTAATAAATATATTGTTTTATTATTCATTATTTTAAATATAAAATAGAATATAAACTTTTAAAATAAACATATTTAAAATAGAACATAAATTTTTTAATTAAATTTTTATAATTTATAATTATTTAAATTTATTTCTTTTAATGTATAAATAAAATTAATATTATAATTTTTTTAAATATTTAATTTATTCAAGCAAAATAATCTAAATTTAATTCAGGTTTATTATGAAAAGGTCTATTTAGGCTAATCATGTGGTTTTATTTTGTTTTTAGGTTTACCCAATCATATTAATTTCTCAATATCAATGTTAAATTTTTTTCAAAATAATCTGTAAATATTTATAAATATAAAAATAACAGATTTATAATTAAAATTTAATATTATTTTAAAAGATATATATATATATATATATATATATATATATATATATATATATATATATATATATAATATCACAATTTCAATATTATAAATTTATATAAAAAAACAAAATTGATATCTAAAAAAATTACAATTTTACTACATGATATTAAATATTTATAAATAAACTAAATTATAATATTTATGAAAGTACTACATGATATTAAAGATTTACAAATAAATTAAAATATAATATTTATAAAAGTACTACATGATATTTTAGATTTACAAATAAATTAAAATATAATATTTATATAAGAGAGAATTATAAGGATTAATAAATATATGGTTTTATTATTCATTTTTTTTTAATATAATTTTTAATTATTTAAATATATTTTTTTAATGTATAAATAAAATTAATATTATAATTTTTTAAATATTTAATTTATTAAAACAAATATTTTTTAATTTAATTGTGATTTCTTTGGATTTCACACCTTTACCGAATGAATCAGGTAATTCATAGTCGGTCAGCAGCTGAAGAAATATGTGTTCGGGTCATCAGCATCCGAGAATCCTTCGTATTGGATTTCACTGATGAATAAACCTAGCGGGTTGGGAGTGTTGGTTGTATATCATTATGACATATGAATGTGCCGAATATGCATGAATCTGATGACTACTGGGAATTGCAATATTAGATTTATGATACATAATGTATACTTCAAATGTTTGCTTTTACAAAAAGGCAATAGGACGAGAAAACTACACATAATTACCGTTATGTCTTCACAAAGAAACCATTTATTTGATATTCAAATCACAAGTAGTAACAATAGAGGTGGCCATCGTTGAAAGAATCTGAAAATACAAGTTATCCAAACCATCGAGCAAAGAAATAAATTACGGACTTGATGATTGGGTTATTCTAGAGAAATTTAACATTCGATTATTTTACCTCTACTTGTTTCTACAACAACTGAATATAGTTAATGATTTGCTCGAGCATGAGTGCCTTGCGACTAACCTGATAATTCACATACCCCACACAAATCTCTAAACTCAATGACGCAAACCAAAGAGATGTAAACCAAAAAATCCACAAGCGAAAGAATGAATTCATTTAATAACTAATTTGAAGAGCACATGTTCGATATTGGTGTGGTCTTCAAATTAATTGTCAAAGTAGAATGAGAGTAATGTAAACCATTAGTCTTCCCGATCGGGGTGCTCAAAGAACGAGGGTGACGACAAGTGTATAAGCCAAGTGGAAAAAGCCTTTCATGTGCATTAATTAGGAATATTTAAGCCGTCCATCATACGATTATGGAGGCATGCGGAGGTTAAGGGAATGATCACAAATCTGTTAAGCCAGCCTGCGCTATCAGAACGGGAGGTAAAATCCATTTGAAGGCTGGGTTTAAGTGGTTTTCACATTACTCCTTCATTTAATTACCACTAAAAAAAAATTTCTTCTACCTACCATTGTAAAAGCACAAACTTACATAACTTACATCGCACCAATCCATACATATATTTATATATAATTCAATGACAATTCTAGCCCAACCGATACATTTGGTTGGAGTTTATTTGTTTCGTTGTTTATATGTTTCGGCTATAGTAATTATGTTAGTACCATGGTACATAATGCTCTACACATAAAATAATTCATTTCAGCACTTTGGAATAAAGTTGTTTCACCACACAACAGTGGTAACCTTATTTTGGTTTGAATGCGGGTCATATCTACCCATGGTTTTTGCATGCTTCGGTATGGTGGAAATCCACATGGCATGTGGTATTAAATTCTACGAAACAATTTGTAACTCCACCTAACATGACTATATTGTGCATTTACACTTATGGTACAGTTTCCATATCTCAATTAATTTCTTTGGGATTCGCTATTGAGGTCTATCGGAGTCTATTGACTCAGATCTATTAGTCAGTAGTTCATTTGGTTGGGCAAGAGTTCCAGATCTGAGCTTTCTTCCACCGAAATCCTTTGGCCTCTCTGCCCCGTTTCACTTAAATCAGCCTGCCATTTCTGCTTGGCCCTTCTGGTGTGAAATTCCTTGACCATGGCTCGTTACATCTCAAGTGTTAAATGTGAGGATGGCCGCTGGTTTAGATTTCAAGGTTTTGTCTCGGATACGTGCCCCAGCTACAGAGGTTTTAAGCACTGAGACTCTATTGAAAATCTCACAAGCTTAGTTTTCCAGGTAAGGCATGACTATGCCTATAGTTTGCTATTATTTGGTTATATCATCACTTGGTCCTATTATAGAATATGCACCTAAATATGTTTTGGTGAATCTCAGCATCGTTTTCATTTACGTGCCTCTTTTGAGAAGTATATGGTATGGTAAACAGCAATACTAGGAGACTTACAACTGTATTCTCTTTATTGCTCACAGGCGTAGGCAAAGGAGACTCCTTCGTTTTCAGGTATCTACTCTAGCTGTGCATTTTCGTTGTATGAGGGTTTTTTGTTTTCGCGTTTTGGCTCAGATTACATGTACTAACCCCCATAACTTGGATTTCATTCATTGCAGGTTTGTGGCAAGCATTCACAGTTAGAATTTGACTGCCTTCCCACGAGCACGAATTAATTTCTTCGCATTTATTGGTTACACAGGTACCCCGGTTCCAATGGAGACTGAAACCCATGGTTTCGGTCTCACGTTTCCAAATTTCTCTCGCTGGGCTATTACATTTCGAATTCTTCACTGATAATTGAATTTTAAAAGAAAAAAAATAGTCCTGGGACTCTGTAATAATTTAATTCCTTTTGTGTTCTATTCACTCTGAACTTTATTCCGGGAATTGTCTGAAGGGTTAACCCCTTGGTTTTATTCCCAATTTGTATAGAGAGGAAAGGGTTTTGCTTAACTATACTGTTAACTTTCTCAAGCACATTTCTTCTCGAAATTTTGCAGAGTTAAGTCGAATATAAATTCTAGTTTACTTCTATTTCAATCTTACATTTATATATATTCATCCAGATTTGGAAATATTTTTTTCTCTATGCAATGGTTTTATCAGTAGTAATTTTACTTTCTGCATGAATGAAATCTAGTCTGTGTTCTTGGTATAGACTTACTCGATTATTTATTATGCTTTTCTCAAGGAATAGATTCATTTTTAGTAATAACTATTACCAGAATTCTCCCCTTATTACCCAGTAATGTATTGAAGTTATTTTTGTAATGTATCTCATTTTCTCTGTAACAGAGTTGCAAATGGATATTTATTTTCCGCCGAAGTGTTATTTTCTCTACTTACAAAGTTCTTGATAGCTTACTTGAACGGTGACCGGACCACCATTACGAAAGTCCAAGTATAGTATCCCCTTTCTGCATAGAATAGTTTGTCTGGGGTAGGGTTTCACCCCAACCCAGGACTGCAAATTCTAATGCTCAATTTTTCTATTTTCAGAAATTATATAATGCCTTTTCCAAATGTTAAATGCCCTTATTGTATTGTACAGTGCATATTGTATTCAAAGATCTGTTATCATAGTTACCCTTTGCTTCCTAATTCAGTCCTAACTATATTTGCATAAGTTATTCCTGCAATGTAATGTAACATTTGTTTTCTTTTAATCGGAAGAATTTCCACTGTACTCTTTGTAAGGTTATAATATGTTTTTCTGTTGCCTAAACATTTAATGGAATTTTTCAACAATAATCTCTCCCTTTCTCTTTTTGCATAAATTATACCTACCCTTTTTTTTTATGGGGATTTTGGTATTTCACCCCTACTATAAATATGTTATTAATAATCTATTGTAGAAAACCTTCCCATAACAGTACCATTAACATAACATACCAAACATATTTTGTACTTATCTGGATTTATCCTTTCAAGTTGTGGTCCTCCCAACCATCAAGGGAGGCTATTACGTCCTCCACTTGCCCCCTAGCTCTAGAATCTGGATGGTGCCCCGGGTTAACAGTGGATTTGTCTCACTTGTTGCTATGACCTCTGGTTGGCCTATCCAGCCAAATTCAAAAAATCTTGGTTTTACAAGGGTTGCAGTGAAATATTTTCAACTGATCCCAAACCAACTCTAGAAAATACTCCCCTCTACCATTTACATAGAACCCCTACTCCTCCTCTGGGATTCAGCTTTATCCTCAAAGGAGTAGGTAATTGTCTTTCCAACTGTCCCCAACGACCTCCTATTCTTGGAAACCTTTCTTTACCATCAGTTTTATGTATATTCATTATTAAAAGATTTTTCCTTTAATTAATTAATTTCTTCTAATTAATAAATCAGCAACTTAAATAATTTTCTAATCAACAGTAATTATTTGAGTTTTTCTTGCTAGATAAAAGAAAACTAAACAAATTGTCTTTAACTAGTTCACACTAGTTAACTTTAATGAAGCTGTCACAACTTCCCCCCTGGAAGTAACACCGTCCTTGGTGTTTCAGCCCACCTCTGAAAAGAGCTCCGGGTAAGCTTCCTGCATAAACTTCTCATCCTCCTAAGTAGCTTCATCCAGCCCGAAGTGCTTCCATTGCACTTTTACCTGGATGACTACTCGTTTGCGGAGTTCGATTTCTCTTCGGTCAAGTATGCATTGTGACTCGACCAGAAACTCTTTGTCCGATTCTACCTGAAAAAAAAAAAAAAAATGTTTTCAAGTCAATACTCATCAATTTTATTCAGAACTTCAAGTTAGGCTTTTTATCTCTATCCTACCTGAATATTTTTCCAATGAATCACATGTTTTTCATCATGAACATATCGCTTCAATAAGGACACATGGAATACATTGTGAACTTGAATGTGGTTGGGTAAAGCCAACCAATAAGTTACCGGTCCTAACCTTTCCATTATTTGGAAAGGTCCATAGTATCTGGGAGATAATTTAGCACAAGAGGTCCACTTCAGGGTACTCCTTTTGGGCTTAATTCTCACGTAGACATGATTCCCCACCATGAATCCATGGTAAGACCTTTTCTTATCTGCATAAGTCTTTTGTCGATCTTGTGCAGCCTTCAAATTTTTCCTTATTCTTTTTACCTCAGCTTCCATTTCAGCTAGCATATCAGATCCCAACATTAATTTTGTCTCAGGACTACTCCAGTTTATAGGTGTACGACATTGCCTACCATACAATGTTTCGAAGGGACTCATTTTTAGAGATTCCTGATACCCGTTGTTATAAGAAAACTCAACAAGGTGAAAATAATCCTCCCACTTGGTTGGCTGCTACATCACATACATGCACAGCATGTCTTCCAATACTTGGTTTACCCGCTTCGTTTTGCCATCAGTCTGAGGGTGATAGGTGGTGCTAAAACATATTTGTGTTCCCAGATCGGAAAATAAGGTTTTCCAAAATGCGGATGTGAACTTAACATCCTGGTTTGAAATCACAGTCTTAGGTATGCCATGCAACCTGAAGATTTCCTTCATAAATATATCAGCAATCTGTACTGTCTTGTATGTAGACTGTACTGGTATAAATGTGCAGATTTGCTTAATCTGTCTACCACTACCATGATTGAGTCATTCTGTCTCTTTGTTCGCGGTAAACCCGTGATGAAATCTAGGAAGATAACCTCCCACTTCCACTCAGGGATGGGTATGGGCTGCAATAGTCCCGCAGGATGCTGGTGCTCCACCTTTACCTGTTGACATTCCAAGCATTTTCTTAGATATTCAGAAATATTATTACACATGCCCGACCAAAAATATACCTTTCTTATTGTAGTAAGAATTTTCTAATATCTTGGATAACCAGCATAATTGTTGCGATGGAATTCATTTAGTATTAACTCCTTTAAAGCTATATGATTAGGCACATAAATTTTTCCTCGGAAGGTCAGCACCTGGTCTTCATTCTTTCCATACTCAGATGTTTTTTCTTGCTTCTTATCTTGCTCCATTTGTTGCCACAGAAATTTATATTCCGGATATTTTTGGGCCTCTTCTTTTAATTGCTCCAAAAATTGGCTTTCTAGCTGATTATAGTATAATGCATAAGTATCATGCAACTTTCTGCTCAACGCATCTGCCACTCGATTTTCCTTTCCTTTAACATGTTGTATGTCCATGTAGAATTAACTTAGAAAAACATTCCATCTTGCTTGTCTAGAATTTAAATATGCTCGCTTAAAATAATTAGTTAAGCTGTTATGGTTTGTTTTAAGTACAACCCTCTTACCCAGCAGGTAGTGCCACCACACCCGGAGAGCTTGTACCACTGCTATCAGCTCCAAATCATAAGAAAAATATTTTTGTTCATGGTCGTTCATTTTTCTAGACTCGTATGCCACCACTTTACCTTCCTGGGTTAAGATTTTTCCCACACCCTCTTTACTTGCATCAGTACATACTTCATAGTCTTTATCAGGCTCAGCTACCCTCAAAACCAGCGCTGTAGTCAAAACTTGCTTCAACTTTTCAAAGCTGTTCTGACACTCATTTTTCCATTTGAAGATTTGTTTCCTCTTCTGCAAAGATGTAATAGGGAAAGCAATTTTAGAAAATCCCTCTATAAATCTTCTATAATAACCTACTAATCCCATAAATTATCTAATATCGGCCACGTTCTGGGGTACTCGCCATTCCATGATAGTTTTGATCTTTTCTGGATCAACAATGATTCCTTCAGCTGATATAACATGTCCTAGATATTGGATTTATGTTTTAAAGAAATCACATTTTTTGAACTTGGCATAAATATGATGCTTTCTTAACATCTACAAAAAATATCCTCAAATGTTGTTTATGTTCCTCCTCACTTTTAGAATATATCAGTATGTCATCTATAAAAATAAGTACAAAGTTATCCAAAAATTAATGAAAGATGCCATGCATCAACCTCATAAAGGTTGCTGGTGCATTCGCCAATCCGAAGGGTAGCACCACGAATTCATAGTGCCCATAGCGAGTACAAAATGTTTTCTTGCATATATCTTCATCTTTAATCCGAATCAGATGATATCCAGATCTTAAGTCTATCTTAGAGAACACCTTAGCCCCTCTTACTTGATCGAATAAGTCATCGATTCTTGGTAAGGGGTATTTGTTCTTGACAGTTAGCTTATTAAGCTGCCTGTAATCCATGCACATACGTAAGGTTCTGTCTTTTTTCTTAACAAATAGGACTGGTGCTCCCCATGGAGACACACTTGGACGGATATATCCTTTGTATAACAATTCTTGTAGCTGCATCTTCAGTTTTGTTAGTTCTGGTACACTCATTCTATAAGGATCTCTTGACACCAAAGAGGCTCCTGGCAACAATTCTATGGTGAAGTCAATATCCCTCTTGGGTGGTAAACCAGGAATGTTTTATGGAAAGACATCCAGAAATTCCTGTACTATAGGAATCTCCTCCATCATGGGTGCCTTTTCCTTGGAATCTGTGTATCCCACTTGAATTGCATACAACTGACATCCTTTTCTGATACACTTACCCATTTGAGATGTTATTATTGGACGTAATTGCATAGGATTTTTAATTCCTTGAATCTCTTTACGCGTGCCGTCCTACATTCTAAAATAAATGATCTTCTCCTTGCAGTCCATTATGGTCCAGTGTCTTTCCAACCAATCCATCCCTAATAACACATGATAAGACTCCAGTGGTAATATATTTAAATCTACTTGTAACTTTTGTTCTTCCACTTCCAATGTACAGTTAGAAACTTTTGCAGTTACTTTTCGTTTTTCCCCAGTGGCTAACTGTACTAACCAGTAATTCTTAAATTTATGTTCTTTTAATTTGCACATTTCCACTATTTTGGGACTTACATAACTCAAACTTGCTCCAGGATCTACCAAAATTGAAACAGGTTTAGTTAGTAAAGTACCTTCTAATTCAATCATTGTGGGCTGAAAATAAGCTTGCCGATCTTCCAAGGCTGCATTGATAGGAGGTATATTGTGCGCCACGTCCCCCACTGTAGATGTTTCTTATAGATTTGTTACAGTTTATTTTATGTTTCATTGTAGACAATTTTATAATAATGAGCCTCCCCACAGCCCCAGCACTATAGAGGAGGTTTAGTAATATGTCCCTACTCTGGCTTGCTAGATGCTTCTGTGGGTTTCTCTTCCACTGGCCATTTGGATCTTTCATGATTCCTACCAAATTGCTTACTGATAGAATTTCATGTTGAGCCTTTAAAGTTGCCACTTTTACTGCTTTTAAAATTGGAGCTATTTTTCTGACTTTTCTTTGGCTACCAGCTTTTTCCCCCTTCACCCTTGGCCTTAGTCTATTGGTAGCACATTCGTGCTTTACGAATGGCTTCATCCATGGTCTGAGGATTAACAAATTCTATTCTTTCTCTCATATGAGTAGGTAGGCTACTTAAGAACCTCTGCACTTCGGCTTTTTCCTCTCGGAGGTAAGGAACATAACGTAACAGGGAAGTGAATTTAGTGACATATTCATCCATGGTCATTTGTCCCAACCAAAGATCATGGAATTCCTTAGCATTGTCATCATAAAAACTTTCCATCAAGTACTTGTCTTTAAAGTACTGCTAGAATAATTCCCAAGTAATATCTTGCTCACCAATGTTGCGTATGTTTTTCACTTCTTCCCACCACAGAGTGGCCTTTTCTTGTAACTGGTATATAGCCAATCTGGCCTTCAAATTGCTATTGTATTCATATACCTAAAAGTACTTATTTATATTAATTAACCAGGCTTCAGCCACCTCCTCTGCCTCACCATCAAATGTTGGTGGTTTAATTTTTTGGAATTCCCCCTGCAGTTCCACTTTCTATCTCTTAATGTCTTGCTGGTCAAACAAATTGCCTGACTCTGCCTCGTTGTAATTCTTGTTTTTTCTTTTCTGGGAGGGACTCTTTTCAGCTTTTTCTGTAGTATTATTTCTGGTTTGCTGGTCTTCCTCTTCTGCTGATAATTCTTTTTCAGCACTTGGATGCTCCGTCTCCTGATTTTGTTTTTCTGATAAACTCTTTAATATTTTCTCCTATTCTTGCAACAATCGCTCATTATCCTTCCTGAGCCTTAGCATTTCTTCTTGTAGTTGCTGCACCGTGTTCAACAAAAAACTAGTTTGGTGTTGTTGTTCTTCAAGTAACCAACTGGTCTTTTGGTGTTGTTCTACACTTAATTGTACCCACATCTCCCTGGGGTTCATGACTGCTGGTGCTTGAGTTTCCTTGGGTTGCATTTGTGATGCTATCGCTCTTCTCATTTTCACCTGCTTTCTTTCCTCTCTATATGTGCACTATTAATATACACAGCTTCACTATTAGTAGACCCTCAGGGTCCCAGCGTAGTAACCTTGCTCTGATACCACTTGTCACATTACTCCTTCATTTAATTACCACTAAAAAAAAAATTCTTCTACCTACCATTGTAAAAGCACAAACTTACATCGCACCAGTCCATACATATATTTATATATAATTCAATGATAATTCAAGCCCAACCGATACATTTGGTTGGAGTTTATTTGTTTCGACATTTATATGTTTTGGCTATAGTAATTATGTTAGTACCATGGTACAGAATGCTCTACACATAAAATAATTCATTTCAACACTTTGGAATAAAGTTGTTTCACCACACAACAATGGTAACCTTATTTTGGTTTGAATGTGGGTCATATCTACCCATGGTTTTTTCATGCTTCGATATGGTGGCAATCCACATGGAATTTGTTATTAAATTCTATGGAACAAGTTGTAACTCCACCTAACATGACTGTGCTACACATTTACACTTATGGGACAGTTTCCATATCTCAATTAATTTCTTTTGGATTCGCTATTGAGGTCTATCAGAGTCTATCAACTCGGATATGTTAGTCAGTGGTTCATTTGGCTGGGCGGTAGTTCTAGATATGAGCTTTCTTCCGCCGAAATCCTTTGGCCTCTCCACCCCAGTTCACTTAAATCGGCCTGCCATTTCTGCTTGGCCCTCCTAGTGTGAAATTCCTTGACCATGGCTCATTACATCTCGGGTGCTGACTATGAGAATGGCCGTCGGTTTAGATTTCAGGGTTTTGTCTCGGATACATGCCCCAGCTACAGAGGTTTTAAGCGCTGAGACTCTATTGAAAATCTCACAAGCTTAGTTTTCCAGGTAAGGTATGACTATGCCTATAGTTTTCTATTATTTGGTTATATTGTCGCTTGGTACTATTATAGAATATGCACCTAAATCTGTTTTGGTGAATCTCAATGTCGTTTTCATTTACCTTCCTCTGTTGAGAAGTATATGGTATGGTAAATAGCAATACTAGGAACTTACAACTGTATTCTCTTTATTTCTCATAGGCGTAGGCAAAGGAGACTCCTCCGTTTTCAAGTATCTACTCGAGATGTGCATTTTCATTGTATGAGGGTTTTCTATTTTCGCGTTTTGGCTCAGATTACATGTACTAACCCCCATAACTTGGTTTTCATTCGTTGCAGGTTTGTGGCAAGCATTCACAGTTAGAATTCGACTACCTACCCATGGCCACGAATTAATTTCTTCGCATTTCTTGGTTACACAGGTACCCTGGTTCCAATGGTGACTCAAACCCATGGTTCCGGTCTCACGTTTCCAACTTTCTCTCGCTAGGCTATTACATTTCGAAATATTCATTGATAATTGAATTTTAAAAGAAAATAAATAGTCCTTGGACTCTGTAATAGTTTAATTCCTTTTGTGTTCTATTCACTCTGAACTTTATTCCGAGAATTGTCTGAAGGGTTAATCCCCTTGGTTTTATTCCCAATTTGTATAGAAAGGAAAAGGTTTTGGTTAACTATAATGTTAACTTTCTCAAGTATGTTTCTTCTCGAAATTTTGCAGAGTTAAGTCGAATATAAATTATAGTTTACTTTTGTTTCAATATTGCATTTATATATATTCATCCAGATTTGGAAATGTTTTTTTTTCTATGCAATGGTTTTATCAATAGTAAGTTTACTTTCCGCATGAATGAAATCCAGTCTGTGTTCTTGGTATAGACTTACTTGATTATTTATTACGCTTTTCTCAAGGAATAGATTCATTTTTAGTAATAACTATTACCAGAATTCTTTCCTTATTACCCAGTAATGTATTGAGGTTATTTTTGTAATGTATCTCATTTTCTCTGTAACAGAGTTGCATATGGATATTTATTTTCCGTCGAAGTGTTCTTTTCTCTTCTTACAAAGTTCTTGATAGCTTACTTGAACAGTGACCAGACCACCATTATGAAAGTCCGAGTATAGTATCCCCTTTCTACATAGAATAGTTTGTCTGGGGTAGGGTTTCACCCCAACCCAGGACTGCAAATTCTAATGCTCAATTTTTCTATTTTCAGAAATTATATAATGCCTTTTCCAAATGTTAAATGCCCTTACTGCATGATACAGTGCATATTGTATTCAGAGATCTGTTATCATAGTTACCCTTTGCTTCCTAATTCGGTCCTAACTATATTTGCATAATTTATTCCTACAATGTAATGTAACATTTGTTTTCTTTTAATCGGAAGAATTTCCACTGTACTCTTCGTAAGGTTATAATATTTTTTTCTGCTGCCTAAACATTTAATGGAATTTTTCAACAGTAATATCTTTGTTTCTCTTTTTGCATAAATTATGCCTACCCCTTTTTTTTTACAAGGATTTTGGTATTTCACCCCTATTGTAAATATGTTATTAATAATCTATTGTAGACAACCTTCGCATAACAGTACCATTAACATAACATACTAAATAGATTTTGTACTTATCTGGATTTATCCTTTCAAGTTGTGGTCCTCCCAACCATCAAGGGAGGCTATTACGTCCTCCACTTACCCCCTAGCTCCATAATCTGGACGGTGCCCCAAGTTAACAGTGGATTTGTCTCACTTCCGGCTATGACCTCTGGATGGCCTATCTAGTCAAATTCAGAAAATATTGGTTTTACAAGGGTTGCAGTGAGATATTTTCAACTGATCCCAAACCAGCTCTAGAAAATACTCCCCTCTACCATTTACACAAAACCCCTACTCCTCTTGGATTCAGATTTATGCTCAGAGGAGTAGGTAACTATCTTTCCAACTGTCCCCAACCACCTCTTATTCTTGGAAACCTTTCTTTACCATCAGCTTTATTTATATTCCTTATTAAAATATTTTCCTTTAATTAATTAATTTCTTCTAATTAATAAATCAGCAATTAAATAATTTTCTTAATCAACAGTAATTATTTGAGTTTTTCTTGCCAGATAAAAGAAAACTAAACAAATTGTCTTTAACTAGTTAACACTAGTTAACTTTAATGAAGTTGTCACAATGGTGCAAGTTGTTTTGTAAAAACAAAAACGTCCTCTGGGATAGCTTGTGAACTGAGGCAGGTGAGGACTAGAGTGTCCACAATCTGTAGCAGGCTCGTTTTACTGTTGGGGTATGTTATTTTCCATCTCAATCTTATGTTCTTTAGCAGTAGTATTGAAATGTATCAGGTTAGGGAAGAATCTGAGAGTAAAACTTAGCTTTTAATGAATTGGTCTGAGCTCACTCCTTCGAAGGTAGTTGAGCCTTGTTTTAGAGATCCTTGTCATGCTAGGTGGTGTATTTCCAATTTCGACTTGTGTGTGAAGATTTATTGCCGTCTGGTTAAGAGTAATTGTGTTCGCTCCGTCGGATATTTGAGGTTCAAAAGTGGAAGAAAGGAAAATTATGATCTCATGCGGGCCTCTGGGCTAAATTCCTTCTTTTTTTGTCATGTATTGTTTCTCGAATCCCTTATTAGGAGGCAGGATATTCTGTTTACTTTTGGCTTGTTCTATGAGCTCTGGTTGTCTCTTCTTTTGAAAGTAAGTGTTTATAGGAGGCAGAGTATGCTGATGTCGGTAGACCAAAGGCCTACCTTGTTATTCAGTCAAGGTTTTTTAGTTTTCCAGGATCTTAGTTTGAAAAATTGCCTCCCTCATAAATTTTCCCTTGTTGTTTGTTGGCCTTTTCTTATTGATCGGACTTTCTGTCATTTCTGGGTTTTGATTTATGTCCTCGCTATTGTCAGGGATGATAACATTTCTCATCTCCCAAATTAAGAGGAGAATCATAACCGTCCAAATAATGTTCATGGTCACAAGATAGAAATTTTAATTGTTATCCCTTTTTCTTATTTGCTCATTCCAGAGCTCGCTCTTATTATTAATCATCTCAACACAATGGTTAAGAGGCAAACAAGAAAAACAATGGCCCAAACTACAGAAAAAGGGAAACAGAAGATGATAAATCTTGAAGCTGAGAACAGGAAAAGAGGTAGGAAGACAAAGCAAGAGGTCTTACTGAATCTCTCATCAGTATACTCCCTTGTAAATTCATCTCAAGTTAGAAAGGAAATTCATGGTTGGGAAAGAGAAATCCAGAGTAATGAGGAAGACATTGAAGCAGAGGTAAAAATTGTGGACTTCGTTTCAGATCCTAGGAACACTCAAGGTCGTCTCTCATTGTTCAATCAAACAGTCCATACTTATTGGATTATGAAATGCCTTTTAGCTAAGGCTATTCAGAGTATTCATCCATGCAGAGAGAAGCAAGATCCAAAAATGTTGGAATTATTGCAGGACATTGATATTCAGATTCAACATATCAAGGTCACTCAGTACCAAGCGACCGACCGTATTGGGAGAATTGAAGATCATGTTGGAAGAATTGAGAAGCAGATTCAACAGCTGCAACAAGTAGACATGCCAGGTTCTACAGCAAAGGACCCATCTCCAATAGAATCATCAAATGGATAGGATTTCAGTTTAATTATGTATATGCATTTTGTTTTTTTGGACAGGGCTTTCATTTCAAACTGTTACTTTGGAAATAGTTTAAATAGTCGACTAGTTAATGCGGCAAATAGAAGAATGAAACATTTTCAATTTTTGGTGGATTTTAACGCTTTAAGGTGGCCAACAGACCTGGTTTCCTCCGGGCAGGTTGAGGTTACAAAACTACTATCTATTGTAACCTTCTTTCATAATATAAATAGAAAATAGCAAGGCACTACCAAATTGACAAAAAAAAAATGTAAACCAGTAGTCGACAAACAGAAGAGCGAAACCAATCGATAATTAATTTTTAAATTCAAATTAAACGAATTCGAGCAGAGAACTTTATATACCTTGTCACAGCCTGGAACAAGGTGCTATAAAATTTCCATGCTCCTGCTGATTCTCTCTCTTTCGGCCTGCATTTCATAGCGTCTTAATGGAGACAACCGAGTACGAGTTTATTATTGAACTAATGGCTTGAGCCCAAGCATTGGTGCTAGATGGGGTGTTTACTTGGCGGCATCAGGTCAATGTGATCGTATAACCCAGGATGAAGTGGACTATTTCTAAAATCGTTTTTCTCTGTAACTGATTACTAATAATAGGATTTAATTTTAAGGTAGACACTATTTCAATCATCTAACATCAAAATCAATGGTTCACAATAGTACACCTGGCAGTTTGGGAGAGTTGTTTTCAAATAAGAATGCTTCACAACATAACTAGTTATGGTAATATACACAAATCAAAAGTTGAGATTTATTTTCAAACTAGTTATGCTTCTTCTTTTTTTCTTTTAGTTAAATTTATTAATTAAAAAAATATATCATATGAAAAAGTATTGTGATTTACATTTATTTGGATTTGTGGTATTGATAAGTCATGGTAATGGCACATGCCCATAGAATAAGCATCTCTATGGTAAAGGGGATGAGTGTCTATCCAAGTTCGCTTGAACTCATTGTAATTTCTTGTTTTTTAAAATGTGTTAAATCGATTCAGCACCATGAAGAATTTACATAATATACTTTAGATTCTGCAAGTTACATAGCTCAAACTTATTACTCGAAATCCTACTTATCAATTTTTTTGACAAAATTAAACTATTAAAATACCCTTAACTTGAATTTTGCAAATTACATACTTCAAACTTACTATTCTAAATATTCCCTACCAAATTTTAGATAAAAATGAACAATAAGATACTATTAATAAGTCACTTACAAGACATAATAGAGTAGCACAGCCATATAAATTAAATGATCATCAATCCATAATAAGCATCAAAATAGTGCATAATACAAGTTGATAAAATTTTTAAAAATATATATAGTCTAAATTATAACTCTATCTTTATTAATTATAAAAGGAATTTGATATAAATTAAATATATATAAATTTGAAAAAACATGGGACCATATTCTTATTTATGGAGATTTACCCAATTTTACCATGAATTTTTTTCATTTGTAAATAAGGTTGATTACAATACCATGATTTATGTTCAAAAAACTATAACTATACACTTGTTTATATAACATTTTTTTATTAATCAATTTAATTAAAAAGACAAAAAAAATTGAAAATAATATATTATTAAAAAAAATTTTACTTAATAATTATTAAAAACTAAATAATAATCTTTAATTAGCTCTCATACCATCACTAAATAATAATTTTTAATTACGTCTCATACCATCACTTAATAATATTTTTTCGTTCATGTGAATGTCATGTTTATCGTGGGATCAAATAAATGGTGAATATCATTCCCCGGGTCATGTCGTGGTTATTCTATAATAGAAATTATTGAATGAATAAAGATGACCTAAAACCATGAGTTCGCTGTTGAGTTCCAAAGCCATTATGATGAAGTTAATGGAGACAACGATAAAATGAATGTAGAAGGTCATCATTTCATGGTCATTGAGGTACTTCAAATTCTAAAAGTGGTGGAGGATGACACACTAGTGAAATTAATCATGACGACGATGATCCAATTAAAGAATGGTGTTGTTTCGATGGATAAAAGTATTTGGAATTTGGATAAAAAAATTAAGAAATTTTGTAGTAGTAATGTTTGAACCATGTTTTTGATGGTGGAAATGGATTTAGGACCATCAAAAACTTTTTGGACACCTTTGACAACTATAACCTAGATTTACAAAAATAGTTGCCAAATTTATTAAAATCTTACCCAAATTTCTATAATTTTCCAGCTAGATTTACAAAAATAATTATCAAATTTATTGAAATCTTCCTAAAATTTCCATAATTTTCCAAAAAAAAAAATTAAATAGACTTGAAATCTTACTAAAATTTCCATAATTTTCCAAAACAAAAAATTAATAGACTACGAGTTAATGAAATGGACAATACCATCTCGATGTGGTAGTTGCAATAGTTGAAAATATTGAATGAATCACATACAATACCACAAAATTACTCATACTTGAGATATATTATGATGAACATATGATAAAACTAGAAATTGCACCAAATGTTGCAAAGGAAACGTCGTAAGTCATAGCATATGAAAAAAAACATAAATGAAGAGTGATGTGATATGTTATAGTCCCTTATAAACACATAGAACATAACATATTGCAATACACTTTGTAATACATTGATTCATTTATCTGAATCAGGTTAGTTGAGATTGTTAATAATGTACTCCTTTAAAATTATTAACATCTACCTTGAAAGAGAAATGGCCTCCCAACCAAGACCATGGATTCCATAGGCAACAATTACTGCACTTCATGATACCACATTTTTCTAGACAACTGATCAACAAACATGCAACTGTCTGCAGTTGACATATGTGTCAATTAGGGTTGTTATTGTAACCCCTAAATGGGCACATGTCGTGAGAACAGTTACCATAGTGGAACAATTTGAAGTCACATTTAAACACCGGAGGTACAGACTATAGGTGTACAAAGTATACAGACGAATGAACCACATTATCTAAGCTCCAATTTTGACAAACAAAATCAATAGTAACAAGGTGGAAAAATATATCAAACATTGATTGTGTCGTAGGTAACATTGTTAAAAACAGAACCTTTCCTTGTGGACATGAAAGATACATCTGCAAAGTTATTCACTTCGAATCAAAATAAAAAGAAGAATCTAACAACAAATAAATTCACACACCACTATGCCAATCAAAATGAAAAGACATAATAAAGGTATTCACCAAACAGCAACCATTGAAAGGACCTCAGTGCAAACCAGGAAAATACATAATAGATTTACGAAGTTGGATAGATAGGTGTGACGATGTGGCACCGTAATCTACAAAACAATACAAAAACATCGAACTATTTACAATCCTGTGCACATAACATCATGTGAGCAATCAACATCCACATAAGTAGCGGTGTATCACAGCAATGCTCTCAAAATTATCAGAATCTATTTCCCATTATTTCGACACATTTCCTACAAAGTCCAGAAGATAAATCCAATATATCGCTAATTAAAAATAAACAAACCAAGCTATAATATAACTTGCTTTAGGAAAACCGTGCTCATCCAAATGCAGGATAAAATTAAAGAATATACAAAGCACATTCAATCTCACGGATGATGAAGGAGCAACGAGTCACCAAATTCGATTATGACATCACGCCACCTTGTCACTGATATCACTCTGACTGAAATCAGAAAAATGCTTACAAGTTCTTAAAATAACATGAAAAGATTTGTAACATATATACCAATTAGAAACTAAAAATACCAAATAATAAATTTCATAATTTCACACGATACATAGAAAACGTGGCTTTAAAACCCGCATTGGAGCAAAAAGGAAACACACAAGGTAATCCGAAATTAGACATCATATACCAATTTGGAAATCAAAACACGGATCAATTTTTCCAACAATATCCAAACAATAGAGTTAACTGCATTTGAACATATTACTCCATAACAAAAATTAAACAAGCAATCACTAAATCTAGCACCATTACTGATTCAAGTTCTTACAAAAGAGATGAATAATTTCAGAAAATCGTGCCCTATCAAACAACAATTCACATTTAGATATCAATGGATACCACAACACCCTCACAACAATATCAAACACGTTTTATTAATGAAGAAATAAGTAGACTTGCAACTTTGTAACTGCTAAGCATGAGATCCTGGTCTATATTTTTAGACAAGCCTTATATACTATTAAGTAAAATCTTCAAATCTTCAGAATCTGTTCTACATAATAGAAAACAAAATCATTTAACCATAAATTTATGCTACTTGTATATTTTGCTTGATGAGGACAAAATTTCATGATCGTTTTCCTTGTAAATTACATAGAAACTTTAAAATGACATAAAGCAATGTCACAAGTAGTTCATAGCTCCTCGTTAAAACTCCCAAGACTAGCATAAGTGCACATAAGCAATTCAAGTAGTGAGCTTCAAACACAGAAAGATTGCAGAATGGAAAATCAATCTCCATCCTAGGCAAGAGAAATCATCATCAAAACTTGCAAAACGCTTGAAAGCAACAGCACTAATCAATCATGTCTTTATACTGAGGCATAAAGAAGCTATTCAAACTCCACGCTTTCATTCGATTAAGAAAGTCTCATGCATCCGTCAAACACTTGAATCACATTAATTGTCAAAATTCAATCACTTCCAAATATCAAACTCACTCCTACTCTTGGACAACAAAAAAAACTAGTTTAGCTTCACTCCTTTTCTGTATTGAAAAGGAAACAAATTCGTTTCAAATTGTGAACTAGGCTCAGATATCTCCAACAAAATAAAACATATTTTAAAAGTGAAACAACTACAGTGACTAGCCAAATCAAACGAAACACATCTCTCAGCCACCGCAACCCAACAAAACAACTCATTGTATTGACTTGTGAAAATATTGTCCAAAACACAGGCAAAAATCAAACAATGAAGGCAACTATACAGAAGATCTTCACCAGCTAAGAAAAAATTCTACGCTAGACAAATTAAATACAGCACACAACTGCAATGTAGACAAGGAACATCAACCACATAAATAGTTCAAGTTCAGAAGCTCGAATTTTTAACAGACATGTATCTTACAAATGAGACCATGTGGGTTAAATTCAATCGATAATTATTAACAATCAATATATAGGACAGGGAAGCAGAAATATGGAAAATATCACATCACTAGCTTAGTCATTAATTAAAAATTCAGTCAATGGAATAGAATGTGCCAATTGTTGGGGTTCCCATGTTTTGGCCAGATTGGCAAGACCAAAAGATGAGACAACATCAGAACCACTTTCAGACCTTAGGATCTAGCCCTCCTAGGTCCAGAGAGGGATCTCTCTATGATTGTCAAAGGATATATGTCTTTGAAGCTCGAATTGAGATATTAGGCTAGTTATGAAGCACAGAGGGGGGTTTTAAATGGTTTGGTTGGAGGGTTGCTGGGTTGGTTAGGAGATCATGGACTGGGAAAGCAATGGGATAAAAGGAACAAAGCAGCAGGATTTTTCAGCAGAGATGATAGGCCAAGACAGTGCCATCCATTGGGCTATGGAGTCATGAAAGGAAATTACTTGCATCCACTAGCCAAGGCTTCCAAAGGGCAAGTTATCTAATACTAAAGGATCTTTTAGATTAGATGGTGGGGTGGAACATTAAGGGAGAAAAGTGAAAGAAGGAGAACAACCCAATTTCTGTCTATAGATCATATCAGAGGTCATTTAACTCCAGACCTGCTTGGACATACTCAAAGGCAGCTCTCAAAGAGGGACAAAGGGGCTTCTTATAGATCAGACCAGAGGGGATACTATCAAAGGGTAAAGACACATGGAGGCTTCAAGGAGACTGTGTTTTCAGAGGAAATGCATTCCTTGAAGACTCAGGAACAATTTAGCCCCCTATTTGCTTGTCAAAAATTTCATAGGGGGGCTAATAGTGGCTCCACATGGGGATGGCTTCTTCTTGAAGGAGTCAAGAATTCAGAAATTGATCTCTTGGTGTAGGCCGGATGCCTGCTGCTTGAACCATCCTTTTTTCTTTGATCAGCTGCCACAATCTATGAAGACAACATATCATCAGTAAAATTCTCCCACACAACTACTTACCCACACTATAGTCCTAAATTTTTTTCTTCTTTGGGTGCATTTGGACTTGCAGACCCTTTACATCATCAATCTTTACAAACAGGAACATAAATCTATTCTAATTCTACCCTTATTACTCCATGAGACCAGATTAGACTGTTGGTCTCACATGTTTCTCTATCTACACTACTACCTGCTAGGATTAGACTGTCTAGCAGGTTTCTTCTCTACATTCTAAGACAGAAAATGAAATAACTAACTACATGCTCATAGACTGAGCTTTATTGAGTTTTTCCTACCTACCCTACTCCAACTGAAATATTTACAAGTCTAGCTTACAAACATTGTCTTCCAATGTAACCAGTCTGTCAAGTGATCCCATGACTAGTCCTTTCTGCTCAACTCCTTGAGCATGCTGGATAGGCAGGGCAGCTCCCACTCCTTTCGTTCAAAAACAGCAGCTTTGAAAAGATTTATTTTTGTCTGTAACATGCTGCTGATCCAGACCTTTGATCCTTCTTCAAATGTATGTAGGAAATGTGCATAAGGATCATGAAATGATACCTAATTGTAAAGATTTGGCAGGCTAGTTTCAACCAGGATCTCTTCTTCTTCCACTGGATCAAGAGGAAGACTCTCTTGAGAGAGAGAATCTCCCTCATCTTCTGAACTGGAGGACTCATCGTATATTGCAGCTGAGTCCTTCTGGAGCTTTGACATGTCTTGCGTTGCTGGACCGAGCTCTACGAAAAGATCTGCGCATTTGTGAGCGGGGATATCTTCCGTTACCTCCTCTTTTTCAAAGGAAAGCTCTTTGCTTTCATCCTACTCACAAATCTCTTCTTTGCTTAACTCCTCATCTTCTGAAAAGAAAAACTGCTGGTTACCAGCTTCACTGATTATCTGTGGTAGAGCAGAATGAAGATTCAAAGAATCTTCATCTGCTATTATACTGTCATAGCTCTCGCCATCAGTGTCATAAATAGGCAGACTTGACCAAGTCCACCATTTTGGGCGCACGGCAGGTCTTTCTTCGTCCTGATCCACAGAGGATTCTTCTGAATCTGAAACATCAAACTCAAGAGAGGAAGGAAAAGGAGCATATGTTCTATAAAAGATTTCGGAGGTGGACCGCCGGTTTAATATCCGATCAATCTCTTCTTCTGTCAAAAGAGGGGTTTCCCTCTCATCATGGCCAGAAGAGCAGCAGTCTTCATCCTCTTGTATTAGCTGACTGGGAGGCGTGATGTTTACTTGAGCCTCTTCTTCTTCATCAGATTTTTCCTCCTCCATGTGGTCACTTGTCTCCTCAAGGCAGTGTTCCCTATTAGCTTTCGCTATTAGGCTCTGATTTTCTCTGGTCAGCGTAACACAAGGCATAGGTAAGCAATCAGGCAGCTCCTGATCACTCTCCTCTTCATCTTCTACAGATTCTTGAGCATCATACATGTCCTGCTCATCTTCTAGATCTTGAGTTTGTTCTTGCTCTGAAGGAGACATGGGCTGTTCTAAATATTCATCATATGCATTCATATCAGCCATGTACTTCTCCAGCACTTCGCCAAACATTTCTATGATTCTACATACTTTATTATACAAAGCAGCATACTTTGTATCTCTGTCCATGTTTGGATTCATGCTCTTGCAAAGAAGGCTACTGCCTCTTCTCAACCAGTTCAGTGTCCTTCACCAGTGGAGTCATCAGGTCTTTGGATCATAGGGAGTGTGGAGTCGCCAGGTGGATGATTATGAATATTTGAAGCAAGATGATGTCCACCATCAGCAATGTGAATTCCAATCTAACCAGAGATCTTGGGTCTATGAGTGCCTAAGAATGTTAGAGGTGAAATGCACTCAATATCCCCAATGGAGTCGCCATTATGTTGGGGTTCCCATGTTTTGGCCAGATTGGCAAGACCAAAAGATGAGACAACATCAGAACCACTTTCAGACCTTAGGATCTAGCCCTCCTAGGTCCAGAGAGGGATCTCTCTATGATTGTCAAAGGATATATGTCTTTGAAGCTCAAATTGAGATATTAGGCTACTTATGAAGCACAGAAGGGGGTTTTAAATGGTTTGGTTGGAGGGTTGCTGGGTTGGTTAGGAGATCATGGACTGGGAAAGTAATGGGAGAAAAGGAACAAAGCAGCAGGATGTTTCAGCAGAGATGATAGGCCAAGACAGTGCCATCCATTGGGCTATGGAGTCATGAAAGGAAATTACTTGCATCCACTATCCAAGGCTTCCGAAGGGCAATTTATCTAATACTAAAGGATCTTTTAGATTAGATGGTGGGGTGGAACATTAAGGGAGAAAAGTGAAAGAAGGAGAACATCCCAATTTCTATCTATAGATCAGATCAGAGGTCATTTAACTCCAGACCTGCTTGGACATACTCAAAGGCAGCTCTCAAAGAGGGACAAAGGGGCTGCTTATAGATCAGACCAGAGGGGATACTATCAAAGGGCAAAGACACATGGAGGCTTCAAGGAGACTATGTTTTTAGAGGAAATGCATTCCTTGAAGACTCAGGAACAATTTAGCCCCCTACTTTCTTGTCAAAAATTTCATAGGGGGGCTAACACCAATCATAACATAATTTTTTTACTAAACACACAAAAATGACAAGCTAACAAACTAATACCCACATCAAGAAAGGGAGGATTCATAGGAGCATGCAAATTGGAGTCAAAAGTCCTGGATTTATTGAGCTACCGTGGCAGAGGAGGAGCTCTCCGAGGTAGGGGGTGTGTCCGATTTGCTACTGCCCAACCCATTAGCTATTTTTTTCTTTTGGGTTTTCTGAGAAGCCCCACTGCTCTTAGCCTCCACTTTGGGTTTCCTTTCCTCTGCCATTTTCACCATTGTTTTTTATTCTTCAACCATAACATTAGCTGGCATTTTCTCTTCCTATGATACAACATTATCTGGCATTTTCTCTTCTTCTGATACAACATTATCTGGCATTTTCCCTCTTTATTCTTCTGCCCTGTTTTCAAATTCAACTACCTCCTCAACCTTACCTCTAGAAAAACTATAGCTGCTCAGTCTAGATAACAGAGATGGGTTTCTTCTGAAGTCCTTGTTGCTGATGTTGGTGTTATTACTCTGACACATTCTAGAAGTAATAAAAATGGTTCCAATCACAGCATTCAAAAACAAAAAAAGTATTATGGGAGTGAACCAGCTTGCCATGACAACCCACATTTGAGACATAACTTCCATGACTCTCCTGCAATATACAAACCTAAATATATCAAGATATCTTTCTCATCTGGGCTTGAAGATCCCAGTAGAGAGATCTAAGCCATGAAATATCTGATGATTTTTTTACATAAAAAGAGAAAAATAAAGCGAGGATTCATAGGAGAATGCCAACTGGAATCTAAGTGACTTGAATCGAGAGCTCCTGTAAATATGAAATTTCAGAGACAGTATACACGTTCTAGTTTTTTCCATGAAACAAAAGATGCCCAAAACATTAAAAAGAGAATTAAAAGACCTATAAGGCAAATGCAAATGCAATGCAATGAAATTCATCTAGGCATACTATTTTCCCCGGTTGATCACCTCCTTGTAGCGCATGATAGACTTGAGCCACTGCAACTTGAGCTGCTGATTGAACTTGTTGATGAAGTCATCGACCTTGGCATTCACTTCTTCGATATCTTCAGGGCCATTGTCATCTGAATCCACAGTGTGCACAAATTCAGAGGTAGCTTCCAAAACTGTAAGGACCTGGCTGTCAAAATGACTGAAAGGGGAGTCAAAAGTCCCGGATTTCTTGAGCTGTCGTGGTAGAAGAGGAGCTCAGAGATCTTCAGTAGGGGGTGTGTCCGATTTTATTATGCCCAACCCATTAGCTATTTTTTTCTTTTGGGTTTTCTGAGAAGCCCCACTGCTCTTAGCCTCCACTTTGGGTTTCCTTTCCTCTGCCATTTTCACCATTGCTTTTTCTTCTTCAGCCATAACATTAGCTGGCATTTTCTCTTCCTCTGATACAACATTAACCGGAATTTTCTCTTCTTCTGATACAACATTATCTGGCATTTTCCCTCTTTATTCTTTTGCCCTGTTTTCAAATTCAACTACCTCCTCAACCCTACCTCTGGAAAAACTATAGCTGCTCAGTTTGGATAACAAAGATGGGTTTCTTCTCAAGTCCTTGTTGCTGATGTTGGTGTTATTACTCTGACACATTCTAGAAGTAATAAAAATGGTTCCAATCACAGCATTCAAAAACAAAAAAAGTATTATGGGAGTGAACCAGCTTGCCATGACAACCCACATTTGAGACATAACTTCCATGACTCTCCTGCAATATACAAACCTAAATATATCAAGATACCTTTCTCATCTGGGCTTGAAGATCCCAGCAAAGAGATCTAAGTCGTGAAAGATCTGATGATTTTTTTACATAAAAAGAGAAAAATAAAGCGAGGATTCATAGGAGCATGCCAACTGGAATCTAAGCGACTTGAATTGAAAGCTTCTGTAAATCTGAAATTTCAGAGACAGTATACACGTTCTAGTTTTTTTCCAGGAAACAAAAAATTCCCAAAACATTAAAAAGAGAATTAAAAAACCTATAAGGCAAATGCAAATGCAATGCATCTGGGCATACTATTTTCCTTGGTTGATCACCTCCTTGTAGCGCATAATAGACTCGAGCCACTGCAACTTGAGCTGCTGCTTGAACTTGTTGATGAAGTCATCGACCTTGGCATTCACTTCTTCGATATATTTAGGGCCATTGTCATATGAATCCACAGTATGCACAATTTCAGAGGTAGCTTCTAAGACTGTAAGGGCCTGGCTATCAAAATGACTGAAAGGGGAGTCAAAAGTCCTAGATTTCTTGAGCTGCCATGGCAGAGGAGGAGGTTAGAGATCTCCAGTATGGGTGTGTCCAATTTGCTTCTGCCCAACCCATTAGCTATTTTTTTCTTTTGGGTTTTCTAAGAAGCCCCACCGCTCTTAGCCTCCACTTTGGGTTTCCTTTCCTCTGCCATTTTCACCATTGTTTTTTCTTCTTCAACCATAACATTAGATGAAATTTTCTCTTCCTCAAATACAACATTTTCTGACATTTTCTCTTCTTCTGATACAACATTATCTGGCATTTTCCCTCTTTCTTCCTCTGCCCTGTTTTCAAATTCAACTACCTCCTCAACCTTACCACTTGAGCTGCTGCTGCTTGAACTTGTTGATGAAGTCGTCCGCGTTGCAATACGCTAACAACATAGGTGGTTATTCTAAATGGAGAAACCTAACAGGTTAGATGGTTACGGGAACCGCAAAGGGAATCACCCCCACCTCGTTCAGGAATGATGATCGTTGATTATTATTGTACGGTTGATAGTGAACAAATGTCGGTTGTACCATACACAATTTTTAACAAATATTTTATTTAACAAATACTTTATCAATCTGATGGCAGACAATTTTCTAATTGTCTAACATGTAATCTAAGGGTGCAGAAAAGGTACATCTGGCATCTAGGAAAGTTGTTTTCAAATAAAAACGGCTTATGACGTAATTATGTAATAGTTAATGTTTGGAATTTAGGTGAATCTTTAACTAATTAAAAGTTGTGTATAATTAAGTAAAAGTTTATGTTATGGGTGTTGTTAGAGATGTTTTTTTTTTCTTGATTTTGGATTAGATTGTAATTTTTTTAATTTAAAATATGCTAAATTTATTTAGCACTATAAAGAATTTATGGAATATTTTAGATTTTGCAGATTAGACGATTCAAGTTTTTTATTAAATTTTTGACAATGTTAAACTAATGAAATACGGATCAAAGATAACTTAGGTTTTATAAATTACACATTTCAAACTTAGAAACTTATTATTCTAAAATTTATTTACCAATTTTTTTTTTACAAAATTGAACCAATAAAACAACTATGAAAATTCACTTTAAAGATATAATAGATTGTAAAAATCTCTCCAAGATATAATAGATTATTGTGGTTTAATATCCCACAAGTTTAGCAACTCAAAAAGTTCGATCACATAATTAATTATCATGAAATGACATTGTTTAACTATTAGATGTTTTGGAGTCGTGATTTCTTGTTATTTTAAATGTGTTTTGATTGCATATATGGATTCAACTGATATGCATTTGGATATAGAGAATTCACAACTCAAATTTGTGATTTCAAAAAATCAAAAATACGCTTGAAAAATCTTCAAATTTTCTAATGAGTATACTATGGTTATTGTGTGATCAAACAAATGGTGAACATTATCCCTTGGGTCATTTCATGGTTGTTTTGATAGTACAAATTATTGAATGAATAAGTATGATTGAATATCATAGATTTAGTGTTGAATTCCAAAGTTATTATAATGAAATTAGTGATGACTATGACAATGATCAAATGAATGGAAGGTCATCGTGGGAGGCCCGAATCATTTCATGGTTTGTGAGGTAGTTCAATCACTAGAGGATGAAGTAATACCATCAATATGACCTAGAAGTAGTTATGATGAAATTAATCATGATGATGGCGATAAATCTAATGGAATGTACAAGACCATCCCTAGTCATTCTGTGGGGGGTCCTAATGGTTGAAAATATTGGTGTATAACATCTCTATGTATTTTCCCTATTTAGTCACACTTATTTGTACTTTAATCAGACTAATGGAATGGAGACATGCATGAATGAGTTTTAATTCTCTTCACTATGATTGGAGTCACACTGCGAGTGGAGCCATGCATGAGCCATGAAATAGTTAACTAATGATTGCATGTTGGTTCTCTTGCTATCTATGGAATTCTTCTAGTTCACTTGACTAGTTAACTAGTTAACTAGGCCTATACCTGAGAGATGTTATTCATGCACTATGGCACCCAACCGAGGCACGTGTCCTCGTGGAGGCTATATATAATTATATTATATTTCATTTTTGATATATATATATATATATATATATATATATATATATATATATATATATATATATATATATATATATATATATAAATTGAATTCTAATTTCTTTTGCAATATTTAGGTATTAGCGTACAATTGTTACTACTTTTCCCACCTAGATTCTTCGCAAGTCTAACTTAAAATTTGACATGGTATCAAAGCATGGTTGGTGGTGACAAAAAGTAAAACCATATTTTCATGTATTGAAGATTTAAGATTAAAGAATATGGATCAGACTCTATAGTCTCAACAATAAGTAATTCTCATGCCATTCAACTAGCATGAATGGAAGCCAAGAATCCTTTTTCAAATCAGAAGTAAGGGGCTCTATGGAATCACTATGGGCAATGAATTCAAGTTAAATGTAGCTCTCGAGAAGAAAAAATACTTCAAAACAATGGATGAAGCATATAGGCTTCTTTACTTATGCATTTATCCAGCTATACTCTTTCACATAGTGTCTTTAACCACTCCAAACGAAGTTTGGACAGCCCTTGAGGGTCTCTTCGACAAGTAGTACATGATGCATTGTATGAGTTGTAGAATGAGATCATATATTTAAGTTCGAGAAATTTTGAAATCCTACAGGAATTATTCATGAATTTCAGGTCCCTACTTCGAGAACTAAAGGCATGTAGTATTGTAAATAAAGAGGAACAACTTATTCTCTCGATACTCTCCAAGCTTGGACTAGAATATTTTTTTTTCATTTCTTCATTCCATATTTTAAGATAATTATGGGTGCAACTTGGAAGATGCTACCAGAGGACTCTTTCATTGAGTCTCATGCAATAACATGACAAAATTATTAAAATGGGAACACTCAAAAGTTCCAAAGAACATGCACTCTTTATTCAAGGAAGCAACAAGGGGAAGAGGAATCAAAAAGGAAATAAGGAACACTACAATAGAAAAGGACCATATTCTAGATCCAATGATGATTCTTATAACTCCAAAAATGGGAGATTGATAAAGGAAAATAAAAAGTGCACTTACTACAATTGAGGCTTTATCCCAAATGTGTATACATGAAGACACATATTTACGTCATGGAAAATACATTCCAACAACACAATCTAGGAAATTGCATTCTTGATGGTTCCAAAATGAAGGAGAAAGCATCAAAGGATCAAGATAAATATTATGCAATTGTAGAAATTTTGTCTTCTCCTAATTCTTGTATTATTAATAGTGGGGCATGACACCATATGGTTGCCTCATGAAATTCCTTTTCAACCATGGAAATGTAATATAAACCCTTTTGAATATCACAAAAAATCCCACCAAAAGTTATAAGTTTTTTTTATTTTATCACTGAGGTGTTTCGTCAAACAATTTGCATGCATGTGGCTATAGGTACATTATTTGTGTAGTTTATTTTAAAATAAGTAATATAGTTCCAAATAGATATCAAGAGACACTTCAAAATGAAAATATATAATTTTTATTAAACCCATAAATGTACATGCCTGTGAAATATGCTTGCAACAACAACATAACTCATATTTCCCTTCTGAAAATAACTTATAAAGGTACTAACAATAAATGGTTACCTTCATAATTGATGATATTATAGGTTCAAAATTCAAATCTGGTATGCATAGCTCATAATTTATCTCCCATACACAACAGTAACATTCAACTCCCATAGACATAGAACTCAACCCTCAAAAGGTAAACTTAAACCCACAGAACATGAATAATTCTTGACAGTAAACTCAACCACCAAGAATGGAATTTGGCCCCTTCAAAAAGAGTGTTCTTGACAATCTTAGATGAAATGTTTTCAACCTGCTAACCAAAGAAGGAACTCAGCCTATTGAAAAGTATGAAATCAACCCTCTATTATCAACCTACCTCTTCCATTGAATGGCCATGCAAAATGGAAATAACCTCAACATGTTAAAGAGAATATATAATACCAAAAGACTAGTCATAAAATCAATTGATAACACATTTACATATACTCCATTTCTTCCAATGTTTTATTCCTCCTCAACTGTAATGAAGAGCAATGTCAGAACCTGAGTGATTCTGCTCCAAATACCAGCTAGGTTTTATAGTTTCAATGCTAAAACTAGCAACCAGAATGAGGGTTTCCAAAACCCTAGATTCCATTCTCAATATCTCTCCAGAAAACTATTTTTCAAGTGATCCAATGCAAAAATGAGAAGATACTCCTCATTTCCTTTTTTTGTAACTCACTTGACCCTTTTTTCACCCTTTTACCTTTTATTTTAATAAATTCACTTTACTTTATAATTTAAAAGTGACTTTTCATTAACCTAGGGTCAATGTCTCATTTTTCTCCTCTTAGATTTTATAAGGTTTTCTCCTACACAAATTGTGCTCCTTTGATTAATTTTCCCCATCCTATCCTATGGGAACTTAATAAAGGCTAGTATAATCTTCCCCTTATGTCTCCTAAGTAGATGGGGACATTAGTATGCACCACTAATATTTCTTATCCTAATGAAAATTCATTCCAAGATGTTGGAGCACCTGTTATGCTTCCCATGTGACATCTTCTAGGTACATCCTTCCATAATCCATTTAACTAAGTACTATTTGTTGGTATTGTTCCTTAGCTTTCATTCCCTTACCTCCAAAAATTCTTTAGGGACTAGAATTAGCTACCCTTCTTCATCCAATGGTGGAAGCTCGTTATAAGTCACAATGTGCTACCCCAAGGCCTTATTGAGGCATGAAACATGGAAGACGTTATGCATTTTTCACCCCTCTGGAAGCTCTAGCTTATATTCCACCTCTCCTAGATGTTGAATTTTGTAGCTATGGTCAATCTTCAAAATTTATATTTTATCCCTTGTAATGTATAAAGAGTTTGTAATACTTTTTCTTCATGTCATTTTGATTATTTATCCCTTGAAATAATTATTGTAAGGCATGTTATTCATGTCGTATTTAAAGGAAAATATTTTGAAATTTGAATTTTGAATTTTTGGCTCCAAAATAGTCAAGTCAGCCCTCCCTCAAGTAAATTCAGCCCTAGTGAATAAGCACACCAATTCACAAAGTACCAAACACTATATAAAGGAATTCAACCTCCTCTATAAAGACACCGTTCGACCTCACACAAGAAAGAAGTTTTTGGGCATCCAAGTGAAGGAAAAGAAATATAATAAAGATGAAGATATATATCTCTCTAGCTCAAATTTCTCTCTCTAGATCTCACATGTGTAAATTCTGGGCAAAGTTGCAGGGTTGATTTGTAGGGCCAAAATTGCAGGGCTCAATTACAAGCCCAAGTTGCAAGGCATTTTGAAGGCTTGAATTGAGGGTTTTGGACCAGGTTCTACCATAATCTTTGTTGGTCAGTTTGACCTCATAATTAACTAACTTGATTAGACGTATCTCTTGTTGAATTGAAAAATTTCTATAAGAATAAAGTTGTTGGGTTTTTCTCCCAAGTGGGTTTTCCCAAGGTAAATCTTGTGTTCTCTTTGTACATTGTAATATATTTTATCTTTATGGTTTTATGGTCATATTTCTAATGTAATTTCTTCATGATAAATTGGAATTTTTAAAATAAGATATATAGCATTCAAAGTAATTACCAATATTTTAGAAATATAGTGCTTATGTATGTTGCACTTGAAAACTCAACATGGTATCAAGGCTTTGGTGATGAAAAAAATACATTGAGATGACTCTTGAAGAAGATTTTGGTAATAGATAAATCTTGAATAAAAACCCTATATCTGCAACATATTCTCTTCTCTATGACTATGGGTTACCATATGGAGGCAGAAAACAAATTGGAAAGAGATACAAACTTTAGGTATTGGAAAACACGGATCGATCTTTTTCTTGCAAAGGAAACTCTCTTAGGTATTGTGAAAGGAAAAGTCACTAAATTATCAAAAGATGAAGAGAAATTAAATTTTGAGAAAAATGATATTACAACTAGAAACATTATTGTATACTTTTTTAGGGATCATTTGATAGTATATATTGCAAATCTTGTCTCTTCAAAAAAAATGTATGTTTCCTTAGTTGGATTATACACTATCAACAATATTGGTCAATAATTGAGTTTGAACAATGAAATTTTTAATGTTAGAATGACAAGGAACAATAATATTGCTTCATATTTCATGAGGATTTCTCAATTTAGAGATCAACTTCAAGCAATAAATGAAGTCATTCTTTAAAAGGAACTAGTGATTACAACACTAAATGACTTACCTGAAGCTTGGGACTCATTCGTAGTAGGAATATGTGCTAGAAAAGAAGCTCCAAAGACTCATTTCAAGAGGGAATATTCAGATATTTGAACAAGGTGACTCTCAAGCATATGTGGCATGTTTCAGGAAGGGTGGAGGAACAAATATATTTGGATTCCAAAGAATAAATGGAGGAAGAAGAAATAATATAAGAAGACTTGAAGAAAGAAGATCTACCCCTCAAGGAAAAGGAAATATGTCAGAGTTCAGTGTTGTCAATGTCACAAATATGGTCAATTTAGAAAATATTGTCAGCAAATATCGAATGACAGAAAGAGGAAAGGAAAGAAACATGCCACCACAAAATATTTTGAATAAATTCCTAAGGAACCTAAGAATGATGATCTAGGTAATAAATAATTCTTATGTTTCTCTACTCTTACTAGTTCTATTATAAATAGTGAATACTTTTGGCTAGTAGATAGTAGTGCCTCAAGGCACATAATGGGATATCGAGACAATCTAACAATTATGGTGGAAATAATATTAGCAAAAAAGGTCAAACTTGGAGGTAATAACAATTGTGCATTTAAAGGCATTGGGAAGACATCCATTTAGCTATAATTAGGTGACAATGTTCATCTTAGCAACATATTATGTGTCAGTTTTGAAGAAGAATTTGGTGTCTATTTCAAGCTTAGAAGATAAAGGAGGTAGAGTATCATTTTTTGATGGAAAAAAAATTGTTTGGCCCAAAGCATCTTGTATAGATTTTACTAGAGTAATTGTAGTTAAAGAAGGAAGGTTGTATACAATTTTGAAATAAACTAATCAAGCTTTTGTACATAATGATATTAATCCATGTGAGATCTAGCATAGATGATATGATCACCTTCATTGTAAATAATTTCCAACCTTAAAGAAGATGGATGTAGGTATTATATATTTGCAAGAAGAACATGGAGTATGTAAAGCATGTGAACTTGATAAGAATGTAAAGAAAACTTTTCCAAGCAGTGAAAGTAGATGCAAGTAAGTCTTAGATCTAACTCATTCTGATGTATGTGGTCGATGCCAACAAAATCTCTTGGATGCTATTTTTATTATGTAATATTTATTAATGATTTCTATTGTAAGACATGGATCTAATTTATGAAGATGAAAGACGAAGTTTTTGACATGTTCTAGGAATTTAAGGTTGAAATTGAAAACTTGAAGGGAAATAAGATCAAGATCTTGAGAACTGATAATGGACAAGAATATCCCTCCAAAGAGCTCATTGGATTTTTTAAAGAAGCTAGGATTAAGAGGGAGCTAATAGTCCCTT
Source organism: Pinus albicaulis (assembly GCA_034641835.2). Lineage (NCBI taxonomy): Eukaryota > Viridiplantae > Streptophyta > Pinopsida > Pinales > Pinaceae > Pinus > Pinus albicaulis. Next base: position 1,698,687,343 of record CM076575.1, on the reverse strand, counting down.
ACAATCCACAACAGAATGGAGTTGTTGAAAGAAAGAACAAAATTATTTAATAATTTTTTTATGAGATCATACACGATCAATACATACTTATGTTTATATGGATTGAAGCATCCATGATAACTATCTACATTCAAAATAAAATTCCTCATAGAATTTTGGAAGAAAATTCTCCTAAAGAATATTTCACAGAACATATACCTTAAGTTAGTCATTTAAGAATATTTGATTTTCCTGTTTATATTCAAGTATTAAAAGATAAAATAAGAAGTTAGAACCTTCAGGAAAGAAAGTAATATTATTTGGATACGATGAATCATCAAAGGCCGATAAAATCTATGTTCCATATCAAAGAGAGGTTAAATTTAACCTAGACATGACCTTTGATGAAAATAATTCCTATTGGAAGTATAAAGAAGTATCCATGGATTATGATGGAGGTGAATAGCGTGAAGTTCCAAAGGAAGAATTTAAGATTCCATCCAATACTACAAAACATCATGAATATCATTTAGAACAGCTATAAGGGCCAATCAAACCAGTGGATCTGATTGTTCTTGAAATTTTGAAGAGACCAACATTGCTTAGATACACATTGAATTTAGAAACATGACATGCAACATTGTGTGGCTCCTTTAGGGAAAGTAAGATACCAAATATGCATTCTAGTTATGAGACCTTAATGACTAATCTTATTAATGTCGAAACTTCCACCTTTGAGGAAGCAATGTTGGGGAAAAATAATTTCTTGTCATTTAATTTTTCAACCTAGGGTTTAAAACTTGTGAAGCATGTGTGCAATGTATGTGCTAGACATTGTCTTTCAGTTTAGATCAATCTAACTACAAAATAACGAAAACCAATTTTCATCTAATATATGAAATAAAATAATGAAAATGAAATTCAACTAACCTATGAAATCAAGTAACAAAAAGAAAGAAAACAAATTCCAAAGAAAATATAGCGCACATAATCACACTTGCAGGAATTGAAATTTTAATCTAAGAAAGAATTTCAAAGCATGTAAAGAAAAACAACTAAAGTACATTGTTGTGAAACCAGCTCCAAAAAGAGAAGAAAAGATATATCAATGCCTTAGAAATAAGCCACTTCGAGGGGGCAACCTCCAATACATTACATGAATGAACAATTCTTGGATGATTCAAATTACAAAGCCTCCTTTCTATATATTAGAGTCCATGGGCCACAATGTAGTCCTAGTAGGGCCACAATGTACTCCTAGCCGACCTAAAAATAATAATTTAAGGGCACAATAATAACAATATGAGGGTTACAAGGGTACAATAATAACAATAAGGGGGTTACACTAACAACAATAAGGGACTATACTAGTAATATAGGGACCTAACATGCCCCTCTCCTTCAAAAAAGTGTTATCCTCAATGCTTGAGTAGCTCTGGGTGCTTCTGTATAAAATTCTCATCCTCCCATGTAGAATCTTCAGTGGGTAAGTTCTTCCACTTGATGAGATACTCTGAAATTGATCGATTCCGTAGTTGTCGAGTTCTTGTTTCCATGACCGCCTCAGGTTCCAATATGATTTTTCCTTCCTCATCAAGTTCTGGTAATATTGTTTGAACTGGAAGATTTTCACCGATAACCTTCTTTAAGCATGAAACATGGAAAATTGGATGTACTCGCGAAGAAGCAGGAAGCTCCAATTTGTATGCCATAGTACCAATCTTTCGCAACACCTTGTAAGGACCATAGTACTTTGGCGATAATTTATTATCCTTCTTAGCTTGCTTGAGGGACATTTGTTTGTATGGTTGTAGCCGTAAAAATACCCAGTCTCCTACATCAAAACTTCTCTCGCTGCGATGTTGATCTACCTGTTGTTTCATTCGATTTTGTGCCAAATTCAAGTTGTCCTTTAAGAGTTGGAGAACTTCTTGTTGATGCTCGATGTGATCTTCCACTGCTTGAACCTTCGAATTTTCTCTTAAATATGATGTGATGGATGGTGGATGATATCCATAAAGTGCCATAAATGGGGTCATTTTTGCTGCAGTATGGAAGGAAATTTTATACCACCATTCAGCTAGAGGTAACCACTTGACCCATTTTTGCTACTCTTCTGAAGATAGTCTTTGTTCCAAAAGGTGTTTAAGACTATCATGATCAGTTTTTACCTTGAAGTGTCTTCCCATTAGGTAATTTCTCCATTTCTTTAGTGCATGCAGTATTGCTAACATTTCCTTCTCATAAATAGGTTTTTGTAAATACTTTCCTTTGATTGGATGAATTTCAAAAGAAATGGGTCTTCCTTCTTGCATTAAAACAACACCAATTCCATTTCTTGAGGCATCACATTCCACAATAAAGGTTTTTGTGAAGTCTGGCATAGCTAAGACTAGTGCTAGGCACATTGCCTCTTTAAGATGTTCAAAGGCCTTAGTTGCTTCAAGAGTCCATGAAAATGCATCTTTCTTCAATAATGTTGTTGGTGCTAATATTATCCCACAATTCTTAACAAACTTTCGCTAATACCCTGTTAACTCGAGAAATCCTCGCAACTTCTTTATGGTTGTGGGGACTTTCCATTCCTTAATGGCTTTAATTTTGTTAGGGTCTACCTTAACACCCTCATAAGATACAATATGACCCAGATATTCCACCTCTTGTACTCCAAAGAAACATTTGGATGCCTTTGCATATAATTGTTTCTCCTGCAATAGTTTGAGCACCCTGTCAACATGTTGAACATGATCCTTCCAAGACCTGCTGTAGATTAGTATATCATCAAAAAATACTAGCACAAATTTTCTAAGGAAGGGTTTGGAAATGGAATTCATCAACCCTTGAAATGTAGAAGGTGCATTGGTAAGGCCAAAAGGCATGACCAAAAATTCATAATGACCCTCATGAGTTCGAAATGTTGTTTTTGGAATATCTTCAATCTTCATTCTAATTTTATGATACCCTGAATGAAGATCCAATTTGGTAAAATAAATTTCTCCATGTAATTCATCCAATAATTCATCAATCACAGGAATGGGAAATTTATATTTAATGGTGAGCTTATTGAGCTCCCTATTGTTACACTGAAAATTGTCATCCTGACATTCTGCTATGTGTATGAGCTCATTATTACTCATACTTCCTCCTTTTCAAGTCTAGCATATCAGTTCCTCATGTCAAGCCTTGAAAATTAGAGAAAAGTTCCTAAAAATCTCCTTAACTTTGGTGTCGCACTTTCTCTCTATCTTGCCTGTGGTCCCGCACCTAATGTTCATGTCTTTAGCGTACCTCAATGCACTTTCTCTATGTTATGGGTGTGGACCCTTGTAAAGATCAAAAAGGCGCAAGTAAATTAAAAAAATCTCACTTTCAGTACATTCTACAAGCCTCTAGAAAGAATCTTGCGGTGGCAGAACCGCTCTTTTGAGGTTCATGTATCCCTTACCTTATGGAGCTAACCCCTTGATGTGAGGAGCTTATCCCTTTGAAGGAGAATTCTATCCCTTCATAGTTGGAACTGAAACATCCTCTTTTCCACTATAAAAAAGAGGCATTGGGTAGCCTCAAGGGGAGTTCAAGCTTTAGAATTATTTGAGGTTAAGTGTTGTTGGGATTCAGACTCATTTAACTGCGATTTTTGTGAGGAGAGATCACATACCTCTATCTGTCTCAGTTGGAGGAGTGCAGAGCTTATCAGAGTAGAGGATATTCCTGCTTCGGACCCTAGGAAGGCCTGTTCAACATCAAGGCTAAGGTTGTAAGGTTTTCCTTCTTTTGAAATTAATACAAATGAATTCATTTTTCTCAATAAGCTTTTAGTTAATTGCTTATTTCATAGATTCCTTGATCACTATGATGAGCATGATTTATGATGATTTCTATACAGGTGCTATTTAATTTTTTCTTGTTTGTGACTGCAGGTTTACAAAGATAACTCCTTCAAGTGCATGAGGGACAACAACGACTTCGAACAAGCGTTGGACATACGGTAAGTCTTTTACACCTCTATAGTGATTTTTGTAAATCATATATGCTTAGAGAAAGATTAGTTTATTTGGCTGTTTGTGGCTAGATTAATTTTTAGTACTAGGGAGATCGGTCTTGTCTGCAAGACGGATTAATCCATACAACAAATTGGTGACTCCGCTGGGGAAGAACTTGTTGTTTTTTATTCTCTTTTATTTTGATTTGAGGAAAAGTTTTCCCTGGTTTTTTATTGATAGATATCTGCCTGGGTAGCTTAAGTTTTCTCTATTTTTGAAAAATTTTAAATCTTTTTTTTTTCTTTTTTTTTTTCTGGGGACCGCACTCTGTCTTGTTTGCACAGTGCGGGCAGTTTAACACTTTCCTTAAGTAAACAGTGCGGGACTGCACCTGTTACTTCTAGAAGCCTGTGGACCCTGTTAAAATTTTTAAAAACTCCATATTTCCTTCTTCAGTTTATCTTTATTTTGATTTAGATTTTTTGGTTTCTTCCCAGATTGATGATTGTTTCTGTCAAAAGCCTTTTGTGAATGAATTCCAGCAGTATTTTTGTTTTGGTGATTTTCTAGAAGTTTTGCGTTTTGGATTGCTTTTCACTTGGTCTTTGTAGTGATTCGAAGCATTGGCAGTTTGAAGTACCTCATATTACATTGGTATTTTTTCCTTTTTGCTGAGACTGACCTGATTGTGAAATCTATCCTTTATTGAGAAATATATCTACTTGTTTCTTTGCAAATATTCAAAAAAACTTTGTTAAAGGTTTTGAATTTCATTTTTTATAAAAAACATATCTGAGTGTTTTTTATTTGTTTATTATTTAGGACAAATAGATCCTTAGTTTACTGAAAAACTAAGTAAAATATTCTTCAAAAAATATTAAATCTTTTATTCAATTAGATTTTTAAAGTTTGTAGATCTCAAAATTAGTTTTGTAGTTTTGAGTGCTTTTAAAAATTTGTAGATTTCTTTTGAAGGAAATTTGTTTTTGTAGTTTCAAAATTTTTGAAAGTGAAAGGATTTTGTTGTGAGATTTGATAATTTGTATCATTTTGAGTTATTGTTGAAAAGACAAAATTATTTTCTTCCAATTATTCTTTATGTTCAAAAAAAGAAATGTTTCTTAAAAGAATTGCCTTCTCCAACTCTTTCTTTAGCTAGAATTTCATTGAAAGAAAACAATTTGATTATAATTTTTAGGTGCATTTTTTGTGTTCTGGAAGTCAAGTCTTCACACCTTCAAAGTTTCATTTCCTCACCCATTGACTTAAGGAAAAGCTCATAAAAGTAACACTTAATTAAAATTCATCTAGTAATATTTTTATTTCTAGGGCTCTTATCACCAACATAGCTTAGGCTAGTATCTTGGAGTAGCGAGTAATTAACTCTCCAAGATAGTAAAAACAAACAAGTAGTTAAATCTTGCGGTAGGAAATAAATCCAATTGTAATTTGTACAATCTGGGAAGCTTCTCTTAAAGGATTCAATCACGAGATCATGTCCAAACCTTTGAGACAATCAATTTTGTTTCATTGGAGAAGATAGAAGATTTTGCGCGCATTACAAATGGTAAAACTCGGATTAACCATTGTCGAGGAGCCTGGGGTCACTTGTCGGTAAACCTTGGATTGACCATGTCGAGGAACCTTCAAGGGGATTGAGTTTTGTTACTCTGCCCTTGCGCGTGGGATCGTATCGTAGACTGTTCCCCCAGTTGTATTTGTTACTGTTGGTAACCTTAGTGTCCATAAGCTTAAGATTATTTCCTAAGGTGACGGTGAAGGAAAGATCTCGCTGTACTTGGAGTAGATGTCGACTAGACTCACTTGGACTCTCTGGGGGGTTTTCTTCACACAAGATGGTTTTGTGAAGAAACTTGTGCCAGTATGTTTCATTAAGCATGTTGTCGGGGTAACTGCTCCAACCGCCCTTTCTGTATTAAATTTCTACTAAGTTGGATTTCATCACCAACTAGTGTTTTTAGTACGGGAAGCTAATGTTTGTGTGTCGTTTGAACTCTTAGATTTTTTAAGCGTGTGATTCAGCTGTTTGTTTCTTTAGAGACTTTAGGTTTTTTCCTTGAAATTTTCTTTGTTTGCATGTGATTAGTTAATATTTAATCGTGGCGGAATTGCCGAGACAATCCCGGAGACTTCAAGGAAAACCTCCTGAATATACACCAAGTCAGCTTGAAGGGCTTCGTGCTCTAGTATCATCTAGCAGCAATAGGATTAGATCAACAGAAATTGGAACTTCATCTATAGTTGTTCATCTTGATCATCAAATACCCACAACAGAACACATTCAAGAACCGATTTCAGTTTCTGAAGTTACTGGTAGTATTTCTCCTTCCGGTGAGCTAGCTATCGAACCTAAAATCTCTGAACCTGAAACTGAGCCTTCTATTTTGGAAACATCCTCAGGATTTATTACACCAACTTCTAGCGATCCTGGTTCACCTAGGGTAAGAAATATTGTCACTGAAGATCTTCCATCTGGCCTTATTTCTATTGAATAACTTACTAGTCCAGATGAAGATTTATCTCTTCCCGAATCCCCTCAGTATTTAAATCTTAGGGAGCGTGAATATATTTTCTACAGCCCTATTCGAACTAACACTTGGTATCTATCCTTGACAAACTTTTTAGAGAATCTGAGTCTTGCTTTTTCTCCACCTCGAATTCCATTTCATCCTACACCAAGAGGTTACTATCTATCATCCATTATGGCAGGAGAGTCATCCATGTTTTCCCAGACACCGGAAGCATTTTTACATGGTGATCCTTCTGTTTGTCCGGGGTATCAGGCTCTATCTGGTACTTTCTCTAGAGCAGCTCCTCAACCAATTGAACATGTATTATCATCTGGTCTTAATGGAGTTAAAACTGAAATGTCAAACGCAGAGCCAATCTTTATGATGTCTGGTAATATTCTGAATCCTCAACCTCAAGGCAATCAGTTACTGCCTGGAGGGAAATTTCAGGGAAATCAGTTACTGCTTGGGGGGAAACCTTCAGGAAGTCAGTTACCACCTGGGCGGCAACCTCAAGGTAGCTTTTTCCCAAGACAAAATGTGGAATCATATTATTTTGGGGGACAACCCCAAGGACAGTACATACCTCAAGGGTATCAACCTTCAGGACAATACATACCCCAAGGTCAACCCCAAACTCAATATGCTCCTCAGGGTCCTTATCAACCCCAGCTTCAGTACGCACCTTAGGGTTATCAACCTCAAGTTCAGTACCCAATTCAAGGTTTCCAATAGCCTTCTAGTCAATCATCTGTACAAGGAGCTGGAAATTTACCACTTACTTATCAACCCTACATTCAACCAGGCTATGGTCCTTACGTTCAACCTTCTACGGGACAATACCCTGGAATGAACATGGTGTGGGATCCATCCTAATATCAACAACCTATGAAGCCTAATGTGCAGTTAACTTCTTAACCTGGACATCCTTTGGTTTCTGGTCCAACCCAGAAACCTGTCCAGCCAACTATTCAAACTCCTGCACCTAGTTCTGTTCAGCAATCTGGGCTTAGTACACCTTAGACTCCGCCTCAAACTGCTGCAACGTCTGTTCAACCTATAACACCTATTTCTGGAGTATTTTTATCTCTGAGTTCTTCTATCCCTACATCCATGCACATCCCTCAAGTCTTTGTACCCCAGTCAGGACCTTCAGTTCAGACTTCGATTTAGATGCCTGCGGGACAAGCCGGTACAAGTATGGTAGTCACAAGTCAATTGCAATTCATGCATCAACCGTACTAGGGACAGCCTAAATTCGGTCCCATTTCACAAAATCCAAATTATCAGTATCAACCGTACCCTGGCTATACTTATCAACAGCCTCAACAACCCCAGGTTGGTCCGGTTAATCCTAGTTACCCGGGAGGTTACACAATTCCTAATGCAAATCCAATTCCTAGTTATCCTAGGTATCCTCCTTCTAGAACTGCTTTGGCTACTCAAGGTTTTCGCGACCCTAACCATCAGTTACCATTTATTGCAACTTTGAATTTACCTGATTTTACGTGCCTTACGAATGATCCAATTTTCTATTATCCGTACTGGCTGCCAATGCCACATAAGTTGCCCAGTTATATACCAAAATTTGAAGGTAAGTCAAGAGAGGATCCATCAAATCACGTTATGACTTATCACCTCTGGTGTGCATCTAATTCAATAATTGATGATTCAATTCGCTTGCGTCTTTTCCAAAGAACTCTTATTGGTCTTGTCGCCAAATGGTACATTGAGTTACCACGAGGCTGTTTTAATAATTTCAGTCAGTTAGCAACTACCTTCTTGACTCATTTTTAGTTGCCTGACAGATACAACAATGGCACGGAACTATTACCTTCACTAAAGCAATCCACGTCCACAGATATTTCTAATCATATTCATGAATAGCGACGTAGAAGACGTTTGGTGAAAGTTTACATTCTGGATCAAATTTTGGCGGAATGGTTTGTTAAATCATTGTTACCCAAAATCACTGAAGACGTAGCTAAGGCTAGCGTTGTTACTGAAGAGCAAGTAATTGTTCAAGCTCAGTACCTTGACCTCGTTTATACGCAGTCGGGTACTTTACATGAAAAAATCCCCGATCTTCCAAAACAAGGTCAAATAGCTGCAGCTCCTTCAGGGTCTCATGCCGCTGACGGTATGATTGGTACAGTCAATACTAAAAGCAAGAATAAATCTTCAAAGAATTCTTCTCCTACTATAACTTTACCTAATTCCCCAAAAGGAGAATATTCCCCCGAAATTTCTACCGACATTCATGTCGTAGAGACATCTACGACCAAATCTAAATCTGGCGGTAAAAAGAAAGGGAAGAATAAAAAAAAAAGAATTCAAAAGAAAAAACTGATAAAAACGAATCCAATGACGAAAAGTGCAAACCTCGCTATCCTTGTTACATTTGTGACGAGGATCATTTTACTAAGGAATGCCCACATCGAGCATAGGTTGAAAAATTCATTAAAGGTTCACAACAACCTGCTGTCTTGAAGGATCCTTTTCCGACTCAAGATAGTAAGATGGTTGGTTCTACCTCGAATGCCTCAGAAGAACCTATTTTGATGATGTCTCATGTAAGGATTGCGACGCGATCACAAGATTATGGTACTAAGAATCTTGTTGATGGTAAAGAAGTAGAATCTTCTAGTGCCAATACATCAACTACACCTCCTCCTATTTCTAGTCTGCTACAGATCGAGAAACCAAATCCAAAATTAATAATCAAACCGCCTGCTAAGGGTATTCTTCGTAAATCAGCTTTCAATCCACATGCGAGAGCTGCTCAGAATTACAACATTGTTGAAGACTTAGCTATTTCCCCTTCAGCAATGTCGGCTTTGGAAGTGCTACAATCATGCCCAACACAGCGTAAATTACTTTTGTCTGCCATAGGAGCTGTCGATATTCAGGATTCGAACCTTATAATCTTCGATTTAGAGAATAGTACGCCTCGCCTACCTCACAAAATGGCTTTCCAAATTCCAGTGTTAGTAAAAAACAGACCGATTTTTCGGACTGTGATTGATGAGGGAGCTTCAACGTGTATTATGTCGATTCAGCGTTGGAAATCGCTTGGTTCTCCTACACTCAATCAGTCTCCGATGATTCTAAAGGCTTTTGATGGCTGAGGTTTCCACCCTTTTGGTATTTTGCAATATTTACCCATAGGGGTCGAAGGTAAAACCGTAAATCTAGATGTGGAAGTGGTTGATTCCCCTCTAGATTACAACCTTCTCCTGGGTCGTAGTTGGTCTTATGCTATGACTGCTATTGTTTCTTCATCTTTCAGCTCATAAAATTTCCACATCAAGGAAAGATCGTTACAATAGACCAGTTAACTTATTTTTCTTTCGATCCAACCTCTACAGAAACAATCCAGCACATTGGTAAAGCGACTATCCCTTACAAGGATGTTGGAGTAGGTTTGATTAAATATTTTGGTTTACTAGGAACTTTTTCCTTTCCTCCTCCTAATGTATCGCCTTCTATTTCAACTATTCATATGATTTTGTCAGATACTGTTATGTTTGATGATCCTTGGATCGTACCTTCCGACTCAGAGTTAGATTCATTTGATGGCATGATGCCTTTGAGTCCATTTGAAATTTCATATTAGGCTGTACAGTCACTTTCCGACCCCTCTTCAACCGAAACTGATCCAATGAATGGGATCCATGAGGAATCACTTTCTATATCTAGTTCAGCCACAACGACATTTCCTGATCTTGTTCATAATGATGAGCAGATTTGTGAATTTTTTTCTGTTGATGATTTACCATGGGAAGATCTACATCACCGATCTTCGTTTTTGCCTGAGCTGGATCATTTTGAAGATGATTTTGCTTCAATTTTACTGTTGAATATGTCAAAGAACCACAAAATCGATTGAAAAATCCTGATTCTGAGTTAAATTTGGAGAATATATCTCGAACGATTCCAATTGACATTTCAGTAAAGCCAGGAATAATTGAAAACATTCATATAGGTGCTTGTTGTACAAAAGATGAAATTCAAACTTATAAAGCCCTATTTCAAGAATTTCGTGATGTGTTTGCCTATTCCTATGAAGAAATGCTAGGAATCGATCTGTCAATTGTCGTACATGAAATCAAGACTTACCCAGATGCCAAACCTGTCCGTCAACGTCTACGTCAAATACATCCTAGAAAAGCTGCTGCTATCAAAGCTGAAGTTGAGAAATTACTTCGTGCAGGTTTCATTTATACAATTCCTTTAACAGATTGGGTATCAAATATTGTTCCTGTTACTAAAAAACAAAGAACGATACGAGTATGTATCTACTATAGGGATATTAATCGAGCTTGTCCTAAAGACAATTATCCATCCCCCTATATCGATCAAATAATTGATGATTGTGTCGGCAATGAATTTTTTTCCTTTATGGATGGTTTTTCCGGTTACAATCAAATAAACATACTCCCTGCTGATCAGCCAAAAACAACTTTCATTTGTCCGTGGGGGACATTTGCTTATTGCAAATTACCGTTTGGATTGAAGAACGCCGGAGCAACTTTTCAAAGGGCTATGTCTTACGCATTTCATGACATTAAGCACATTGTGCAGCCTTATCTCAAAGATTTACCTGCTCATTCATCACGTAGGGCCAACCATCTCACTCATTTACGAGCTATTTTTCTGAGATGTAGGAATTATCGAATTGGGTTGAATCCACACAAATTTGTTTTTTGTGTAGAATCGGGTCACTTACTGGGATTTGTTGTTTCGAAAGCAGGCATTCGCATCGATCCGTCAAAGGTCGAAGCTATTGTCAATTTATCTCCTCCTTCGACTTTACGCCAACTCCAAAGTTTGCAGGGGAAAGCAAACTTTTTACGTTGGTTCATTCCTAACTACGCCGAGCTTACAAAGGGTTTTACCTGGTTGCTGAAATAGAACATTCCATTCTTTTACGATGAGATCGCTAATCGATCTTTTGATGCACTTAAACACGCGTTGACCCATGCACCGTTATTGCATCCTCCCAACTACAACCAGGACTACGTTTTGTACCTCGCCGCTTCTCATTCCACAATAGGGATGGTTTTAGTTCAGGAAGACGAATCTAACACTGAAAATGTGATTTACTATCTTAGTCGGAATCTGCATCTGACTGAGATCAAATACATGCATGTGGAGAAATTGGCCTTGGCAGTTGTTCAAGCTGTCCAAAGATTTAGACACTACATCTTATTACGCAAAACCACAATAATTTCTTACTCCAACCCTATGATGTAGATTTTAACCAAACAATTACTAGGGGGGCAAGTATTCCAAATGGATAGTCATCCTGCAGGAATTTGACTTGGAATTTGAAAAATCCAAGACAAAGAAATCTTTGGTTTTTGCGGAACTGATGTGTGATTTCCCCTCTACTGATACTGAAACTATGGAAGAGGAGCCCATTGCAGACGAATCTTTGTTTCTTATCAGTACTCTTGATCCATGGTATGGGGATATTATCGTTTATCTCCAAACCCAATCTTTTCACCCTGAAATCTCACAATCTCAGATACGGAAAATACGTTTCCAATCCCAACAATATAATGTTATTGATGATACACTCTATCGTCGTGGAGCGGATTCTGTTTTCCGACGTTGTCTTACTCATGAAGAAGCTGAAAAGTTTTTAAATGACTGCCATTCTGGAGCATGTGGTGGTCATATTTCTGGGTATACCACAGCCCAAAAGATACTGCGCGCTGGTTATTTCTGGTCGTCATTATTCAAAGATTGTATCTATGCAGTCCGAAAATGCCACAATTGTCAACTTTTTGATCATAAGATGCGTGCGCCACCCGCTCCTCTTCACCCTATAATTGTTGTCGGTCCTTTCATGAAATGGTGTATTGACTTTATTACATGTAACCCTCACTCGGTCGGGGGGCATGCTTATATTATCTTAGCAGTAGATTATTTTACTAAGTGGGCCGAGGCGATGCCTACATTTTCAGCTGACGGTAAGACTGCTGCAACTTTCATATTCAATCACATAATTTCTAGGTTTGGTGTTCCTCAAGCCATTATTACAGATCATGGAAGTCATTTTCGGAATATCATGATGACTAAACTGACAGATCAACTTGGCCTGCGCCACGATAGTTCCACTCTGTATTATCCGCAAGCCAATGGTCTAGTTGAAGCTATCAATAAAGTTTTAGTCACTATGATCAGACGAATTATTGGTATTCATAAGACAAATTGGCATTCCATGTTATTTTCAGCACTTTTGGCATATCGAACCTTAGTAAAAACATCAACTGGTTTCACTCCCTTTCAATTGGTTTACGGTTTGGAAGTTGTGTTGCCGATTGAGTGCAAAATTCCGTCATTGAAATTAGCCATAGAATTACTCCTAGCTACGTCTGAAGAGGAGAAATGTTTTTTTTACTTGGCTCAGTTAGATGAGAATCGACGAAATGCTGCAATAGAAAACGAGGCTCATGTCAAACGAATAAAAGCTTAGTATGATAGAAGTGTTACCCCTCGAAATTTTTCAGAAGGAGACCTAGTCTTAGTTTATGATCAAGCCAATGATAAGCTTGGAGCTGGGAAATTCGTGCCTATGTGGCATGGTCCTTTCATTGTTAAGAGAAAGCTGGCAAAAGGGGCCTATGAGCTGATAGATTTTGACGATGTCTATTTAGATAAACCCAAAAATGGGCTTTATTTAAAGAGATATTATGCTTAGACATGGTATGGATATTTTTTATTAGATTAGATTTCTTTACTGCTAGTGTGTCTTAGGTTAGAAAAGCGTGCCTAGTTTAGAAGTGTGTTTTTTATCACTATTTCTGCTTATCTGAGTTTTACTCTTGATATTGCAGATGTCGACATCTCTTCAAACCTACATTGGTTTTGCTGATGGTGCTTGTCATAGTACACAGAACATTTCTTCCGCAACTTGGGTTATCTATTCACCCTCTGACGAGTTAGTATCCATGCATGGGGTAATCCTTGGTCAAAAAATGAATAACATTGCAGAGTATAGTGCAGTGATTGAGTTATTATCTGAATCCATATCATTTGGAATTCGGAGTTTGATTGTTAGGTTGGATTCTGAACTTGTTGTATTACAACTTAACAGGGTTTATGCCATTAGAAATCCACTGTTATTACAGTTATTTTTAAGAGTTCGTCTCTTGGAACGTGAATTTGATTACATTGAATATCAGCATATTCCAAGACATTTAAATACATTAGCAGATGCAGTTTCTTCTAGTATGATAAAGTGACATTTGCAATAATCAAAACAGTAAATCAAACAACATTCATAACGTGTACGTAGATAGTCGGTAAATAGTGATATATCATAGTATAGAAGTGTTTTCAAAAAATATACATCGTCTTCGATCATAGGTTGGAAACAGCTTATGATCGGCAAAAATGGTAATACAAAAGGCCAAAATATGAGTCTACGACACGATCATCCTATCACTGATGGTGATCACAATAAGAGACCACTGCACGGGCCACCCTACATAGGAACCTTCTAAAAGGTCCTCGGACACCAATCATGTATCTCTGTAATCTGAGTGGAATATCATCTATGTCTGTCTCTGGAATGTCTAGAGTCAGATGCTCTAGGTGATGCTCTAAATCAGACAGGATTTCTATTAATTGGCCTGCTGGGGCTGGTGTGGCTACAACTGGTTGTCTTCTTTCATAAGGCTAGAGATGGGCTGGTGGCCGTGGGCCCACATCTGCATTTAAAGCTTTTGGTTATTAGTTTCAAGACGATCAAAATACAAAAAAAATAGAACTTAGAAATTGTTGAAAATGATTTTACCTGATTCATCCCACTGTTCCCCTGCTGGGAGAGTCATCTCACGGTCGCCGCGGAAATCTATCCCAGCATATGGAAATTCCTCTATAACAAAAAATTGGCATTCCATCCAATGAAAATATGAAGGAGGAAATCGAACAATTTCGATGCCCTCAACAGCATGATGGGCCATCAATCCAACCCAATGAACCATCCTAGGTTCTCGACGTCGACCGGCATCAACAGGAATGTTCTACAGAGCTAACATGGGGATCCTCTCTAGAGCAAAGGTGACTACAATGGATCCATATCCAAAGTTATTTAGTTTTCCATTCTTCACTCTAGTTATCTGGCCTTTTACATTGGCCAACATAGCTTCGCACAAGTTGAAAATGGTGCCTCAAAAACAGTCTACAGCAATGCGCATTTGGGAACTGGTAGCCACATGCATCGCTGCACTCCCATACAGTCTGGTAACAGTAAATGAAATAACTTTCAGCTCGGGACGGATGATAGTTTTTATATCAATCCGTTTGTCCTTAGGGTCTGCCTGATCATTATATAACTCTTGTCGAAGACTAGCGACAGTCTGGCCACCTGGCCTAGTCCCAAACAAGGAAATTTGTTCACCCCTCTTGGATAAACCAGTCAGAAAATAAATATCCTCCAGCTCAATTTCGAGCCGGTGGCCGCCAATAATGAAACACTGGTCCTGTACGTTCCACCTGTTCACCAGCCATGTTAGGAGGTCTACCTGTGCCCTCATGCCTTGGATGGCCCAGAATTTATACAAACCGCATGCTCTTAATGCTTGCATTGTGGGAAAATGGAGCATTGCGACGTCATCCACGTCTTCATACTCACGTTCTCTCCAAATTAACATCTTGTTTATCCTACAATGCATAAAAAGATATATTAGAACAATCTAATTTGAAAATTTTTGGGCGACAAATGAGAAATTTGATTTTGAAATTCAAATACGCGGGGACCGTACTTTGTCTTCATACATAGTGTGTAGGAACGCATGAGTGCTGTGGGACAAGTGTGGATCCACGACTTTTTTCTACATAGGAAAAATTCGGGGTCCGCAGGGCCCCGTGTGTTGCACCTGCGGACCCCCGTGGGTGATTTTTTAAAACATAATTTTCTCTTAAAAATTAAATCTAAAGCCTAAAAATGAAATGTAAATGGATGAAATGCAAGATTAAGAGGTCGAGGATTACCTGGAGCTGACGGTTCTCGATTTCGTTGGACAGATTTTCCAAAATCTTCACAGGAACTTTTTTACCCAAAAGCTTTTACTTTTCACTCTGAACTCGAACGGTAAAAATGAAGTTGGAAAAGTCCTTTTTATAAGTTTTTTCGAATAAATAAATTTTTAATCTGTTCATTTTTCACTTTAAAAAGGTTATTTTTGAAAGCATTTTTATTTATCTTAAACAAGTATGTGTAATGTTTCATTTTTTGTGCAGAAATTGGATTTTCCAGGAGAATTGATCATTTTTCAACAAAGAACATACTTTTATCATTTTTTAGGACTCTTTCAAAAATTTACGAGAGAGAAAAACATTGGAGTCCTCTTTTAAGCCCTTTTCAGACTCTCTAAACATGAAAATATTGCCAAGCACTTGATTATTCGAACTCGTTAAAATAAATGAATGATTGTCCTTTCAGTATAAGTTTACCCCTTTTACGGACTAAAATGGACTATTTACGAAAAAGGTATACGTTGACTAATTACGGTCAATAGAGTTCTCCCCCGCATTATTTTATCCTTTTTCGGGCTCGAGAGACTAAAGTTACGAAAAAGTACACCCATGGAGTTTTCTTAAGTTTTTCTTCTGACTCCCTAAAATTGAAAAACACCGAGTTTCTCCTATACTGGACTCGTTAAAATTTAACAGTAAAGGACCTGTTCAATTTCAAATAGGAACGAACCACTCCTTCTTAGGGTTCGAATATTAAACTAAGTTGGACTCATCCGAAGGATGAGCTTATAAACAAGCAAATGTTATCCTCCTCGAGCTTGTCAAAAATAAAGAGGTACTTGCCAGAAATGGTGGGGGAAAAGAGGGAAAAATGGACTTGTTTGTTGTATTTTGATTTTTCGAAAATCTAGTTAACCACTCTTGAACACGACACTTTTTTTTCACCTGGGTTGGGAAATACTTTGCCTAATAGTTAATCAAACCACATTGAAAGTCTTCATCCGGTTTCTGGGTATTAGCTTTGGGTCAATTTTCACCAAGCCATCTGCAGTGTCGTTATGTGTTCAAGAGGACAGTCCAAATAAACCATTCATTTGCGAAATATCTGTCATCCATTTTGACCATCCCTGAGTCAGTCCTTCCCAATATATTTTCAAAACTTGATCTATGATTTCATGTTGTGGGCTAGCCTACGATGGATCACTTTCTATCGATGACAACTCTTTATCTAGGAAGTTGATATAGAAATCGTCAGTACCTTGAAATTTGCATGCCTCAATGGCAAGTTTCTCACCTTCGACGATAGGTTACATCATTGACCTTCGATCAAATGATTCTGTGACATGTTCGACTTCAGCTCATTCATTCACATTTCATGGATTGTACTAGGTACTTTGAGAGCCATTGACATTACTGGTGGTTACTCTCACACTTGTTAACAGTTTACATCATTGACTGGTAATCAAGTGGTTTCTACCATGTTCGACTTCGATACTTTCATTCACTTGGATAGAATCGTACTAGTTCGAGATGAGGAAATCAAGACCCTGGATCTAGTTTCTACCATCCAAGATGCAGGGAATTTTGTTGTCATTTATACAGTGGACTATTTATAAACAGATGGCTGCGTCCATACTGTGTCTACACATGTTTATAATGTGATGTATTCAAAATCATTCCTGTATCAGAACAATTTGAATCAGTTTCTAGTTAGTTTTGATCTGAGTATGGTAACGCCTACCTCAGTGAATATGTGTATACATATATATTTTGCATTGAATTTTTCTACAATTTTCGACTGGGGTGTCCACAGGATGATCCTTGAAATTATAAAGTACTGCACTCTTCATATATGACAGACTTCAGCTTCATCTATTCCAGACTTTGCACTTTAGGGGGCAATCTGTTACACTGAAAATTGTCATCCTGACATTCTGCTATGTGTATGAGCTCATTACTACTCATACTTCCTCCTTTACAAGTCTAACATATCAGTTCCTCATGTCAAGCCTTGAAAATCAAAGAAAAGTTCCTAAAAATCTCCTTAACTTTGGTGTCGCACTTTCTCTCTATCTTGCATGCGGTCCCGCACCTAATGTTCATGTCTTCTGCGTACCTGAACACAATTTCTCTGTGTTATGGGTGCGTACCCTTGTAAAGATAAAAAAGGCGCAAGTAAATTCAAAAAATCTCACTTTCAATAAATTCTAGAAGCCTCTACAAAGAATCTTGCAGTGGCAGAACCACTCTTTTGAGGTTCATGTATCCCTTACCTTATGGAGCTAACCCCTTGATGTGAGGAGCTTATCCCTTTGAAGGAGGATTCTATCCCTTCATAGTTGGAACTGAAACCTCCTCTTTTCCACTATAAAAAGAGGCATTGGGTAGCCTCAAGGGGAGTTCAAGCTTTAGAATTATTTGAGGTTAAGTGTTGTTGGGATTCAGACTCATTTAACTAAGATTTTTGTGAGGAGATGTCAAACCAGGAGGTAACTCCTCAAATCAGAATGTCTTATTAGCTGAAGAATCTACATGCATTTATAAATGGAGGTGAGGCTGTTGGGATTCCTCTCCCAATGACTCTTGGCCTTCCTTATTTTCTAATATTAAATAATATACAATATTAAATGTGCACACCCATCCCATCGGATTAGGTGTCAACATTCCCACCTTTAATCCGAAGGGATGTTGGTGAGTCCAAGCATCGATCTGAACTTTTCAAACTTTTCTCTTCCAAGTGCTTTGGTGAAGATGTCAGCAGTTTGCTCATTTGTGGAACAATGATGTAGATGGATGGTTTTGGCCTGAACATGATGTCGAATTAGATGGCACTTTGTATTGATGTGCTTTGTTCGATCATGGAACTTTGGGTTCTTGGCCAACTTTATTGCAGAAGTGTTGTCGATCATGAGTGGAGTGGAATACATTTGTTTCATCTGCAAATCTTCCAGGATCTTCCGGAGCCACACAATTTCTTTTGTTGCTTCAGCTGCTGCCACATATTCTGCCTCGGTCGTGGAATCTGCTGGAACTGACTGTTTGCGTGATCTCCATGAGACAACTCCTGATCCAAGACTCATGGTGTAACCTGTAGTAGACACCCCTATTTCTTTGTCGCCATCAAAGTCTGAATCAGAGTATCTGATCAAGCTGAAGTCGCCTACCTGTGTATATTTGAGTCCAAAGTCTTGAGTCCCATTCAAGTATCTTAACACTCTTTTTGCAGCAGACCAATGTCCTTCACAAAGTTTTTGCATGAACCTTGAGAGGATTCCAACAGCAAATGAAATGTTAGGTCTGGTGGTGGTCATGTAGATAAGACTTCCTACAAGCTGTCTATACTTAGTTGCATCCTCAAATTCCTTCCCTTCAATAGATGTGAGCTTCAAGTTTCGTTCCATTGGAGTGGTTAAGGGATTACAGTCATCCATGCCAAACTTGTTCAAGAGATCTCCAATGTACTTCTTTTGAGAAAGAAATATGAATTTAGGATGTTGAATTACTTCAATACCCAAATAGTAATGAACATGACCCAAACCAGTTATTTCAAAACCTTTCTTCAACTCTTTCTTCATGGATGCAATATAGCTCTCATTGTTTCCTGTTATCAAAAGATCATCTACATATACCACAAGATATACAACTGTTTTTCCAACTTTCTTAACAAACAAAGTTGCATCATTAAGATCAAAATGTTTGAAGTCAAGTTTCAGAAGATGCTCGGTCAATTTCTCATACTAGGCTCGTGGTGCTTGCTTAAGGCCATACAAGGATTTTACAAGTTTGCAAACTTTGAGCTCTTGACCCTTTATCACAAATCCTTCTGGCTGGGACATATTAACTTTCTCATTTAGATCTCCATTCAAGAAGGTTGTTTTTACATCCATCTGATGGACTTTCCATCCATTCTGAGCTGCTAAGGCAAAGAGAGTCCGGATGGTGGTCCATTTTGCTGTGGGAGCAAAAGTTTCTTCATAATCGACTCCTTCTTTTTGTGCGAATCCTTTTGCCACAAGCCTGGCCTTGTGCTTTTCAAGTGAGCCGTCTGCTTTGTACTTGTTCTTGTAGACCCACTTACAGCCAATTGGTTTCATTCCCAAAGGCGGATCAACCAGCTTCCAAGTGCCATTCTTTATCAAGGCATCATAATCCTTCTGCATCGCTTCTTTCCATTCATCATGAGAAGCGACTTCTTTGAAGGAAGTTGGTTCATGATCTGTAGACAAACTCAATTCACAGTTATAAGCAATATCCATATCAACAGGAGAATCAGAATTATCTACATCACCTTCGATTTGTTGAGTGGAACTTCTTGTTCCTGTTTTTCCAACCTCATCAGATGAACATTCTCCAATGTCTTTGTCAGCCATTTGGGAGGACCTTTCTGAGATGGCCTAGGCTGGTCATTTGACTGAGTTGGGATTGATTCAAGATTCAATCTCCCAATTCTGTCAATCACATCATCCAATGTGTCATCCGTGGTTGTTTCTTCATGTTGGGGAGAGTGTGGTTCAGGAAATGATTCCACAGTTTGATTCAATATCGGAATCCCCCCTTCAAGGTGTGGAATCACATTATCAAATTCTTTGAAAGACTTTGCATGTGTGAATCTATCCAGGCGATCAAGTTGCCGCTCAACAACCTTGTCACTCTTGGAAGATTCAAGAAATATGACATCTCTTGCTATCACAAACTTCTTATTTGCTTCATCATAGAGACGGTATCCTTTGGAGGTATTGGAGTACCCCAAGAAGATACATTTTCAACTTCTAGCACCAAGTTTGTTCCTTTGACCCTTGGGTATCAAGGCATAACAGGTGGACCCAAAGACCCTGAAATGCTTTACCGAAGGAATGTGGCCACACCACATTTCAAAAGGAGTTTTGTTTCTAATTGAACTTGAAGGACACCTATTCTTTATGTAAACAGCACATAGAACTGCATCAGCCCAAAACATCAATTTTACATTCTTGAAAAATAACATGGAGCGGACCATATTTAAAATATTTCTGTTCATTCTTTCAGCTACATCGTTCTATTGTGGATTATATGGCACAGTTGTTTGATGTTTGATTCCATGTTGACGAAGATAGTTTTCAAATTCGTTTGAAGTGTATTCTTTTCCATTATCAGTACGTAGAGAGCCAATATGTGTTTGTGCATCATTTTCAATCCATGCATGAAAATTCTTGAAAGTTTGAAAAGCATCAGACTTATTCTTCAGTAAGTAAATCCAACACATTCTGGTGTATTCATCAATAAATGTCATCATGTATTTTTTTCCATTTGCAGAAGCAATAGGCATAGGGCCACATAAATCTGAATGAACAAGTTCAAGTTTTCTATGTGCTCTGGAGTGTGAATCATGAAATGGTTGTTTGCTATGCTTTCCTAGAATACAAGCATCACATTCCTTAGGTTTCCTAGGAATTGTAGGCAGTCCATTAACACCATTTTTCTTCAACAAACGAAGGCTTTCATAGTTTAAGTGTCCAAATCTAGCATGCCATAAAAGACTTGATGGGAATGTACCTTCATCATGATGTGAACTAAATGCAAAGTTTTGAGCATGAGCAGATGAACCTTTCAGCTTTAAGAGTCTCCCTTCTTCTATTCCCTCCATGACAAGTGAGTGATCTGATGCTTTTCTGACCTCTTCCTTGCCATCAAACAAGTGAATTGAGTGTCCTTGCTGCCGGATTTCGACCAGGGACAGCAAGTTTCTCTTCAACTCAAGGAGGTATAGAACCTCATGTAGGATATGATCTGGAAGACCAGGCAGTTTAAGCCTGATTGTGCCAAGCCCTGATGGCTTGAGTTTGGATTTATCTGCAAAATATACTGCTCCATCAACTTTGTCAGTGAATTCTTCAAAAAAATATTTTCTAAATGTCATGTGACATCTTGCTCCTGAATCTAGCAACTAATCATCTCTCCATGAAGTAAATGAAACATCAAATAGGTTTTCAGTTACTCCATTGTTACAATGTGCTAGAACATAGTGAGCGGATTCAGGTGCTTTACCTTTGTCTTTGTCATTAGTTTTACCTTTGTCTTGATTTCTTTGCTACTGAGCTTTAGATTGTCTGCCCCCCTTTTCTCTAAAGTTTTGTCTTCGTCTTCTGCCTTCTCTTCCTCTGGATGAACCTGAAGCATGTCTCTTTTCTCTCTATGCCAAGTATGCAGCCTCTTTAGAAGATGAAGGGATTGTCATCTTCTTTTGAAGGAGGAGAAAAAAAACTTTGCTGGAGAATCTCTTTTGAAGGAGAGAAAACAAAAACACTCTTTGCTGGAAAATATACTGAAAAAACTCTTTGCTGCAAATATACTGAATTTAAAGGACAGAAACACTTTTTTCTAAAAGACTGAATTTAAAAGGACACAAAAGCTCTTGCTAAAAACTGAATTCTGCACCAAAATATATATATATATATATATATATATTTTTTGTTTTGTTTGGGAAAAAAAATGTATTATATGGTTGGGGAGGGGCGGTATAATATGAAGTGGAATGGTATTACATATGAGTGGAGCGGTGTAATATGAAGTGATATTAAATATTATGAAGGGTGTATGGGTATTAGAAGGCGGAATGGGCAGTATTAAATGGAGCGGTATTATGGAAAGAAGTGATATGATAGTAGCAGGGCGGTATTGTGAATGGGAAGGGCGTAAGGAGTATTAGAGGAGGGGCGGTGGTTAATACAGCGTTTAATATCAATGGACAGCGTTATATATGGAATGTATTCGAGGCGGTATTACATATATGGACAGCGCATATTCGAGGCGGTATTACATATATGGACAACGCATAATATGAACAGTGGCGGTATTACATATATGGACAGCGGCATATTCGAAGCGGTATTGACACTCCAGCGTATATATGAGCGGTATTAACACTCCAGCGTATATATGACAGGTATATAAATCGATAAAAGGTATTGTATTGTGTGACAGTGGAATACGATATGTCACAGGTATATATGTGCAGGAGAGGGAGCGTTGTATGTTAAATTGATGCGTGGAACAGTCGTGGAGGGCCGAGAGGTATGGTGAGGCGATGAAATGGAGTGGCGATGTTGGAGAGGAGATGTGCGTGATGTATCACAATGGAGAGGCGATGTGCGTATATGACAGCGTGATGTATCACATGGGAGAGCCGACTTGTATCAGGGGCGGAATATTATGTATGGTGAACGCTGTCTTTGCAGATATTATGCATGGTGAACGCTGTATCGAACCAGGAGGCAGCGTGAATTGAGTGTCTTTGCATAATGTGAGGAATGAGAGGAATGAACAGGTGTGTGCAGGGTCGAGGGATGGTGTATGCATGAAGGGCGTTGGGTAGGTGAAATAATGTAGGGAGAGAGTGAGGGCGTTACAAAAAAAATGAAATCGCACTATGCAGGACTGTAGAATTGCAGAGTGGCAGGGGCTGCAATTTGCAGAATTTCAGGGTCTGCAGAATTGCAGAATCTTCAAGAGCTGCAGGAGCTGCAAATGTCAGACCTGTGGATAATTGAAGAGAAAAAAAATGCAGAATAACAGTATAGCAATTAAGGAGCAGCAAAAACTATTAATAAAAATTGACTGAGCAAAGGAGAGGGAGTTACACCACAGGAAGAAATGCCAATGGTGGGACTGGCTCTGATACCATGTCAAACCAGGAGGTAACTCTTCAAATCAGAATGTCTTATTAGCTGAAGAATCTACATGCATTTATACATGGAGGTGAGGCTATTGTTTTTTTTTTTTTTTTTTTTTTAACTCCTCAATCAAAATGTCTTATTAGCTGAAGAATCTACATGCATTTATACATGGAGGTGAGGCTATTGGGATTCCTCTCCCAATGACTCTTGGCCTTCCTTATTTTCTAATATTAAATAATATACAATATTAAATGTGCACACCCATCCCATAGGATTAGGTGTCAACAGGAGAGATCACATACCTCTATCTGTCTCAGTTGGAGGAGTGCAGAGCTTATCAGAGTAGAGGAGATTCCTGCTTCGGACCCCGGGAAGGCCTGTTCAACATCAAGGCTAAGGTTGTAAGGTTTTCCTTCTTTTGAAATTAATACAAATGAATTCATTTTTCTCAATAAGCTTTTAGTTAATTGCTTATTTCATAGATTCCTTGATCACTATGATGAGCATGATTTATGATGATTTCTATACAAGTGCTATTTAATGTTTGCTTGTTTGTGACTGTAGGTTTATGAAGATAACTCCTTCAATTGCATGAGGGACAACAACGACTTCGAACAAGTGTTGGACATACGGTAAGTCTTTTACACCTCTATAGTGCATTTTGTAAATCATATATGCTTAGAGAAAGATTAGTTTATTTGGCTATTTGTTGCTAGATTATTTTTTAGTACTAGGGAGATCGGTCTTGTCCACAAGATGGATTAATCCATACAACACCTATAATCCAGACACATGCGCCATGATCTGTCCTTCTTGTGTACCAATACTATAGGAGCAGAGAAATAACTTTGACTAGGTTGAACTATACCCGCCTCTAAAATTTTTGCAATCATACGTTCAATTTCGCTCTTTTGGACATAAGGATATCTATAAGGTTTGATTTTTGGAGGAACACTTCCTGGAATCAAATGAATAGCATGATCATGATCACGAATAGGTGGGATTCCTTTTGGAGTTTCAAAAACCTTTGAATTATTATCCAAGAGTTTTCGGAGATCTATAGAAATAGATGATTTTGATGTTGGAACTTCTAGTGATCATAATTGTGAAACTATGCCTCATTGTTCTTTCTTTAGAAGCTTTGTCATGACATTAGAGCTTATTATCTTTCCTGGCTTCCTACAATACCCTGTAATTCGACTTCCTTTCCTTCTGAAAAAAAATTCAAGAAAACTTCTTGAAAATTAAAAGCTATCGTCCCCAAAGATTGTAACCATTGTACTCCTAGTACAACATCAGCACCTCCCATAGGAATGGAAAGCATTGGACTATTCAATACATATTCCCCCATGGTTATCTTGATATTATGGTATTTTCCAGAGAAATTTATAGTTCCTCCATTTGCAACCATCACTTGACATTCTGGTGCTAGGTATAGGAAATAATTCAATTCCTTGGCTACCTTACAATGAATAAAATTATGGGTACTACCTGAATCGATCAACACTATTAAATTTTTCTTCTTGATATGTCCTTCTATCTTGAGAGTTTGAGGAGTGGTAATTCTTGCTAATGCATTACACGATATGGTCGGACTCATTTCTTCCTCTTCTTGGGTTGGTCCCTGGTGTATATCCTCTTCTTGTTAATTTTCTTCTTCCTCTTCAAAATCTATGTAAAATAATTTCTTCTCAGCACACTTATGACCTTTAGTGTATTTTCTATCACAACTATAGCAAAGCCCTTTTGCTCTTTTTTCTTCCAATCATTGTGGTGTCAACCTTGTAGGTTGTGGAAATCTAGGAGTGGCAACACTTCCCTCTTTATAGAAGTGAGTGGTAGGCTTCCTTGTCGCCATAATTTTACATTCAATTTTTCTTGCCAACCTGAATGCCTTCTCCAACGAATCAGGTTCCAAAACGAAAACTTCATGTTGGATGTTATCCTTTAAAGTACCTATGAAGAGATCAATCCTGTGTTCCCCTAGAATATCAGTTACCCTTATATTTAATTTTTGGAAGTCCTCAATGTGCTCCCCCATTAAACCCTTTTGTTTGAGATTTACCAATTGGCTAAAGAAGGTGTTGCTCTTTGTATCCTCATAATTTGCTATCAATTCCTCCGTAAAAATTGACCAAGTGACAATTTTTTTATGGGAGCAAAGCCATCGATACCATACAAATGTATTTTGTTCTAAATGTAAATTTGCAATATGTACATTTTGTGTGTTTTGCACATTATGGAGATCAAAATATTGCTCCATCTGTAGTATCCATGTTACAAGATCCTTTCCATCAAACTTCCTCATATCCATTTTTGGAATATGGTGGTTCTTCCCACCAACATTAGATTTTATGAAATCACGATTAACATTTATTTTGTTCTCATCATGAGTTTCCTCTACTATCTTTTCACCATTAGGAAACATTTCTTGTATCAACTTTGTCAAACCTTCCATGTATGCTTTTAGATCATTTTAGCTTCCATATCATCCATCTTAGATTTCATGCCAGCTTCTATGCCATCTATCTTAGATTCCATGCCATCTATCTTAGATTCTATGCCATTCTTCAAACCATCCATCTTATATTCCACACCTTTCTTCAAACCATCAATCTTAGTTTCCACGCCTTTCTTCAAAACTTCAATGTCATTTTTTTTTGCTCTTTGCGAGAGAGAAATTTTTTGCATTTGCTCTTGTAATTTTCATAAGTCATATTGCCATTCTTCGTCTTCATGAGTCATAGTAGAGCTTTCTAAAGGATTAATGGGTATTGAATTATTTTTAGGGGCCATTTTAGAATCCAATACTGATATATATTCTACAATATTCCCTTGGAATCAATTCAACTTGATTCTTCAAAAAAGACTTATGCAATTCGGAAAAAAAAAATACACACCTTTTACTTGCTTTTCAAGAGCTTGATATTGAAATTGAATTATCTCTATAATTGTGGATCCTAAATATCTAAAATTCATCCCTATGGTAGCCCTCTAAAGCTTCTTTAAAATTCTATAGGTCTGATCTGATTTGGATTCTTCAAGGAAAATTTATGTCCAATCTCCCACAATGACCCAATTTTGGACTGGTTCAGTAGAGCGAACTTGTACGACTTTCCATGTGTCATTGTTTCCTCCTTTGGCTCTGAAATTGATAGACCAAAAACTACAGTCCATGTACTTGTGATCACTTTTTACAGCATTCCAATCTGATGCTCAGAGAGAGAGCTATGAATATTTTCCCACGATCACCTCTTTGAGATGAAATTCAAAAGCCTCAAAAAGCCCTAACTTCCATAGATCATATCACCAAAAATATGGTGAACCAATATCTGAAATTTTGTGAAGATGTTCCTTAGGATACGGCTTCGCACTCTAACAATTTCAGCTTCTGAACCTTCATAGAAAACAAGTTATTACGAAAATACCACGATGACATGTTTAGGTTAAATCCAGGAGCCTACAAAATGACCTAACTTGCACAGACCATATATCCAAAAATATTGCGGACCAAGCTCTAAATTTTTTTGACGATGTTCCTCAGGATTTTTGCTTCGCACTCTAAAAATTTCAAATTCTGAACCTTCATAGAAAAAATGTTATAGCGCAAATGCCACGATGACCTGTTTGGAGCAGCGAAACCCTAGAATCTCAAAGCTCTGATACCAAATGTTGTGAAACCAGATCCAAAAATAAAAGAGATATCAACACCTTAGAAATAAGCCACTTCGAGGGGGAAACCTCTAATACATTACATGAATGAACAATTCTTGGATGATTCAAATTACAAAACCTCCTTTCTATATATGGGAGTCCATGGGACCACAATGTAATCCTAGTGGGGCCACAATGTAATCCTAGCTAACCTAACAATAATAATTTAAGGGCACAATAATAAATATATGGGGGTTACAAGGGTACAATAATAAAAATAAGGGGGTTACACTAACAACAATAAGGGACTACACTAGTAATATAGGGACCTAACATACGTTCAATCACTCTAGCATCCAATATGGAAGTATGATAGAATCACCCTCTTGAGATGATGTACAAGCAACCAATTATACTTTAGTCTTTAAACCTAGGAAAGAAATTAAAGAATGCAAAGGGAAAACTCAATAATTGCATAGGTTAGACATTCGAGCACCCAATTGTGAAGTATGACAAGTCACCTTCTTGGCATGATCTTTAGGAACACCCAATTATAAAATTGACTGAGGATCTTAATTTATAAAACAATGTAAAAGCATGTAAAATCAAAGCTCAATGATTGCATAGGTTAGACATTCGAGCACCCAATTGTGAAGTGTGACAAGTCACCTTCTTGGCCTAATCTTTAGGAACGCCCAATTATACAATGACTGAATATTTGATATAGGAAATTATATAAAAAAACATGAAAAGGAAAACCCAATTATTGCATAGGTTAAATACTCGAGCATGCAATTTGGAAGTATGAAAAAGTCACCCTCTTGACATGATCTTTAGGAGCATTCAATTATACACATAATTGAGGATCTAATCTAAGAAAACGGTGTAAAAACATGTAAAGAAACTAAACAACTATGAGCTCTAATGCCTCAAACATAATCCAATTGGAAAATAGAAAAATATACTTTCTTGTGATGCTCTAGGAAACCAAAGATTACACAGTCATTCTAAAACTAATACTAAGAAAGAAAATAAATTTTAATCTATAAAAGCAAGTAAATCTCACACATTTTAGATAACTGGTTCAAAAGTATGAGAGATGGAAAATCGAGATGCTCCATATGTAAGCAAAACCAAGTCAAAATGAAATAGCATTCATGAGTAAGGTGTCACAATCTAATTCTGTATTCAGAGCTTGAGCATAAATCCAATTTTACCCATGATTGATAGCAGAAATATTTCCCTATTTATACAAGAAGATGAGAAGCTATCTCATTAATGACAGTCCATAAATCTCTCCTTATATCTCTAGAGTTGCAATCCAAATAGGAAGTGATAAGGCACATGTCTTCTTAGAGTTACAATACAAATAGGAAATGAGACACATATCCTCATGATCCCATGATCTTCTCCATTCAAATTGGAATTTGGCCTTAGGAGGCCAAGTAAGACCCTTCTAGAATCTCCAAAATAAACCTACACACGTCACAAAACTCATAACACATATATAGATATATGAAACCATGTTAATTTTCTAGTTTTTGATCATAAATTCACTTTAAATATATAAAATAAATAACTTTGGAAAACAAGGATCCTAACCCATATATTTCTGAAAATGGTTACTTGATGTAGGGTTTTAGGTCAGATAGTTATGAAATGCGAGCTAAATGGTTATGACATAATGGAAATATGTATGAATATGGAAAACAATTTTGAGACTCAACATACCCCCCAACTAAAGTTGTTGCATGTCCTCATGCAACTATTGCATTGATTCATTTGTCCATGAGTTGATCTTTTATGAGTTTTGACTTGTATAGATTATTTCCAAACTTTGCTTCATGATATTTTCTTTTGACAAAGTATAATACATTTTATTGCAACATTTTTTTCTTGTGGTTGGTTCTTGTGTGACAAATTATTTTTGAGAAATGGTTCTTGTGTAACAATGATTTTTTTTCTTTGTTGCATCAAAGTTCATGAAAACATTTAGAATCAAATACTATAATAACTCATCAATGAATTGATAATTTTCAAATAATATAATCTTTTGGAATCATAATGCAACAATAGTTGGTTGGGAAGTATATGTGGGTTGGAATGAAATGAAAATGTGTGATAGTGTATGACATGTGAATATGAAATGATGTCCCTTCCCCCCAACTAAAGATATGACAATGTGAAAAAGGGGGCGAGAAATTTTTCCAAAGTTACAATTTTAGAATTCTAAGGAATTATATGACTAAAAATTAGAAAACCACATACCTTCATTTACCTTAAATGTGGATGAGTTGTGTATACTGAAAAGTGTGGTTGTTGATGTTGTTGGATCATGAAGTATGTAAACAAAGGAATTTGATCTGCTTCTTTGTTCTCTTTATGGTGATGACAAGATTGGGATCTTTTTTGTAGCTAATACAAATTGATTCCTGCTACCAACTGTTGAAATGATGTAGTCTTTAATCGTTACAAAATCTGATGGTACAATTCTAGTCATGCGAATAAATGTGTTGATGTCGAGCATGAAGAGAAGTCATTGGATTACCGACCATTGATGAATGTCATTAACCAATGCGAGGAACACTCATCATTAATGTCAATGAGTGCCAAGGTACCTAAGTACATCTTGCGAAGTGTGAATAGATGAGCTAATGTCGAGCCACTTGCAAGATCTAATGATCAAGGGACATTGATGTATTCCCATGATTTTCAGCGAGATAACTTTTCATTAATGCATACAAACCTGAAGGTACTAATAAGGACTCTAGTCTTGGACGTAGATAATGTGTTGATGTCAATAGGCCAAGACTTGTTAGAAGGGAGGCATTAAGGAATCCTCCATCATCTAACGCGAGCATAAAAGAATATATCTATATATATATATATATATATATATATTTGGACTATGGATGAAAATTTTTGCAGTGGATCAAGTTTTATTTGACAAAATGGAAATAGAAATGGAAATGGAATGAATCGGCTTTGTAGAGGAGTTGAATGGTTTTATTGTTGTGTTACAGGTTAGTGAAAGCAGGGTAGGAAAATATAATGGTTGTGAAAAAATAATGATTAGTGAAGTAAAATGAGACAAGGATATGACTAAGTAGAAATGCAATATCGAATGTAAAGGGAAATGAGGTGATTTTTTTTTTTTTTTAAGTACATATATATAATGGAGATGATGGCATCTGAAATAAGTGTTGGATCTTATCTGCATTGGCATGTGCTCATACATCTATGTTTTGTTGTTGATCATCTTCTTGTAAAAGAAATGTGGTCTCTGAGAGAGACACTGTTCGCTTGTAGTCATTTGTCTTTCCTTCTGGAACCTGCAAAAAAAAACTAGTACTTCTTCTGCAATGGAACGTAAGATTATCAAAAGGGAGAGGTGATCAATCTCTCTGGTTATGATATTTACAAAAAAAAACTGAGAATTGGTACTAATAAAACAAGTTCAAGAAGAAAAATCAAAAGAATTTATACCTGTGTCAAAACTAGTACCTCAAGTTACTTGTTATGCATTTTCAGCAATTTCTTCCTTTTTTTACTGTTTCAAACTCTGATGATAGCTTTCTCATTGTGTAGATATCATGTTTTTAAATAAACCATCAAAACAACTTTTTCTATTTACTTCAATCATGAATTTCAAAATATATATATATATATAATATATATATATATATATATATATATATATATATATATATATATATATATATATATATATATATATTATTTTTTTTGATACTATGTCAAAATTTTATGTGAATTAAAAAATTTCAATCTCCACAAGAACTCATGACCTCTATTATGCAATTTGAATGAATTACCAATAGATCACAAGAAATATTTATGAATTTAATGGAATTTTGTTCATATAATTATTTAAAACAACAAAACTTGACAAGTGGTCAAATTAAATCCAAGACTTTTAGGAAAATGAGATTCCAAAATATTTGTCAAATCATTTTTTATATCTTTTGAACTCATCATTTTTTCCCTCTAAATCCAAGATTTTTAGGAAAATGAGATTCCAAAATATTTGCCAAAGAATTTCTCATATCTTTTGAATTCATCCATATTTCCCAAATAGTGGATCTCATAACCAGTTTTTATACTATAAAAGTTCTGAAATTGTTCATGATTTCTTTATTGTTTTTGTTGCAGGTTGCAAGCATGGAGAGAATTCATAACTTTTGCAGTATATATATATATATATATATATATATATATATATATATATATATATATATATATTTGCAGGAATAGAGGGCATGGAGATGCTTCCTTGAAGGCTTGTGTGAGACTTCATGGCTTTGTCGTGGAGGATCTACCTCTTGTAGATAAAAAAAAATCGAATTTTCTTCTTCCATCATGGCCACAACTCTTTGTGCAATGAAAATCCGTTTTTCCTCACGTAGTCTAAAAATTAAGGCTCCAAAGAACCACGAATTTCTCCCAAACTCTTGTGAAATTGAGGAAACCATTTATGGGTTACTTAATTCACCCCGATGTGAGAAAAAACCCATGTCTCGGTTTTTCCAGATACGCCCTCAGTTGATCAGAAAACGTGTTTCAAAATTGACCTTTTAAGTAATTACGCATTTCCATTTTAATGCTCTGTGAGTTTTTTTTTATTTTATGTAATTTTTTGATCCTCCACATCACACAAAGTGTAGGAGGAGACACAAAGTGTAGGAGGAGAGCATACTTCAAAATTTTATTTTATTAACATAGTCAAGATTTTATCAATCGATTCCTCTGTAAATTTTGCAAAAATAAAATGAAAATGATCAATCTCATACCTTAAATTATCGCTCATGATCTTCGCTTGTGCTCCTTGTTCTCAATCATTTGTTTTATTGCAAATATTTCCTGCCAAGGGTTAGTAAATCGGTGATTCTTACTGCACCACAAAACATCAAATTTATCCTTAAAATTATAGAAACTATTTTTTTTTAACAAAATTAAAAATTCTAAAATTCTAGCCAAGCTTGGTTTTATTTTTATTTTTCCTATCTATCTAAAAAACTATCTTTTGTTTTTTTTTTTAAGAATATGAATGCTTCCAATGAAGCCATTTACGGATTATAATATTTAAAATATTTGTATCCAAATTTATGAAATGTACCTGATTTTTTGTAAGGATATGAAAAATCGTCTTGATCTTTCGATTTGTCGCAAGGATCTCTTGAAGAATAGATGAATGGTGTGGCGCAATCGCTTTTTGATACCATTCCTCAATGTAGTCTTTGGGTTTCATTCTAAACCCTTTGTCCATAAATGGTTTGTAAAAACTAAAAAAAATAAAAATAAAAGACACTCTAGACTGAAAGCTAGTTCCTATGCACACTTCCTCGGCAACAGTGCCAAAATGTTGGGACAAAATAATTTCCTGTCATTTAATTTGTCAACCCAGGGGTTTCCTAAACTTGTGAAGCATGTGTGCATTGTATGTGCTAGAAATTGTCTTTCATTTTAGATCAATCTAAATACAAAATAACAAAAACCAATTCATCTAATCTATGAAATCAAATAATGAAAATGAAATTCAACTAACCTATGAAATCAAGTAATGAAAAGAAAGAAAAAAAAATTCAAGAGAAAATATAGCATGTGCAATCACACTTGTAGGAATTGAAATCTCAATCTAAGAAAGCATTTCAAAGCATGTAAAGAAAAACAACTAAGGTACGTTCAATCACTCCAGCATCCAATATGGAAGTATGATAGAATCACCCTATTGAGATGATGTACAAGCAACCGATTATACTTTAGTCTTTAAATCTAGGAAAAAAATTAAAGAATGCAGAGGGAAAACTCAATAATTGTATAGGTTAGACATTCGAGCTCCCAATTGTGAAGTATGACAAGTCACCTTCTTGGTCTGATCTTTAGGAACACCCAATTATAGAATTGACTAAGGATCTAAATCTAGAAAACAATGTAAAAGCATGTAAAAGAAAAACTCAATGATTGCATACGTTAGACATTCGAGCACCCAATTGTGAAGTATGACAAGTCACCTTCTTGGCATGATCTTTAGGAACACTCAATTATACAATTACTGAAGAATTGATATAGGAAAGTAAATAACAAAACATGAAAAGGAAAACTCAATTATTGCATAGGTTAAATACTTGAGCATGCAATTTGGAGGTATGACAAAGTCACCGTCTTAAC
Organism: Pinus albicaulis; assembly: GCA_034641835.2. Taxonomy (NCBI): domain Eukaryota; kingdom Viridiplantae; phylum Streptophyta; class Pinopsida; order Pinales; family Pinaceae; genus Pinus; species Pinus albicaulis. The sequence goes on along the minus strand of CM076575.1, from coordinate 1,698,654,367 downwards.
ATGATCTTTCGAAGCATTCAATTATACACATAATTGAGGATCTAATCTAAGAAAACGGTGTAAAAACATGTAAAGAACTAAAAAAATGTGAGCTCTAACGCCTCAAACATAATCCAATTGGAAAATTAAAAAATCTACTTTCTTGAGATGTTCTAGGAAAGCAAAGATTACATAGTCATTCTAAAACAAATACTAAGAAAGAAAATAAATTTTAATCTATAAAAGAAAGTAAATCTCACATATTTTAGGTAGCTAGTCCAAAAGTATGAGATATGGTAAATCGAGATGCTCCATGTGTAAGCAAAACCAAGTCAAAGTGAAAGAACATTCATGAGTAAGGTGCCACAATTTAATTCTCTATTCAAAGCTTGAGAATAACTCCATTTTACAGATGATTGATAGGAGAAATCTTCCCCTATTTATACAAGAAGATGAGAAGTTATCTCATCAATGAGAGCCCATGAATCTCTCCCTATATCTCCAGAGTTACAATCCAAATAGGAAGTGATAAGGAACATGTCTTCTTAGAGTTACAATACAAATAGGAAATGAGACACATATCCTCTGATCCTATGATCTTCTCCATTCAAATTGGAATTTGGCTTTAGGAGGCCAAGTAGTACCCTTCTAGAATCTCCAAAATATGCCTACACATGTCACAAAACTCATAACACATATATAGATATATGAAACCATGTTAATTTTCTAGTTTTTAATCATAAATTCACTTTAAATACATAAAATAAATAACTTTGGAAAACAAGGATCCTAACCCATATATTTATGAAAACGGTTACTTGATGTAGGGTTTAGGTCAGATAGTTATGAAATGAGAGCTGAATGGTTATGACATAATGGAAATATGTATGAATATGGAAAAAAAATTTAAGACTCAACAAGCATCTAGCCAACAAGTGCAAAAGGATGTGATGTTGGAAGAATACTAATCGATCATGAAGAATGATTTTTGGAAGATTGTGCCTAGACCTGAAGGAAAGTTCAAAGTGTCCTCTAAATGGGTATACAATATCAAGTATGTAGTAGATAGCAGTATTGAAAAATACAAGGTGAGATTTGTGCCTAGAGGGCTCTCCTAGAAAGAGGGAAAGATTATGATGTGACTTTTAGTCCAGTTACTAGGTACACTACCATTAGAACTATTATTTTAGTATTCCTTCTTATATGGATTTGAATTTACATCAAATGGATGTAAATATTTATTTTCTTAATGGCGTAATTGAAGAAGAAGTCTACATAAAGCAACCTTAAGGTTTTGAGGTCCATGGTAGAGAGTCTCACGTTTACAAGTTGAAGAAATACTTGAATGGGCTTAAGCAAGCATGAAGAGCCTGTTGTACATGAATTGAGAAGACTTGGTTTCTCCAAAAGTGATGTTGATCCAAACTTGTACTTCAAGGTCGAAAATAATGAAACTATGATTTTATTATTGTATGTTGATGAATCATTTTTGAAAGGTATGGAGCATCTTATTAATCGATGTAAGAGGTAATTTTCCTATGAAATTGATATGAAATATGTTGGTTTGATGCACTATTATTTGGGGATATAAGTATCATAGAGGCTTGAAAAAATATTTCTTGGTGAAGGAAAATATATCATTGAGATCTTACAGAATTTTGGAATGGTGGACTGTAAGTCGATGCCAACTCCCATGGTTAGAAATCTGAGAATGTTGAGAGAAAATAAGTTTTATTTGGTAGATCCATCCACGTATTAGAAGATGATTGGCTCATTGATTTTTTTGGTTAATAATAGACTGGAGATTTTCTTTGCACTGAACACGTTGAGCTAGTTCTAGGTGGAACCAAGACATTATCATTGGATAGAAATAAATCACATATTAAGATATTTTCATGGTACAATTGAATTTGGCTTGAGATTTGTCTCAAAAAGTGACATACAACTACAGGGATATACAGATGCAGATTGGGCAGGGGGTGTTGAAGACAAGAAGAGAACCTTCAAAGGTCACTTAGGTTTGGGATCCATTATGATTCCATGTATGAGCAGGACAATGACATATGTCAAACTCAATACTTCAAAGGAAGAATATATTACAACGCACTTAGTGAGTTGTGAAGAAGTATGGCTCCAAAAGTTACTCATGGGACTATTTCATCATGTGCTTGAGTTGACTGTGATATAATCTGATAATAAAAAATGTGTGAAGTTTATAGAGAATCCAGATTTCCATGACAGTTTGAAGCACATCAAGATCAAGTATCAATTCATCTGTGACATGGTGTAAAAGGGAGTAGTGAAGCTTCATTATGTCTCCACTAATGAGAAGATTGTTGATATTCTTACAAAGCCTCTATCCCGAGTGAAGTTTGTATACTTCAAAGAAAATATTGGAATTAAGGAGAATACCTTTCTCATTTAGAGGGAATTTTGTTGAGATAGAATTGTGGACTAACATTCTCACAGTGTCAATTACTGTGACCTGCATTAGGGATATTATCCCTGTGTTAATTACATTGACCCAAATTAGGGAAAAAGGCTTGACAAAGGACTAACACTCTTTGTGTGTCATATATGAGCTAAATTAGGAAGAATGGTCCTGGAGCATCATATTCATTTAGCATCGGGTTGTGAATTGTGTTGCTAGAGTTTAAACTTTGGTGATTCACCATGTGTCATTGACCTGAATGATAGTGAACCAAGACTATTCTAGATTACATGTTTTAGGTACACACCTGAATTATGGAAACTAATTGTATATTGAATGATATCCCATGTGTCTAAAGTACTAACCCGAATTATTGTGACAAAAAACCGTAGGTATTGAATACTAACTCAAATGATGGGATTAGTTCATGCAGTTGATTTACCATGTGTCTAAAGTACTGATATGAATTATGGTGAGGATATACCATAAGTCCGAAGTGCTAACTAAAATTATGGTAAATGATTTAATGCTATTATATTTCCATGTGTCACAATTGTGACTTGATTATGGTGATAATTTGTTATAACCTTTTCTTAGAGAATTTTTTTCACAAGAAGAACATTTATCTAGTCATTATGAATACCTCCCTAGCTAAGAGGGAGTTTTGAGTTTTGTAGTTATGGTTGGTCTTCATAATTTATATTTTATCCCTTATAATGTATAAATAATTTGTAATGAATTTTCTTCATGTCATTTTGAATATTTATCCCTTGAAAGAATTATTGTAACACATTTTCTTCATGTCAAATTTAAAAGAGACAATTTTGAAATTTGAATTTTGAATTTTTGGCTCCAAAATAGTCAAGTCAGTCACAATGAAGAGACATACCCAATCACAAAGGTAGAACACTATATAAAAGCATTCGACCTTCTCCATAAATACACCATTCGACCTCACACAACAAATATTTTTTGGGAATCCAAGCCAAGGAAAAGAAGGAAAGGAAGGATGAATATCTCTCTCTCTCTAGCTCACATTTCTCTCTCTAGATCTTGCATTTGTGAATTTTGGGTGGGCCGAGTTACAGGGCTGAATTTGTAGGGTTGAGTTGCAGGGCTAAGCTGCAAGGAAATTTGAAGGCTTGACTTGAGGGTTGTGGACCAAATTTTACCATTTAAGCTTTGTTGGTCAGTTTGACCTCATATTTGACTAGTTACATTATATATATATATATATCTCTTGTTCAAATAAAGTGTTTCTCTAGAAGTAGGTTGTTGGGTTTTCACCCAAGTGTGTTTTCCCATGGTATACCTTGTGCTCTCTTTGTGCATTGTGATCTCTACTATCTTTATGGTTTTATGGTTGAATTTCTAAAGTGTAAATTCTTAATAATAAATTGGAATTGTTAAAAGAAGATCTATATCATTTGAAGTAATTACCAGTATTTCCAAAACATTGTACTTGTATCTACTACAATTGAAAACTCAACATCCTATACGCTTCGAAATCATGTAGGGTCCATAGAATTTGGGCTTCAATTTATTTGCCCCTTTAATTTTAAGTGATGATTTCTAGTAGGGTTGTAGATGAAGGTATACCAAGTCTTCTGCCTCAAAGTTATGCTTCATCTGATAATTTTCTGCATAAAAAATTTTTTGGTTTTGATCCATCTACAAATTATTTGAGGATTCACAATACATCCTCGGTCTCCTGAATCCAATCCTTAGCTTTAGGTTCCTCGTTGTCTCCAAGCAGTTGATCCAAAAATTTTGTGCATCATACCCATAAAATTATCTAAAGGGTTTCATCCCAATTGACATGTGATAAGTGGTGTTATAACAATGTTTTCCTAAGTGTAACTACTTTATCCAAGCTTTATGTTGGTCTGACACATAGTTTCTTAGATATCCCACTAGCCATTTGTTGAATATCTTGGTCTTTCATCTATATGTGGGTGGTAACTAGTACTCAACATTAAATTTGTCCCAATTAACCTGAATAATTCCTGCCAATATCGTCCCATGAATCTGCGACCCTTGTTGCTGACAATGGTGTTTGGAAATGCATGCAATTGAAATATATCTCTAAAGAATAACTTTTCTACCTGTGATGTTGAATTTCAGGGAGGCATGGAAAAAAAATTTGTAAACTTTGTGAGCGTATCAACCACCACATAAATGTAGTCCTTCCCCTACACTTGAGGTCACACTGTGATGAAATCCATTCAAATTCTTTCCCATTTTTTCTCCGGAATGGGAAGTGGATAATGTAACCCTTCCAGATGAGTATGATATACTTTACTGTGTTGGAATATTTTTCACTCCCTCATGAATATCAATACATCTATCTTAAGGCCCTTCCACGTGAATCTTTCCCTGACATTCCTGTAAGTTTTTAAATACCCTCGGTGCCCTACTAATGGTGAGTTGTGCGTTGCATATTGTATCATATTATTTTTAAGTTGAGATCTTGGTACTAGGTAGATCACATATTTGTATAACTGATATCACCACCAACATAGTACTTGTCATCCTAGGTCATTCCATCGAGGATCTCAAAAGAAATTTTTTTATTGGAGTACGCAAGTAGCAGGAGAGATTTCGAGTCAGTTGAAATATCCATGAGAGAGAGAGAGTGGGTAATACTATAGAAAGGGAATAGACTACCACATTTTTATTTCCCTTAACATATTCAATCTCAAAATCATATCCTTGAAGTTTACTTATCTACTTCTATTGTTGCTTACTCAAGTCTTTCTGCTCCACGAAGAACCTTAAGTTATTATTATTTTCCTTCACCTTAAACCTATTCCCCACCAAGTCTTGTCTCAATTTAGCTAATGCATGCATGATGGCCAGCATATCCTTATCATATATTGATAAATTCCGCTCATATTCCCTGATTTTGAACTCTCAAAAATAATGGGATGGTTATTCTGCATCAACACGAATCATATCCCTGTCCCTGAAGCATCACACTCAAGAAATAATGATTAAGTGAATTCCGGTAAATATAGCACAAGAAATGAACTCATCACCTATTTTATCCTCTCAAAGGTAACTTGTTCCTCATTTATGAAATTTAAATATCCCTTCATAGTCAAGTATATAAGAGGCACCATCAACTGTGAGAACCCCTTAACAAACTTCTCGTAATATTTGTAGAGTCCCAGGAATATTTTTAGATCTATAACATTCTTGGGGGTAGGCCACTTGATGATTTCCATGATTTAATCCCGATGTACATGTAACCCACCTCTCCCGATCACATGCCACAAATAAAGCATCTCATTCATGACAAAATCACATTTCGAAATGTTAGCGTAGAGTTATTAGTCTTCCAAAATTCCCAACACCTCATCCATGTCCCTGAGATGATATTCCCAAGTTCTACTATAAATTAGTATGTCATTGTTGGCAATATGATGCAATGAGTTGTCCTTGATGGCAACCTACTTGATGAAGTTGTCCTTGATAGAAACTGACTTGATGAGTTGTCTTTGGATAGCAACCTATTTGTTAATGATGTAAATCTGATGTATCTATAGAGAAGTTCAGAAGTAACAAAGAAAGAAATTCCAGTAAGTGCCAAAGTAATGATAAATAAGATATGTCACAAAGCATACGCAGGTTTGTAAAGGCAAAGTAGTGTATGTACGCATAAAAGTACGTACCAAGTAGCGTATGCCTATTTGCGCTCTAAATTTATAAAACCAGGGGACATGACCATGGTATTGGCCCACAGTATTGAGCGTTGGATTATCTATTTGATCCCATCCAGGAATACCATCAGCGGTTAAGTGGTTTTGACTCATGGTATTGATAAAGGCTAAAACTATATAAGGAGAAGAGGATCATAGTGCAATGTGCGCATGAAAAGGAAAAAGATATTGAGGAATAAATCTCTTTGAGAGATATCTGCATGGTTGAACTCTGTTTCTGATAGATCTAAATTTATGATGCACCCATGGATATGATGAAGGTTCAAGATCTCTAGATTTAGAAATGATGAATCTCTAGGCTGATTTGCAAAAGAAATGATGAAGAACTGGATCAAGTCTGCTGATGATAATGAAGAAATATGGGTAAGTTTATAGATCTGGTATATTCTGCAAAGTTTACCATTTACAGGTCTATACGCTAGTTTGTCTTGGTAAAAGCACGTGTATACGTGGGTTCTCTTAATAAAAAGCGCATATGGAAGTTAGGGTTTCTGAAGCTTATTTACAGATATTTCTTCTGTGATTTCTATTTTCTCTCTGCTATCGGTCAATGAAGTCTTCTTGAAGTTCTGGCTTGATTGAATATGGAGTATGCTGCTGATTTCATAATAAACAAATCTAATAACTGTTTCAGAAAACATGATGAAGGATGAGTGACTAGCTAAACATTTCTGCATTGTTGATAGATTGTCTAAATTAAAAGTTTCAGATCTGAATATGAGTCTAAAAATATTCTGAAATAAAGCATACGCTAGTTGGTGAAAATAAAAGCACGTGTATACGCGGAAACTGTGAAGAAAAGTCGCGTATTATTTCAAGAATAAATAAAAACTAGCATGCACAGAAGCATACGCAGGTTGGTGTGAAGAAAGACGCGTATATACGCGGGTTACATAAAGAAAAACAGCGTATGGTATCTGAATTAATGGTTGTTCAAGGTTGAATATGTATCTGATTATCTACCCTGATTTCTGGGTTATTTCTAATATTCTGGTTACAGTGGTCTTACTGTTCTGATTGAAGTTTTGGGCAAAGTATGGTTGTTAATGTTAAGGGGTTGTGTTGAAGTTTTTTAGATCCAGTATGAAAATTGATGAAACGTGATCTGCAATGGGTCTGAGAGTTGAAGCCCTTAGTATGGAAGTAGAAGCTTTCAGCCAGTAGAAGCTGGTGTTGAAATCAGGGGGTCGAAGCTCCCTTCCAGGAGAGGCTGGTAAACGAGATCAGGGGGTTGGAGCTCCCTTCCAGTTGCAGTTGGAAAACGAGAGAAGGTTGCAGCCTTCTGCAGGTAGAAGCCTGCATACTGGTATAAGTCTGCATCAGTACAATGTTGTAAAAGGTTTTCTATATAATAAAGATTGAAGACAGAGACGACAGCAGCGGTGGTTTTCTCCCGAATTGGGTTTCCACCTTAACATATTGGTGTTCATGTGTGTGATGCTTTACATTGTTGATTATTGCTCATTAATTTTGATTATCTAGCCTTATTCATAACTGATAAATCTGTTTAAAAGACTGTTCCTGAGAAATTCTCTAAATCTGAAAGGTGAATCAGTATACGCTAGTTTCCTTCTATATTTATGCGTGCATGCGCTAGTTTAGTTCATAAAAACTACGTATGGAAATCTGCTCAAAGAAAAGGTTGAATTTATTTTATAAATTCTAAATACTGATTCACCCCCCCTCTCAATATTTTTCCCAAAAATTGGTATCAAAGCAGGTCCTTCTGAAAAATCTTAGCCGCTAGAAGGAAGATCAAACAAGATGAACAATCAAGATGGAATAGCATCTATCAGGCCTCTGCTCTTCAATGGAAACAATTTAATCTTCTGGAAAACAAGAATGAGATCCTATCTTCAGTCTCTGGGAGCAGATGTATGGGCTATTGTTGAAGGAGGATATCAATATCCAGCCGCAGTACCAACAGATCCAACGGCAATAAAGAATTATGAAACAAATGCGAAGGCAGTCAGTGCTCTATTAGGAAGTCTAACTGAATCAAAATTTGTCAAAGTCATGCAGCTGGATACAACAAAGTCAATATGGGAAAAAATCATTCTAAGTTATGAAGGTGATGCAAAGGTAAAAATTGCTAAACTCCAAACTCTCAGAATTCAATATGAGAATCTAAAAATGCATAATGAGGAGAGCATTGCCAATTTCTTTTTACGTCTTGAAGATATTGTAAATTGTATGACAAAAACGGGGGAAACTATAACTGAATCTACTTTGGTTGAGAAATTTTTAAGATCACTAACGGCAAAATTTGAGTCAAAAGTTTTTGCTCTTGACGAAAAGCAAGATCTTCAAAATCTTACTGTGGTGCAACTTCATGGCATACTAACTACATGTGAAATGAGAGAAGGAGGACCATTTGAAGTCAAAGAAGTTGTCTTTAGAGCTTCTAAAAAAGGGAAAGAAGTACAAGAGACAGAAGGATCAGGGTATATCTCAGAAGAAGATGAGGTAAATTTTGTAAAGAAACTCCAACTTGGCACAGGACAGTTCAGAGGTAAGCTTCCTTTCAAATGTTTTTCTTGTGGAAGAGTTAGTCATTATGCTGCTAAGTGTCCTCATAAAGAAACACATGAAAAAGGGAAGGAAGTAGCAAGAAGGAATAAGAATCGGTTTAGCACTAGAAAAAGTTACTATACTCATGAAGACAGTGATGGGTTATCTGACAGTGAAGAAGAATGTGAACAAGATCTTAGACTTCTCATGGCATTTGAAAAAGAATATAGAGAAGAAAAAGATACTTTTATGGATGCTTTAGAGGACAATGTTTTTCTTAATGAAATCAATCAACTCAAAATATGCTTAGAAGAAAGAAAAATATCCATAGAAACTCTGAAAAATCAGCTTGAAGAAAAGGAGAAACACAATGAGAAATTAGAATGTGAAATAGTAAAGTCTAAGAAAAGAAATTGAGAAAGTAAAGACTTTGAATCTTAGATTTGCTAAAGGATCTAAAACCTTAGATGAGATTATCAAGGTACAACGTTCTCCTTTTATAAAGACAGGTCTTGGATATATCGGAGAATCTTCTCAGACTTCAGCACCAAATTATCTAAAAGCAGCTATAGCCAGTATACAACATCTTGCCACTTAGCAAGGGAATAAAGAATCTTCACAGGTAAAGCATGACCATCTCAATTCAAAGAACACTAACAAGAATACCTTTCAAAGAAACACCAACCAACAAGTAAATTCAAGTAGAATATTTCATGATCGCAGAAATTTCTTCTTCAATGGACAATGTTTCTCATGTCACAATTTTGGTCATAAATTTATTCAATGTGTTGCATATAAAACCATCATGACAAGAGAAGCAAGAAAGAAAAGGATTGATATTGGAACAAAGAAGAATACCTATAACAAATTTTCTCCTCTTCAAAATGAAGTTGAATGTGCTTATTGCAATAACTTTGGCCATGAACAATCTGAATGTAGGGGCAAAGTCTAGCCAAAAGAGCAATTTCCTTCAAGCTCCAAAGTGTGGAAAAATAAGGAATTACAGGTTGAAAATTGTGGCATAGCTTTATTTGCAGAAGGTGAAGAAAATCAATGGTATTTTGATAGTGGATGCTCAAAACACATGACAGGTGACAAAAACAAACTTCTTGCATATAGTGCTCTAGAAAAGGAAAAGAATGTTACATTTGGAAATGATACTCTTGTTGTCATTAAGGGAAAAGGTTCTGTTTTTCTAAAAGAAAAGGTGAAAGCTAATAATGTCATGTATGTGGATGGATTAAAGCATAACCTGTTAAGTGTAAGTCAAATGTTGGATCAAGGAACTGAAGTTGTCTTTAGTTCAAAAGAATGTGTGGTACGTGATCTTGATACAGGTAAAACAATTATAAAAGGAAACAGAACTCCAAGCAACCTGTATGTATTGAAGAACTGCAAAGAACAATGTTACTTGAGTAAATCTTCAGAAAATTGGCTATGGCATAGAAGGTTGGGGCATGTGAGCTTCTCTCAAATCAACAAATCAAGAAGACTTACAGATGTTCGTGATCTTCCCAATATTACTCTACCTAAAAGTATCATATGCAAATCTTGCTAATTCGATAAGCAAAACAGAGTACAATTTAATGCCAAGGAAGGATCATAAAGTAAGCCTCTTGAACTCATTCATACTGACATATGTGGACCTGTGAGGAAAAAGTCACCACGTGGTGAACAATATTATATCTTATTTATTGAAGATTTCTCTAGAATGTGTTGGATTGGGTTGATTAAACACAAAGATGAAGCATTTGAGAAATTTCAGATCTTCAAAGCACTGGTTGAAAATGAATTAGATCTAAAAATCAAGTGTCTTAGATTTGATCAAGGAGGAGTATATACATCAGATGAATTCCTTGAATTTTGTGAACAACATGTCATAAAAAGACAGTTTTCTATAGCTGGCACTTCACAACAAAATGGCATAGCAGAAAGAATGAATAGAACAGTTCAACAAATGGCTAGAGCTATTCTTGATGATTCCGGAACACCTGACACATTTTGGGGAGAAGCAGCACATACAACAGTAAATATTCTTAACAAGGCACATGTTCGTGTAAATAGTGATAAAACTCCATATGAACTCTGGTATGGTAATCCTCCCACTGTGAAGAATTTTAGAGTTTTTGGAAGCAAATTCTTTATCAAAAATAATAATGAAAAACTTGGCAAGTTTGAACCCAGAGCAGATGAAGGAATACTTCTTGGTTACTCCTCTAGGAGTAGAGCATATAAATGTTACAATAAAAGACTTTGGAAGATTGTTGAATGTATTGATGTTGTTATTGATGTGTCTCCTGCAGCTCCAAAAGAAGAAAAACAAACAATAGATGAAGACAATGGTGACATATATCCTTCTACATCAAATAGAAATGATATAGACAGTGAACCCAATGAAGAACCCGAAGATGATTTATCTAGAAAAGCTCCATCCAGATATGTTCAAAAGAATCATCCGGAATCTCAAATTTTGTGAGAAAAGGGATCAGGTGTACAAACAAGAAGGACTCTTGTGGGATCTTCTAGTTATCTGGCATTTCTATCCACTATTGAACCACAAAATGTCAATCAAGCTAGCAAAGATGAATGTTGGATTCAAGCCATGAATGAAGAGCTTGATCAAATTGAAAAGAATCACACTTGGGAATTAATACCAAGACCTCATGACAAAAATGTCATTGGAACTAAATGAATATTCAAAAACAAGCTAAATAAGAATGGGGATGTTATAAGAAATAAAGCTAGACTTGTTTACAAGGGGTATGCTCAACAAGAAGGTATATAATTTGAAGAAACTTTTGCTCCTGTAGCTAGACTTGAAGCCATAAGAATGTTTCTTGCTTTTTCCAGCTTCCAACAAATCAAAGTTTATCAAATGGATGTTAAATATGCTTTTCTCAATGGTGATCTAGAAGAAGAAGTTTATATAGAACAACCAGAAGGATTCATTTTGGGAAATGATGAAAAACTTGTTTGTAGACTTAAAAAGGCTCTATATGGTCTCAAACAAGCTCCAAGGGCATGGTATTATCGTCTCGACAAATATCTTCATCAACAAGGATTTTCAAAGGGGTCTGCTGATAGCAACTTATACACAAAAACTGAAAATGATAAACTATTGATTGTGGTTGTATATGTTGATGATATCATTTTTGGAAGTAATGAAGAGTCTATGAGTCAGAAATTTGCTTCTGATATGCAGCAATAATTTGAAATGTCTTTACTTGGGGAACTAACATTCTTTCTTGGCTTGCAAGTGCAACAAGCAACAGATGGCATATTCTTATCACAAGAAAAATATCTTAAGCAAATTCTGAAGAAGTATGGCATGGAAGAGTGCAAACCTGTAAGTACACCAATGATAACCGGATGTAATCTCAGTTCTCATGATGATTCTCCAATGGTGAATCAACCAGAAAATAGATCTATGATAGGAAGTCTACTTTATCTCACTGGGACTAGACCAGACATTATGCATGTAGTTGGGATTGTTGGACGATTCCAGGCTAATCCAAAAGAGTCTCACCTTCAGGCTGTCAAAAGAATATTCAAATATCTACAAGGAACTCAAGACTTTGGACTATGGTATCCAAATAATGCTAATCTCACTCTTCATGCTTACACTAATGCAGATTGGGCTGGAAATGTTGATGATTGGAAAAGCACTAGTGGTGGTGCATTCTATATGGGGCCTCAGTTAGTATCTTGGTTCAGCAAGAAGCAAAGCTCTATTGCCTTCTCTACCGCAGAAGAATAATATGTAGCTGCCGCATCATGTTGCACTCAACTTCTTTGGATGATGCAAACCTTACAAGACATTCAAATCAAATGTTCACCTCCTATCTCCATTATGTGTGATAATACAAGTGCCATCAGTATCTCAAAGAATCCTGTTATGAATTCCAAGACCAAGCACATTCCCATCAAGTATCACTTCTTACATGAACAAGTGCTTGAACAAAAGGTGAAGTTGGAGTATGTTCCCTCCAAAGAACAAGTTGCTGATATTTTTACCAAACCTTTACCCACGGAAGCATTCGAATATCTCAGATAGAAGCTAGGAGTAGTCTCTTCCATGCAGAAGATAGGATCTACTTAAATACAGAAGATTAACATGGATACACGAATTTCCTGGAGGACAGTCGCGTATATACGCACGTTTATACATAGAAAACTGCGTATGGGTGTTTGCTGACAAAAAAAATTTTGGGTCAGCATTCTTCAGCACAACTGTGGTGTTGTTGGGTATCTCTAGTGATGTTTCAGCTCTCATATTTTTGTTTCATTCTCTGATATTTGATGATGATGCCTTGATGATTTGTTGTTGAAAGTGTTCAGGATGCACAAGCTAAGGGGGAGCTTTGGTCATATGGAAAGGATGCATTGTTGGAATTCTAATTATTTGTTGTGGTCTGATCTCATGCTTGAGATTCTTTTGTCTTGATTGTATAAGTTATTTCTATAATTTGATGAAAATGTCATGTTAAGACCTATGATGTAAAATTGTAATATTCAGTCATGTAAGGACTTGTTCGAATTTGTAAACCCACTTGGTTGGGTAGTTGAGTCAAATATGTAAATACACTTGGTTGGATCATTGATGTAAGTATGAGTCCTTGGTGATGGGATGAGTTATAGATTCATGTACTTCATTGAAAAAATATGTTTTGAAAATTCAGCATAAACTCAGGGGGAGCATGATACCTTCAGTGCACATCAGATCTACAGAGCTCATCCTTTTACAAGGGAAGAAAAACCTTGTGTTGGTTTTGATCCGCCCTTTGCCCTTGATGTCAAAGGGGGAGAGTATTATGTATTATGGTGTTTGAATAATGGTGATGTTAGTATCAAACACTATCATGGTTGCCATCAAGTCCAAAGGGGGAGATTGTTGGCAATATGATGCAATGTGTTGTCCTTGATGGCAACCTACTTGATGAAGTTGTCCTTGATGGAAACTGACTTGATGAGTTGTCTTTGGATAGCAACCTATTTGTTAATGATGTAAATCTAATGTATCTACATAGAATTTCAGAATTAACAAAGAAATAAATTCCAGTAAGTGCCAGAGTAATGATGAATAATATATGTCACAAAGCATACGTGGGTTTGTAAATGAAAAGTAGGGTATGTACGCGTAAAAGTCATACCAAGTACCGTATGCCTATTTACGCTGTAAATTTATAAAACCAGGGGACATGACCATGGTATTGGCCCACAGTATTGATCGTTGGATTATCTATTTATTCCCATCCAAGAATACCATCAGTGGTTAAGTGGTTTTGACTCATGGTATTGATAAACTCTAAAACTATATAAGGAGAAGAGGATCATAGTTCAATGTGTGCATGAAAAAGAGAAAAAAAAATCTATTGAGGAATAAATCTCTTTGAGAGATATCTGCATGGTTGAACTCTGTTTCTGATAGAACTAAATTAATGATGCACCCATAGATATGATGAAGGTTCAAGATCTCTAGATCTAGAAATGATGAATCTCTAAGTTGATCTGCAAAATAAATGATGAAGAACTGGCGCAAGTCTACTGATGATAATGAAGAAATCTGGGTAAGCTTATAGATCTGGTATATTTTGTAAAGTCTACCATTTACATATCTATATGCTATTTTTTCTTGGTAAAAGCGCGTGTATACGCGGGTTCTCTTAATAAAAAGCGCGTATGGAAGTTATGGTTTCTGAAGCTTATTTACAGATATTACTTATGTGATTTCTTTTTTCTATCTGTTGTCGGTCAATGAATTCTTCTTCAAGTTCTGGGTTGATTGAATATGGAGCATGTTGTTGATTTGATAATGAACAAATCTAATCACTAATTGAGAAAACATGATGAAGGATGAGTGACTATCTAAACAGTTCTGGATTGCTGATAGATTGTCTGAATTGAAAGTTTCAGATCTGAATATGAGTCTAAACAGATTCTGAAAGAAATCATACGCTAGTTGGTGAAAATAAAGGCGTTTGTATATGTGGAAACTATGAAGAAAAGTCACGTATTATTTCAAGAATATAAAACTAGCATGCACTGAAGCATATGCAGGTTGGTGTCAAGAAAGATGTGTATATACGCAGGTTACATTAAGAAAAAAAGTGTATGGTATCTGAATTAATGGTTGTTCAAGTTTGAATATGTATCTGATTATCTACTCTGAATTCCGGGTTATTTCTGATATTTTGGTTACAGTGGTCTTACTGTTCTGATTGAAGTTTTGGGCAAAGTATGGTTGTTAATGTTAAGGGGTTGTTTTGAAGCTGTTTAGATCCAGTATGAAAATTGATGAAACGTGGTCTGCAGTGGGTCTGAGGGTTGAAGCCTTTAGTATGGAAGTAGAAGCTTTCAGCCTGTAGAAGCTGGTGTTGAAATCAAGTGGTCGAAGCTCCCTTCCAGGAGAGGCTGGTAAACGAGATCAGGGGGTTGGATCTCCCTTCCAATTGAAGCTTGAAAACGAGAGAAGGTTGCAGCCTTCTGCAGGTAGAAGCCTACGTACTAGTATAAGTCTGCATCAGTACAATGTTGTAAAAGGTTTTCTATATAGTAAATATTTAAGACAGAGACGACAGCAGCGGTGGTTTTCTCCCGAATTGGGTTTCCACCTTAAATGTTGGTGTTCATGTGTTTGATGTTGTATACTATTTATTACTTCTCATAACTTCTGATTATCTAGCCTTATTCATAACTGATAAATCTATTTAAAAGACTGTTCCTGAGAAATTCTCTAAATCTGAAAGGTAAATCAGTGTACGCTAGTTTCCTTCTATATTTCCACGTGTATACGCTAGTTCAGTTCATAAAAACCATGTATGGAAATCCTCTCAAAGAAAAGGTTGGATTTATTTTATAAACTCTAAATACAGATTCACCCCCCCCCCCCCTCTCAGTATTTTTCCCAACAATTGGTATCAGAGGAGGTCCTTCTGAAAAAGCTTAGCTGCTAGAAGGAAGATCAAACAAGATGAGCAATCAAGATGGAAAAACATCTATCAGGCCTCCGCTCTTCAACGGAAACAATTTAATCTTCTGGAAAACAAGGATGAGATCCTATATTCAGTCTCTGGGAGCAGATGTATGGGTTATTGTTGAAGGAGGATATCAATATCCAGCTGCAGTACCAACAGATCCAACGGCAAGAAAGAATTATGAAACAAATGCAAAGGCGATCAATGCTATATTGGGAAGTCTAACTGAATCAGAATTTGTCAAAGTCATGCAGCTAGATATAGCAAAGGCAATATGCGAAAAAATCATTCTATGTTATGAAGGTGATGCAAAGGTAAAAAGTGCTAAACTCCAAACTCTCAGAATTCAATATGAGAATCTAAAAATGCATAATGAGGAGAAAATTGCCAATTTCTTTTTACGTCTTGATGATATTGTAAATCGTATGAGAAATCTGGGAGAAACAATAACCGAATCTACTTTGGTTGAGAAAGTTTTAAGATCACTAACGGAAAAATTTGAGTCAAAAGTTTCTGCTCTTGAAGAAAAGCAAGATCTTCAAAATCTTACTATGGTGCAACTTCATGGCATACTAACTGCATGTGAAATGAGAAGAGGAGGACCATCTGAAGTCAAAGAAGTCATCTTTAGAGCTTCTACAAAAGGGAAAGAAGTACAAGAGACAGAAGGATTAGGGTATATCTCAGAAGAAGATGAGGTAAATTTTGTAAAGAAACTCCAACTTGGCACAAGACGGTTCAGAGGTAAGCTTCCTTTCAAATGTTTTGCTTGTGGAAGAGTTGTTCATTATGCTGCTAAGTGTCCTCATAAAGAAACACATGAAAAAGGGAAGGAAGTAGCAAGAAGGAATAAGAATTGGTTTAGCACTAGAAAAAGTTACTATACTCATGAAGACAGTAATGGGTTATCTGACAGTGAGGAAGAATGTGAACAAGATCTTAGACTTCTCATGGAATTTGAAAAAGAATCTAGAGAAGAAAAAGATACTTTTATGGATGCTTTAGAGGACAATGATTTTCTTGATGAAATCAATCAACTCAAAATATGCTTAGAATAAAGTAAAATATCCATAGAAACTCTGAAAAATCAGCTTGAAGAAAAGGTGAAACACAATGAGAAATTAGAATGTGAAATATAAGTCTAAGAAAAGAAATTGAGAAAGTAAATACTTTGAATCTTAGATTTGCTAAAGAATATTCACAGGTAAAGCATGAACATCTCAATTCAAAGAACACTAACAAGAATACCTTTCAAAGAAACACCAACCAACAGGTAAATTCAAGTAGAAGATTTCATGATCGCAGAAATTTCTTCTTCAATGGACAATGTTTCTCATGTCACAATTTTGGTCATAAAGTTGTTCAATGTGTTGCATATAAAACCATCATGACAAGAGAAGCAAGAAAGAAAAGGATTGATATTGGAAAAAAGAAGAATACCTATAACAACTTTTCTCCTCTTCAAAATGAAGTTGAATGTGCTTATTGCAATAACTTTGGCCATGAAGAATCTGAATGCAGGAGCAAAGTCCAGCCAAAAGAGCATTTTCTTTCAAGCTCCAAAGTGTGGAAAAAGAAGGAATTACAGGTTGAAAATTGTGGCATAGCTTTATTTGCAGAAGGTGAAGAAAATCAATGGTACATTGATATTGGATGCTCAAAACACATGACAGGTGACAAAAACAAACTTCTTGCATATAGTGCTCTAGAAAAAGAAAAGAATGTTACATTTGGAAATGATACTCCTGTTGTCATTAAGGGAAAAGGGTCTTTTTTTCTAAAAGAAAAGGTGAAAGCTAATAATGTCATGTATGTGGATGGATTAAAGCATAACCTGTTAAGTGTAAGTCAAATGTGTGATCAAGGAACTGAAGTTGTCTTTAGTTCAAAAGAATGTGTGGTACGTGATCTTGATACATGTAAAACAATTATAAAAGGAAACAGAACTCCAAGCAATCTGTATGTATTGAAGAACTGCAAAGAACAATGTTACTTGAGTAAATCTTCAGAAAACTGGCTATGGCATAGAAGGTTGGGGCATCTGAGCTTCTCTCAAATCAACAAATCAAGCAGACTTAAAGTTGTTCATGATCTTCCCAATATTACTCTACCTGGAAGTATCATATGCAAATCTTGCCAATTCGGTAAGCAAACCAGAGTGCAATTTAATGCCAAGGAAGGATCATCAAGTAAGCCTCTTGAACTCATTCATACTAACATATGTGGACCTGTGAGGAAAAAGTCACCACGTGGTGAACAATATTATATCTTATTTATTGATGATTTCTCTAGAATGTGTTGGATTGGGTTGATTAAACACAAAGATGAAGCATTTGAGAAATTTCAGTTCTTCAAAGCACTGGTTGAAAATGAATTAGATCTAAAAATCAAGTGTTTTAGATCTGATCGAGGAGGAGAATATACATCAGATGAATTCCTTGAATTTTGTGAACAAGATGGCATAAAAAGACAGTTTTCTGTAGCCGGCACTCCACAACAAAATGGCGTAGCAGAAATAATGAATAGAACAATTCAACAAATGGCTAGAGCTATGCTTGATGATTCCAAAACACCTGACAAATTTTGGGGAGAAGCAGCACATACAGCGGTAAATATTATTAACAAGGCACATTTTTGTGTAAATAGTGATAAAAATCCATATGAACTCTGGTATGGTAACCCTCCCACTGTGAAGCATTTTAGAGTTTTTGGAAGCAAATGATTTATCAAAAATAATGATGAAAAAATTGGCAAGTTTGAACCCAGAGTAGATGACAGAATACTTCTTGGTTACTCCTCTAGAATTAGAGCATACAAATGTTACAATAAAAGACTTTGGAAGATTGTTGAATGTATTGATGTTGTTATTGATGAGTCTCCTGCAGCTCCAAAAGAAGAAAAACAAACAACAGATGAAGATGATGGTGACATATATCCTTCTACATCAAATAGAAATGATATAGACACTGAACCCAATGAAGAACCCGAAGATGATTTATCTGAAAAATCTCCATCTAGATATGTTCAAAAGAATCATCCAGAATGTCAAATTTTGGGAGAAAAGGGATCGGGTGTACAAACAACAAGGACTCTTGTGGGATATTCTAGCTATCTGGCATTTCTATCCACTATTGAACCAAACAATCTCAATCAAGCTAGCAAAGATGAATATTGGATTCAAGCCATGAATGAAGAGCTTGATCAAATTGAAAAGAATCACACTTGGGAATTAGTACCAAGACCTCATGACAAAAATGTCATTGGAACTAAATGGATATTCAAAAACAAGTTAAATGAGAATGGGGATGTTATAAGAAATAAAGCTAGACTTTTTTGCAAGGGGTATGCTCAACAAGAAGGTATAGAATTTGAAGAAACTTTTTCTCCTGTAGCTAGACTTGAAGCCATAAGAATGTTTCTTGCTTTTTCAAGCTTCCAACAAATCAAAGTTTATCAAATGGATGTTAAATCCGCTTTTCTCAATGGTGATCTAGAAGAAGAAGTTTATATAGAACAACCAGAAGGATTCATTTTGGGAAATGATAAAAATCTTGTTTGTAGACTTAAAAAGGCTCTATATGGTCTCAAACAAGCTCCAAGGGCATGGTATTATTGTCTTGACAAATATCTTCATCAATAAGGATTTTCAAAGGGGTCTGCTGATAGCAATTTATACACAAAAACTGAAAATGATAAACTATTGATTGTGGTTGTATATGTTGATGATATCATTTTTGGAAGTAATGAAGAATCTATGAGTCAGAAATTTGCTTCTGTTATGCAACAAGAATTTGAAATGTCTTTACTTGGGGAACTAACATTCTTTCTTGGCTTGCAAGTGCATCAAACAACAGATGGCATATTCTTATCACAAGCAAAATACCTTAAGCAAATTCTGAAGAAGTATGGCATGGAAGAGTGCAAACCTGTAAGTACACCAACGATAACCAGATGTAATCTCAGTTCTCATGATGATTCTCCCACGGTGAATCAACCAGAATACAGATCTATGATAGGAAGTCTACTTTATCTCACTGGGACTAGACCAGACATTATGCATGCAGTTGGGATTGTTGGACGATTCCAAGCTAATCCAAAAGAGTTTCACCTTCAGGCTGTCAAAATAATATTCAAATATCTACAAGGAACTCAAGACTTTGGACTATGGTATCCAAAGAATGCTGATCTTACTCTTCATGCTTACACTGATGCAGATTGGGCTGGAAATGTTGATAATCGGAAAAGCACTAGTGGTGGTGCATTCTATATGGGGCCCCGGTTAGTTTCTTGGTTCAGCAAGAAGCAAAACTCTATTGCCTTATCTACAGCAGAAGCAGAATATGTGGTTGCCGCATCATGTTGCACTCAACTTCTTTGGATGATGCAAACCTTACAAGACATTCAAATCAAATGTTCACCTCCTATCTCCATTATGTGTGATAATACAAGTGCCATCAGTATCTCAAAGAATCCTGTTGTGCATTCCAAGACCAAGCACATTCCCATCAAGTATCATTTCTTACGTGAACAAGTGCTTGAACAAACGGTGAAGTTGGAATATGTTCCCTCCAAAGAACAAGTTGTTGATATATTTACCAAACCTTTACCCAGGGAACCGTTCGAATATCTTAGACAGAAGCTGGGAGTAGTCTCTACCATGCATAAGATCAGATCTACTTAAATACAGAAAATTAACTTGGATACGCGGATTTCCTGGAGGACAGTCGCGTATATACGCGTGTTTATACATAGAAAACCGTGTATGGGTGTTTGCTAAAAAAAAAAAAATTGGGTCAACTTTCTTCAGCACAGTTGTGGTGTTGTAGGGTATCTCTAGTGATGTTTCAGCTCTCATATTTATGTTTCATTCTCTGATATTTTATGAATATGCCTTGATGATTTGTTGTTGAAAGTGTTCAGGATGCACAAGCTAAGGGGGAGCTTTGGTCATATGGAATTGATGCATTGTTGGCATTCTAATTATTTTCTGTGGTCTGATCTCATGCTTGAGATTCTTTGGTCTTGATTGTATAATTTATTTCTATAATTTGATGAAAAGGTCATGTTAAGACCTATGATGTAAAATTATAATATTCAGTCATGTAAGGACTTGTTCAAATTTGTAAACCCACTTGGTTGGGTAGTTGAGTCAAATATGTAAATACACTTGGTTGGATCATTGATGTAAGTATGAGTCCTTGGTGATAGGATGAGTTATAGAGTCATGTACTTCATTGAAATAATATGTTTTTAAAATTCAGCATAAACTCAGGGGGAGCATGATACCTTCAGTGCACATCAGATCTACAGAGCTCATCCTTATACAAGGGAAGAAAAACCTTGTGTTGGTTTTGATCCGCCGCTTGCCCTTTATGTCAAAGGGGGAGAGTATTATGTATTATGGTGTTTGAATAATGGTGATGTCAGTATCAAACACTATTATGGTTTCCATCAAGTCCAAAGGGGTAGATTGTTGGCAATATGATGCAATGTGTTGTCCTTGATGGCAACCTACTTGATGAAGTTGTCCTTGATGGAAACTGACTTGATGAGTTGTCTTTGGATAGAAACCTATTTTTTAATGATGTAAATATGATGTATCTACAGAGCAGTTCATAAGTAACAAAGAAATAAGTTCCAGTAAGTGCCAGAGTAATGATGAATAAGATATGTCACAAAGCATACATGGGTTCGTAAAGGCAAAGTAGCGTATGTACACGTAAAAGTACGTACCAAGTAGTGTATGCCTATTTGCGCTGTAAATTTATAAAACCAGGGGACATGACCATGGTATTGGCCCACAGTATTGAGCATTGGATTATCTATTTGATCCCATCCAGGAATACCATCAGCGGTTAAGTGGTTTTGACTCATGGTATTGATAAAGGCTAAAACTATACAAGGAGAAGAGGATCATAGTGCAATGTGTGCATGAAAAAGAGAAAAAAAAATCTATTGAGTAATAAATCTCTTTGAGAGATATCTGCATGGTTGAACTCTGTTTCTAATAGATCTAAATTTATGATGAACCCATGCATATGATGAAGGTTCAAGATCTCTATATCTAGAAATTATGAATCTCTAGGTTGATCTGCAAAATAAATGATGAAGAACTGGCGCAAGTCCGCTGATGATAATGAAGAAATCTAAGTAAGTTTATAGATCTGGTATATTCTGCAAAGTCTACCATTTACATATCTATACGCTAGTTTGTCTTGGTAAAAGCGCATGTATACGCGGGTTCTCTTAATAAAAAACCCATATGGAAGTTAGGGTTTTTTAAGCTTATTTACAGATATTACTTCTGTGATTTTTGTTCTCTCTACTGTCAGTCAATGAAGTATTATTGAAGTTCTGGGTTGATTGAATATGGAGTATGCTGCTAATTTGATAATGAACAAATCTAATCACTGATTAAGAAAACATGATGAAGGATGAGTGACTATCTAAATAGTTCTACATTGCTGATAGATTGTCTGAATTGAAAGTTTCAGATCTAAATATGAGTCTAAAAAGATTCTGAAAGAAAGCATATGCTAGTTGGTGAAAATAAAAGCGGAAACTGTGAAGAAAAGTCATGTATTATTTCAAGAATATAAAACTAGCATGCAATGAAGCATATGCAGGTTGGTGTGAAGAAAGACGTGTATATACGCGGGTTACATAAATAAAACAACATATGGTATCTAAATTAATGGTTGTTCAAGGTTGAATCTGTATATGATTATCTACTTTGAATTCTGGATTATTTCTGATATTCTGGTTACAGTGGTCTTACTGTTCTGATTGAAGTTTTGGGCAAAGTATGGTTGTTAATGTTAAGGGATTGTGTTGAAGCTGTTTAGATCCAGTATGAAAATTGATGAAACATGGTTTGCAGTGGGTCTGAGGTTTGAAGCCTTTAGTATGGAAGTAGAAGCTTTCAGCCTGTAGAAGCTGGTGTTGAAATCATGGGGTCGAAGCTCCCTTCCAGGAGAGGCTGGTAAATGAGATCAGGGGGTTGGAGCTCCCTTCCAGTTGCAGTTGGAAAACGAGAGAAAGTTGCAGCCTTCTGCAGGTAGAAGCCTGCGTACTGGTATAAGTCTGCATCAGTACAATGTTGTAAAAGGTTTTCTATATAATAAAGATTGAAGACAAAGACGACAGCAGCGGTGGTTTTCTCCCGAATTTGGTTTCCACCTTAAATATTGGTGTTCATGTGTGTGATGCTTTATACTGTTTATTGCTGATCATAACTTCTGATTATCTAGCCTTATTCATAACTGATAAATATGTTTAAAAGACTGTTCCTGAGAAATTCTCTAAATCTGAAAGGTAAATCAGTATACACTAGTTTCCTTGTATATTTCTGTGTGCATACGCTAGTTCAGTTCATAAAAACCGCGTATGGAAATCTGCTCAAAGAAAAGGTTGAATTTATTTTATAAACTCTAAATACTGATTCACCCCCCCCCCCCCCCTCTCAGTATTTTTCCCAACAATTGGTATAAGAGGAGGTCCTTCTGAAAAAGCTTAGCCGCTAGAAGGAAGATCAAACAAGATGAGCAATCAAGATGGAACAGCATCTATCAGGCCTCCGCTCTTCAACGGAAACAATTTAATCTTCTTGAAAACAAGGATGAGATCCTATCTTCAGTCTCTGGGAGCAGATGTATGGGCTATTGTTGAAGGAGGATATCAATATCCAACCGCAGTACCAACAGATCCAACGGCAAGAAAGAATTATGAAACAAATGCAAAGGTGGTAAATGCTCTATTGGGAAGTCTAACAGAATCATAATCTGTCAAAGTCATGTAGCTAGATATAGCAAAGGAAATATGGGACAAAATCATTCTAATTTATGAAGGTGATGCAAAGTTAAAAGGTGCTAAACTCCAAACTCTCAAAATTCAATATGAGAATCTAAAAATGCATAATGAGGAGAGCATTGCCAATTTATTTTTACGTCTTGATGATATTGTAAATCGTATGAGAAATCTGGGAGAAACAATAACCGAATCTACCTTGGTTGAGAAAGTTTTAAGATCACTAACGGAAAAATTTGAGTCAAAATTTTCTGCTCTTGAAGAAAAGAAGGATCTTCAAAATCTTACTGTGGTGCAACTTCATGGCATACTAACTGCATGTGAAATGAGAATAGGGGGACCATCTGAAGTCAAAGAAGTCATATTTAGAGCTTCTAGAAAAGGGAAATAAGTACAAGAGACAGAAGGATTAGGGTATATCTCAGAAGAAGATGAGGTAAATTTTGTAAAGAAACTCCAACTTGGCACAGGATGGTTTAGAGGTAAGATTCCTTTCAAATGTTTTTCTTGTGGAAGAGTTGGTCATTATGCTGCTAAGTTTCCTCATAAAGAAACACATGAAAAAGGGAAGGAAGTATCAAGAAGGAATAAGAATCGGTTTAGCACTAGAAAAATTTACTATACACATGAATACAGTGATGGGTTATCTGACAGTGAGGAAGAATGTGAACAAGATGTTAGACTTCTCGTGGCATTTGAAAAAGAATATAGAGAAGAAAAAGATACTTTTATGGATGCTTTAGAGGACAATGATTTTCTTGATGAAATCAATCAACTCAAAATATGCTTATAAAATAGTAAAATATCCATAGAAACTCTGAAAAATCAGCTTGAAGAAAAGGTGAAACACAATGAGAAATTAGAATGTGAAATAGTAAGTCTAAGAAAAGAAATTGAGAAAGTAAAGACTTTGAATCTTAGATTTTCTAAAGGATCTGAAACCTTAGATGAGACTATCAAGGTACAACGTTCTCCTTTTATAAATACAGGTCTTGGATATATCAGAGAATCTTCTCAGACTTCAACACCAAATTATCTAAAAGCAGCTACAGCCAGTATACAACATTCTGCCAGTCAGAAAGCGAATAAAGAATCTTCACAGGTAAAGCATGACCATCTCAATTCAAATAACACTAACAAGAATACCTTTCAAATAAACACCAACCAACAGGTAAATTCAAGTAGAATATTTCATGATCGCAGAAATTTCTTCTTCAATGGACAATGTTTCTCATGTCACAACTTTGGTCATAAAGTTGTTCAATGTGTTGCATATAAAACCATCATGACAAGAGAAGCACAAAAGAAAAGGATTGATATTGGAACAAAGAAGAATACCTATAACAACTTTTCTCCTCTTCACAATGAAGTTGAATGTGCTTATTGCAATAACTTTGGCCATGAAGAATGTGAATGCAGGAGCAAAGTCCAGCCAAAAGAACATTTTCCTTCAAGCTCCAAAGTGTGGAAAAAGAAGGAATTAGAGGTTGAGAATTGTGGCATAGCTTTATTTGCAGAAGGTGAAGAAAATCAATAGTACATTGATAGTGGACGCTCAAAACACATGACATGTGACAAAAACAAACTTCCTGCATATAGTGCTCTAGAAAAAGAAAAGAATGTTACATTTGGAAATGATACTCCTATTGTCATTAAGGGAAAAGGGTCTGTTTTTCTAAAAGAAAAGGTGAAAGCTAATAATGTCATGTATGTGGATGGATTAAAGCATAACCTATTAAGTGTAAGTCAAATGTGTGATCAAGGAACTAAAGTTGTATTTAGTTCAAAAGAATGTGTGGTACGTGATCTTGATACAGGTAAAACAATTATAAAAGGAAACAGAACTCCAAGAAACCTGTATGTATTGAAGAACTGCAAAGAACAATGTTACTTGAGTAAATTTTTAGAAAACTGGCTATGGAATAGAAGGTTGGGGCATCTGAGCTTCTCTCAAATCAACAAATCAAGCAGACTTAAAGTTGTTCGTGATCTTCCCAATGTTACTCTACCTGAAAGTATCATATGCAAATCTTGCCAATTTGGTAAGCAAACCAGAGTTCAATTTAATGCCAAGGAAGGATCATCAAGTAAGCCTCTTGAACTCATTCATACTGACATATGTGGACCTATGAGGAAAAATTCACCACGTGGTGAACAATACTATATCTTATTTATTGATGATTTCTCTAGAATGTGTTGGATTGGGTTGATTAAACACAAAGATGAATCATTTGAGAAATTTCAGATCTTCAAAGCACTGGTTGAAAATGAATTAGATCTAAAAATCAAGTGTCTTAGATCTGATCGAGGAGGAGAATATACATCAGATGAATTCCTTGAATTTTGTCAACAACATGGCATAAAAAGACAGTTTTATGTAGCTGGCACTCCACAACAAAATGGCGTACCAGAAAGAATGAATAGAAAAGTTCAACAAATGGCTAGAGATATGCTTGATGATTCCGGAACACCTGACACATTTTGGGGAGAAGCAGCACATACAGCGGTAAATATTCTTAACAAGGCACATGTTCGTGTAAATAGTGATAAAATTCCATATGAACTCTGGTATGGTAATCCTCCCACTGTGAAGCATTTTAGAGTTTTTGGAAGCAAATGCTTTATCAAAAATAATGATGAAAAACTTGGCAAGTTTGAACCCAGAGCAGATGAAGGAATACTTCTTGGCTACTCCTCTAGAAGTAGAGCCTATAAATGTTACAAAATATTAATGTTGGATTCAAGCCATGAATGAAGAGCTTGATCAAATTGAAAATAATCACACTTGGGAATTAGTACCAAGACCTCATGACAAAAATGTCATTGGAACTAAATGGATATTCAAAAACAAGTTAAATGAGAATGGGGATGTTATAAGAATTAAATCTAGACTTGTTTGCAAGGGGTATGCTCAACAAGAAGGTATAGACTTTGAAGAAACTTTTTCTCCTGTAGCTAGACTTGAAGCCATAAGAATGTTTCTTGCTTTTTCAAGCTTCCAACAAATCAAAGTTTATCAAATGGATGTTAAGTCTGCTTTTCTCAATGGTGATCTAGAAGAAGAAGTTTATATAGAAAAACCAGAAGGATTCATTTTGGGAAATGATGAAAAACTTGTTTGTAGACTTAAAAAGGCTCTATATGGTCTCAAACAAGCTCCAAGGGCATGGTATTGTCGCCTTGACAAATATGTTCATCAATAAGGATTTTCAAAGGGGTCTGCTGATAGCAAATTATACACAAAAACTGAAAATGATAAACTATTGATTTTGGTTGTATATGTTGATGATATCATTTTTGGAAGTAATGAAGAGTCTATGAGTCAGAAATTTTCTTCTGTTATGCAGCAAGAATTTGAAATGTCTTTACTTGGGGAACTAACATTCTTTCTTGGCTTGCAAGTGCAACAAGCAACATATGGCATATTCTTATCACAAGAAAATTATCTTAAGCAAATTCTGATGAAGTATGGCGTGTGTTTGGTA
Source organism: Pinus albicaulis (assembly GCA_034641835.2). Classification (NCBI taxonomy): domain Eukaryota; kingdom Viridiplantae; phylum Streptophyta; class Pinopsida; order Pinales; family Pinaceae; genus Pinus; species Pinus albicaulis. The sequence continues at coordinate 1,698,627,459 of CM076575.1, read as the reverse complement.
AATTTAGTGTGTCCTAAATTGCTGCATTTAATTTGTCAATCCGGGATTCGTAAGCTGATGAAGTGCGGCGCACTATATGTGCAAGATAACATATTTCTTAACTTTTTGTCATTTTTGGTTTTCTAAGGTGAAATGGAAATTCTAAAATGAAAACAAGTATGGTTATATTTGTTCAAGGAAATGATATCCCCTATAATGATTTACAACCTTGAAACTTAAAAAGGAATTTGAAATTCTCAATGACAAAACTTGAAAGGAAATGAAAATGTACTGCTGAAATGAAAAGATGTTGTAAGTCTAATAAATCGAAAACAGTGAACTAGTGAGCATGAAACTAAACTATTCTTGCTGTTGTCTAAACAAAAAGAAACTATGCTTAAAGAAATTCAAAATTGCAACAAAGTAAATCTAAATCAGATTACGTCAATTTATCTTCTGATCCTTCATCATTAGTCCAGCTATGATTTTCGGAAGTAACCATAAACAACTTGAGTAACTGATATCTAACTTGCAGAAAGTAAACTAATATCAAACCATACATTCATAATTCAATCCCTCACCATCATTCCAGCTGTGGCTTTCGGAGGTAACTGAAGATGTCATGCACAATTTAACATTTCTAACTTGCAGAAAGGAAACTAATACTAAACTACACACTTCATAATACAATTCCTCACCATCAGTCCAGTTGTGGCTTTCGGAGGCAACTGAAGACGTTATGAGCAGTTTAATATATTTAAATTTGCAGAAGGAAAACTAATACTAAACTACACATTTCATAATACAATCCCTCACCATCAGTCCAGCTGTGGCTTTTGGAGGCAACTGAAGATGCTATGAGCAGTTTAATATATCTAAATTTAACTATTGAAACAATTAAGCAAAACTGAGTTAAACAAAGCAATACTGAAATGAAACAGAAACTAAGAAAAACACATTAGCAGCAGAACAATGTTAATTCCATGTCATTAGTCAAAAAGCTATGAAAATGCACAGGCTGCCTATCTATACCCTGAAACAAGAACACTGATTAGTGATTAACAACATAAAACATGAAAGACATAAGTGAAATGGAAAGCAGGAAAGTTTATAAACAGAAATGAAAAAAAATGAAATGTATAAACATGTGAATGGATTATGGCACAATGAGCTTTAAAGAAATGAAATAAGAACTATACACTAATTCACAAAACCTTAGCTGAGCAAGGGCCCTCTACACCAGCCTTGGCAACGATCTTCAAGTACGAATTAAGTTGGAAAACAGAGTCTTCTTATATTAAAAATGCAGTCATAACAGTATGGTAGTATTACGGCTCAAAGGCAGCGTAATTATATTACAGAGCAGACTTAATAAAATTAACAGAGACTAATCGGGACTAACTCTATATGCGTATGCAAACGTGTTATATATAACAAAAGAAATATAATTGTCTCCTAAAGTTTATGCTGGTGTAGAACACGTAGACCATTACGTCCATGGATCTAGGATCATGGCCGTGTTGGAAAATAAATCTATGAGAAGTGGATGCTTGAATTCGACTATGGAGCCATGTACAGATGTCGACTTGTCCTCCGCAAGCTCAGAAACGGCCATATGAACCTTTACGTGACATGGAACAGAGTCCTGTCACCATAAGACTCTATGGTTGACTTCCATGTGGACGCCTTTGACCACGGCTTCTTTAGATGAGTTTGCTCGAACCAATAGGACACGAACCATGTCCACATCATTCCTGACTTGCCCATGTGGCTCGTTTTCCCTGTAGACACTTGTAACATAGAGTTTCACAAAATAGCTGCGGAAAGTTGCAGTAGCTGCAGAAAGTGGCAAGATTCCGCAGCTGAATGAACAAAATCTAAATCAAATAGCAAACACAAAAATATAATTAAAAACAATGTTAGATGCTCTTTTGCAAATGATATTGACAACTTGGGAGGTTCAGGTGAGTGAAAAAGGTATAGAAAAGTGTATGGAAAAGATGCAGAATTGAGACTCAACATACCCCCACTGTGAAGGTGTTGCATGTCCTCATGCAACCAAAATTTTAATATTCCTTCCTTAGTTCATGTGCCTTGACACTTCAGCCAGCACACCCAATCCTCTCCTCCTCTTCCTTAGTGCTGCTAACATTCTGGGTTTCTTCATTAAGCACCTAAATTTGATATTAACCAGTGCTCTGCTCAACTTCTGGCATTTTCTTTTCAATTTCTTGTTCTTCTTTTGCCATATTCCCAGATGTAGCATAGTATTATCATGGATGATTTTGTCCAGTTTGCCTTGTTCCTTCAATGTCTCATTTTCATTTTTGATATGTTTATTCAAAAGCTCTAACTCAAAAATTTCCTATTTTAGTGATTGGACTAAATCATCCTGTACTGTATGAGGCTGGATAGATGAAGTACTGGGACCTGTAGCTGCCTTTTCCAAAGATTCTATATAGTCATATACTTCCTGCTACTTGGGGTCTATTTCAGGTGTCATTTTTATTGGGCTGTCCCCAAAATGCCGTGAAGGAGAATAATCTGGCTGAGGAGGGCTCACATCAATATCTTGCTGAGAATGGGATGGAGTATGTTCAATGTATGATTGGGAATGAAATGAACCAGGTTCACTAACTGACTGAGATGGACTATGGTCAGCTGGGGACTGTTCAGATGTTTCCTCTCCCAAATCAATGAAATGAGGACCCTTCATTTGCGTTTTCCTCAATTTCCCCTTAATTCTGCTGCTTCTTCTCACACGTTGTGGTGCACTATCCTTTTGTTTTTGTTTTCCTTTCTCTGTCTTCTTGGCCATAGAGGACTGTTTTTGAAGATAAACTAGTCTTTCAGATAACACTTGATTATCTTCTTCTTCAGAAGAAGGATTTTTATGTATAGCCTCAATAGTTTTTCTTTCTTTTGGTGTTATTGGCTTCTTATCCTTGATTTCTTTCTTCTTCCTCTTTGACAATCTTTCTTCCCTATCAGTTCTTTCAATTGCAGTAGTAGGAGTATTTTGGATTTCATCAATTGTTCTTTTTCTCCTACTTCTTCTTGTTGTGCTACCTTCAGGAATTTCCTGAGGTTCCTCAAAGAAATTTCTAACCAGAAATTGTTCCCATGTGTCTTTATTTTCCTTTAACTCCTTTTCAATCAAAATTTTTATAAGGCCGTGGTGATATAGATGAGGTTCTACATCTCCTAAATGTTTCTGAACAGTCACAGACATTTTCTTCAAGCTATTTAACAGAAAATATGGGAGATTGAGAGCTTGATTATCTGGAAAATTCATCAGTAACCTGGTATGGTACATGTACATGGACCCAAAACGGCCTTCACATGTAATGAATTTCTGAACAACTAGCAGCAAAGTAGCCCATTCCTCTTTCAATGCATGCACAGGAATTCCTCTTTTAAAAACAGTTATGTCCATACCTTGGTTTCGTAAGATTGTTCTCCATGCTTCATCGCTGATACTTTTATTCTTAAACCAATGCTCACCCTCCTGAAGAAGTTCCGTGGCTGTTGCTATAGATGCTTCATTGACCACAAACTTAAGGTCTCCAATTTCTGCTTCCAAGCCATTAAACGACCTTGCAAATGCTTTTGTAACTTCTTTGTGATAAAATCTGAACTTCTGGATAAAACGCATCCATTTTGCTTTCTTCAATATCTCCCTTACTTGCGGATATCCCTCCATGAACTTCGGTCCTTCCGGTTCTGCTCTTAGTAATTTACCCATTTCTCTTTTTGCTCTTCAAAGACTTTCCTGTGTGGAGGATTCAAATGGAAATAGAACGGCTGAATGCACAGAAACGAGCTCAATGACTGTGGGAATATATTATAGAATGGGAATGAGCACAATGAATGGAATGGAGTGAGACAGAATAGAAAAGGGTTTCGTGAGCGTAACAAAGATACGACTGTGCAATTGACAGAGTATAACACATTCAGCAGCGTTTTGAAATTTGGTGGCTGAAATATAAATGTGAACACGTTTCAATCAACGGTTATGGATTTATGCGGCTGTAAGAGTCCTTGGTCAAATCAAATATGTCTCATTGTCACCGGTGGAATATTGTATCATGAGTGAAAATCGGGGGTTTAATGATGGAACCGTTTGGGAATGAATGCGAGAGGATAATATGGAGATCATGAAAGGTTACGGAATTGTCAATATAATCATTGCACATAATGGATAGAGCTCATGGTTCAAAACTATATAAAAATGTGTTTTTCAATGCTATTTGAAATAAATTTTATTCATACCTTTGGAATCTTTGCCTTTTCCTTTGGTCTTCAACTAATTGCTCTTCATTGGTGTCTTGAATGCTCCATGTCTTCATTTTTTATCCTCTCACCTGCATTTTTTTTCATGATTATGGAAATAACATCTGACTGTACATTCTTTTTGAAAACAGAGTAGTAGCTGCGGAATCTGCTTCTGGCTGCGGAAACTGGAGTCAGCTGCGGAAACTGACACAGCTATTACTTGGATGAATGGAAATGAACAGATGAAAAATGACCAGATGGAAATGGTCATGAAAAAGATTTTTATTAATGAAATGGAATGAAATGGATGAAATGAAGTGGAGTGGAGTGAAATGAAGTGAAATGAAATGGAATGAAGTGGAATGGAATGGAGTGAATGATCACAAAACTTGTGAAATGAAAGAGAGATTTTTTTTTGGAAAATATAGAGTGTCAGGTGTTCCTGATTTTCACCCTATATTTTCTGTATAAGACTGCCAATCAGTGATTGGTTTTCAGGCTTATACAATTTTTTTTATTTTTTATTTTTTATTTTTAACTGAAAAGAACAAAAGCTAGGCTGGTGGAGAAGAAGAATTCTTCTGTACCAGCCTGATTGCAGAACTTTCTTGAAACATTTTCACAAAATCCTCTTGTTGAGATTTTTGGTTTTAATAAAATAGGCAAAAATCTCAGTAGGTGACAACAATAAGATTGTGTTGCTATATTAGCTCTATTTTGTTGGGAGAGAGTTAATGCATCCTATATTTGCTGTAAGAGGATTTATGAGGCAGTTAGATTCTCTTAGCTATAAAACAGGTGTTCATACGGATTGGGATGTGTGTGAGATTTTGTGAGGAAATTGATTATTTTGTAATCTCCTGTTTGATAATAAATATTGCCGATGCCTATGTAGGTGGACGTAGCCCAGACTGGTTGGGTGAACCACGTAAAATCTCTGTGTCATTTGTGTATGCTTTTATATGCTGTGTTTGTCTTTTATTTTCGCTGCGCACCATTTTCTCTAACAAGTGGTATCAGAGCTGGTTGTTTGAGCTTCCTGTTTGCTGTGTAAGCGCTGCCAAGCGAACCCAAAACTGCAGTACACAGTTTTCTGTGCGTTAAACCAAGCAGTGATGCACAAAACGTAAGTTGGTCGATTGATATATGTTGCTAATATATTCAGCACCGATTCGTTTGTTGGATGTGCATGAAAACGCTGTACACAGAGGCGTGGCTGTGTAGAACTGTGAAAATGCTAGTGAAAACGTGGATGGGTGCCTCGATGCCGTGGATGTAAATCAGAATTTTTAGAAAAGTTTGATGACTGTTGAACAGTGGTAGTGCCGTGGGTTGAATGCAGACAGCCATGAGTTTGAAGGAGCTGTTGTGGATGTCCTGTGCGCAAAGAAAGGCCAGCATTCAGGGCCGTTGACCGATAGCCCAGACATGGTAAACTGATATTTCATTTTAAACGTTTGTTGAAGTGGGTATTAACGTTTTGAAATGGGTCAAATCAAACCGATTTTATAAATCTGACAATCTGACAGTCGTATGCCTTTTGAAGGTTCATTCAAATCGATTTTCATTGCAATGTTTAAAAACAAAACACAAATCGATTGTATTAAAAAATCGATATACCATATTTAAATGTTTTTTTTTTTAAATCGATTTATGTATATCGATTTAATAAAAGGTGAATCGATTTGTGATTTAAAAGAAAAGGAAAAAATCGATTTGTAATTTTTGTTTAATACCATTTGCATATGGTATGAAAGGAAAGGCTTGTTATAAAGGTGAAGGGTATTTTGTTTTTTAAAGGGCATTTTTATTAAAAAGGGCATTCTTTATTTAAAAGTTGCAATTGGAGGTTGTTTTTTGTGACACAATATGGCAAAAACACAAAGTGCCCGGTTTGAAATCGAGAAGTTTAATGGCAAAAACAATTTCGAGATCTGGAAGGTAAAGATGCATGATCTGCTGGTACAACAAGGCGTGGCTAAGGTGTTGTTGGGCAAATCCAAACAGCCATACAACATCACAGATAATGAGTGGGCCGAGATGGATGAAAGAGTAGTGAGTGCCATTCGGCTGTGTCTGGCGGATGATGTGTTGTTTAATATCGTGTCAGAGAAAATAGCTGCAGGCCCGTGGTCGAAGCTTGAGAAGCTCTACATGATGAAATCCTTGACAAATCGAATTCTCCTGAAGCGGCAGCTATACAGTTTGCAAATGAAGGAAGGTACATCGATTATTGATCATTTGAATGTTTTTAATAATCTACTGGTGCAATTAGAAAGTATATAAGTAAAATTTGAATCCGAGGATAAAGCTATAACTTTATTGTGCTCGTTGCCCGAGTCATGGGATCATTTTGTTACTTCTATAAGTCTTAGTTCATCAGAAACCATTGAATTTGATGATGTCGTTGGAGCTTTGTTGTCCGAGGAGACAAGGAAGAGGTTGAATGCTGACACCTCTACATCAGAGGCAATGATGGCTAGAGTTCGTTCTAGAGAAAGACGCTCTGGTAAGCACAGCGACTCGCGTTCAAAATCGAAAGGGAAGAAGAGTAAAGTAAAGTGCTGGTTTTGTGGCAAATCGAGGCATTTGAAGAAGGATTGCTGGAAGCGACAACAATCTTCTAAAGAAGCTTCATCGACAGAGAAGAAGGAAGCAAACACGACAGATACAGGTTCGGCATCTGGTTCAGGTATGAGCGACGAAGTGTTATCAGTTAATTTGTCAAATCATGATCAACATTGATTGTTAGATTCCGGTGCATCAAACCACATGTGTATTCATAGAGAATGGTTCAAGACGTATAGATCAGTTAATGATGGAGTCGTGTACATGGGTAATGATGTCACATATAATATTGTGGGAATAGGGAGTATACAGCTGCAAATGTTTGATGGGACAACTAAAATGTTAACTGATGTAAGACATGTACCAGGTTTAAGGAAAAATCTAATTTCACTGGGAGCACTTGACACAAATGGATATAAAACTATAATTCAAGGTGGAGTAATGAAAATTTACAAAGGTATTTTACTAGTAATGAAAGCTAAGAAAGTAGGAAATATGTTTCAGTTAGAAGGAAGAACAGAGTCAGATCATGTGTCTACGGTGTCTGAACATGACAGTAGTTCCATTCGCCTATGGCATCAAAGGTTGGGCCATATGAGCGAAAGAGGGTTAAAGATTTTGGCTGATCGCAAATTACTTCCTAATCTAAAGTCTGGAAAGTTAGATTTTTGTAAACATTGTCTGTTTGGAAAACAAAGTAAGAAAAAGTTTAAAACAGGCAAACATACTAGTAAAGGAATACTTGATTATATCCATTCAGATGTTTGGGGTCCAGCACCTACAACCTCGTATGGTGGCTCGTCATATTTTGTATCGTTTATTGATGACTTTTCTAGGAAAGTGTGGGTCTACATGTTGAAAAGGAAGTCTGATGTTTTTACAGTTTTCAAGTAGTTTAGAGCATTGGTAGAAAACATCACTGGTAGAACTATAAAATGTTTAAGAACTGACAATGGTGGTGAGTTTACCTCCAAGGAGTTTGAAAACTATTGCAAGGATGCAGGGATCGAGAGACATAAGACTACTGTTTATACTCCTCAGCAAAATGGAGTTGCTGAACGCATGAACATGACTCTTTTGGAGAGAGCAAGGAGTATGCTGAGTAATGCTGGTTTGCAGAAGGAGTTGTGGACAGAAGCGGTGGCTACAGCTTGTTATGTGATAAATCGGTCGCCATCCACAGTGATAGGTTGCAAGATTCCTCAAGAGGTATGGAAAGGTCACCCTTGTGATTATTCTAAACTCAGAGTGTTTGGTTGTGATGCATATGCTCTAGTGCCTAAACATCAGCGAACTAAATTAGATCCAAAATCAAAAAGGTATATCTTTGTTGGGTATGGTGATGGGACAAAGGGATTTAGATTGTGGGATCCTACTACCCGCAAAATCATCATCAACAGAGATGTAAAGTTTGATGAATCCTCTCTTGTACAGTTAGATGTAGATAATAAATTGAAACAGGATGATGTATCTGATTTTCAGCACATTCAGTTTGACAGCACTTCTAATGATATTCATGATGACCATAGTTCAGATTCTAGTCATGAACAGGTTTCAGAATCAGATTATGAATAGGGTTCAGATGTAGGTCATGAACAGGTCTCAGATGGTGATCATGAAGAAGTTCCTACAGATGGTAGTCAGCCAATTGTGGAAGCACCAGAAACATCCTTAAGGAGGTCTACAAGAATCAAACGCCCTCCTAGAAGGTATGATGATTATGTTACTTCAGTTGCTTTGACCGCTAACGATGATGAACCTTTGTGTTATCAGGAAGTTGTAGAAGGTTCAAAGAGTGACAAATGGAAAGCAGCCATGAAGGAAGAAATGATGGCCTTAGGTAAGAATGGCACATGGGATCTGGTTGAACTTCCAAAAGACAGGAAAACTGTGGGATGTAAATGGGTTTTCAAGGTGAAACGAGGTGTGAATGATACGGAGGATAGATACAAAGCGAGGCTGGTTGCAAAATGGTTTTCTCAGAAAGCAGGCATTGACTTTCATGAGATATTTTCACCAGTTGTTAAAATAGTTTCAATTAGAATTGTGTTAGCGTTAGTTGCTTTGCTTGATTTAGAATTACAGCAACTAGATGTTAAGACTGTATTTTTACATGGAGATTTAGATGAGGAAATTTATATGGAACAACCGGAAGGGTTTGTTCAACATCGCAATAAGAAATTTGTCTGCAGGCTCAAGAAGTCATTGTATGGTCTGAAGCAGTCGCCTCGACAGTGGTACAAGAAATTTGATTCTTTCATGTTGAGTCAAAAATATATAAGAAGTGAATATGATCATTGTGTTTACTTTAAGCAGTTAAGTAATGGCATGTTCATTATCTTAGTATTGTATGTTGACGATATGCTTTTAGCAAGCAAAAGCATTGAAGAAATCAACAGGTTGAAGACTCAGATGGCAAGGACATTTGATATGAAAGATCTAGGAGTAGCAAGACAGATTTTGGGCATGGAGATTTTCAGAGACAGGAGCAATGGTAAGCTGTGGCTATCACAACAGAAGTATATTGAGAAAATACTTTTGAGGTTTGGTATGAACAATGTGAAGCCTGTGTCAGTCCCTTTAGCTTCCCATTTTAATCTTTCTTCCAGTTTATGTCCTAATACAGATGAAGAAAAGGATTATATGTCTCGAATTCCATATGCTAATGTAGTAGGATGTTTGATGTATGCGATGGTTTGTACTCGACCAGATATTTCACATGCAGTTGGGGTTGTCAGCAGGTACATGGAAAATCCGGGTAAAGAACAATGGTCAGCAGTGAAATGGGTGCTTCGGTACTTGAGAGGCACAAGTAGTTATTGTATCACTTACAATAAGAGTAGTGAATTTGTTTGCGGGTATGTTGATTCTGATTTTGCAGGTGATTTGGATAAGAGAAGGTCAACTTCAGGGTATGTCTTTACTCTTGCAAGTGGACCTATTAGCTGGATATCAAAGCTACAAAACATTGTTGCTTTATCCACTACTGAAGCTGAATACATTGCTGCTTTACATGCCTGCAAAGAGGCGGTCTGGCTGAAAGGTTTGCTTGGTGAGTTGGGTAGGTTACAGGACAACATCAAGTTACTGTGTGATATTCAAAGTGCAATACATTTGGCTAAGAATCCGGCCTGTCATAGTAAATCAAAGCATATACCAATAAAGTACCATTTTGTAAGACAAGTTATCACTGAAAGGGGAGTCTCTCTTGAAAAGGTGCATACAAAGGAAAACTGTGCAGACATGTTCACGAAACCAGTTTTGTTAGAGAAGCTGCGTTGGTGTTTGGCTTCTCTTGGCTTGCAGAAAAAATAAATAATAAAGAAACAGGGCATCAGGCTAATTGTTGTCAAGGTGGAGATTGTTGAGATTTTCGGTTTTAATAAAATAGACAAAAATCTCAGTAGGTGACAACAATCTGATTTGGTTGCTATATTAGCTCTATTTTGTTGGGGAGAGAGTTAATGCATCCTATATTTGCTGTAAGAGGATTTATGAGGCAGTTAGATTCTCTTAGCTATAAAACAGGTGTTCATACGGATTGGGATGTGTGTGAGAGTTTGTGAGGAAATTGATTATTTTGTAATCTCCTGTTTGATAATAAATATTGCTGATGCCTATGTAGGTGGACGTAGCCCAGACTGGTTGGGTGAACCACGTAAAATCTCTGTGTCATTTGTGTATGCTTTTATATGCTGTGTTTGTCTTTTATTTTCGCTGCGCACCGTTTTCTCTAACACCTCTTTTGAGAGTGGCTTATGATAAACTTTCAATCTATGGCCATTCACAATAAGAGGAGTTTGAAACTCATCAATGGTCTTGATTCTTACCGCTCCATTGCTAAAGATCTTGTCAATCTCATATGGCCCAAGCCAATGAGTCTGAAATTTTCCTTGAAAATCTTTAAACTTTGAATCAAATAACAATGCCCAATCTCCTTCTTGAAACTTCTTCTCTTTGATGTACTTGTCATGCCATTTAGCTCTTTGATATTGAACTAGATCAGTTCTTAAAATTGCTTCTTATCTGATCTCATCTAGCTCATTCAACTGCTCCATTCTATGCTTTTGGGCTTCTGATAAGTCCATCCCCAACTGAACTGCTATCTTGAAGGTCTTGACTTGGAACTCAAGGGGGAGCAAGACTTCTTTCCCATAAACAAGTTCATAGGGAGAATGTCCTGTTGTATTTCTCCATGTAGTTCTGTAGGCCCACAAGGCTTCAGGAAGCCTTTCTGCCCAATCTCTTCTATGTAGATGAGCAGTTTTGGTGATGATACTTTCAAGAACTTTATTTGTGGACTCCACTTGACCATTTGCTTGCGGATGGTAAGGAGTAGATCTTCTGTGCTTGATTTTGTATTCTTCCATCAACTTCTCCACCAAATTAGATGTGAATTGGCTCCCCTGATCTGTCACAATTTCTCTTGGAACACCAAAGCGAGTAAAAATATCCTCATAAATAAAATGAATAACTGAATTTTCAGTAGCAGATACTAATGCTTTGGCTTCTACCCATTTAGTAACATAATCAGTACAAACCAATATATACTTCTTCTGCTTAGATGGTGGATTAATAGGTCTAATGAAATCTAAAGCCCATTTTTCAAAGGGTTCAATGAGTACCTGTGGTTGTAATGGCATTTCATTTGAAAGGGTAGGTTTCCCTACTCTTTGGCAGCTGTCACACCTTTTGACATATTGTTTTGCATATTTGAAGAGGGAAGGCCAATAATATCCTAAAGAGAGGATTTTATAGGCCGTCCTTTTGTCTGCAAAGTGTCCGTCGCATGGTTCATCATGACATGCCTTAAGAATATCAGGCATTTCATCTTCCCTGACACATCTTCTGATCACAAGATCTGGCCCTGTTTTAAACAATTCATTAGAAATCCACGAATATTTTGAACTCTCCTAAATAATTTTTCGTTTTTCACTTGGAAATAAATGTGAAGGCAGTTTCCCTGTAACCAAATAGTCAGCAATATCTACATACCAAGGAGTCTTAATAGTTACTGCAAACAAGTATTCATCAGGAAACTTATCCTCTACAGGAGAATCTTCTTTAGTATTCTGAATCCTAGACAAGAAATCAGCTACTGTATTTTGTTTTCCTGGTCTATCCAACACAGTAATATTGAATTCTAGCAAAAGTAAAAGCCATCTTGTCACTCTGCCATTAGTAACAGGTTTGTTCATTAAATATCTAATTGCAGAATGGTCAGTATGAATAAAAGTTTCATAGCCTGTTATGTAATGTCTAAACTTAGTAATTGCATGAACAACAGCTAAAAACTCTTTTTCAGTCACAGTATAGTTCAACTCTGTGGAAGTCAAATTTTTACTGGTGTAATAAATGGCATAAGGAACTAAATCTTTTTGACCCAACACAGCTCCTAGAGCTGTATCTGAAGCATCTGTAGAAATATGGAAAGGGAGTTTCCAATTTGGTCCTCTCAAGATAGGTGCTTCAGATATTCTTGTTTTCAAAGTTTCAAAGGCTGATTGACAATCAGGATCCCATTTGAATTCACAGTATTTTGTAAGCAATTTGAAGAGTGGAGATGCTATTTTAGTGAAGTTTTCTATAAATCTTCTATAGTAACCAGTAAATCCTAGAAAACTTCTAACATCTCTTTGACAATTTGGAATAGGAAACTTGGAAATGACTTCAACTTTTGATCTATCAACCTTAATCCCATCTCCTGAAATATGATGTCCTAAAACAATCCCTTCAGTAAACATCATAAAGCATTTTTCATGGCTTAATGAAAGGTTTGTTTCTTTACATCTTATAAGAACTTTTTCCAAATTTTCCAATGCCTCTTCAAATGAATTACCATAAACTGTAAAATCATCCATATAAGCCTCTACACAATCATGGATTACATCAGAAAAAATTCCTAGTACTGCTCTTTGGAATGTTGTTGGTGCATTACATAACCCAAAAGGAAGCACTCGGTAGGCAAAAGTTTCCCATGGACAAGTAAATGTGGTCTTATCTTGATCTTCAGGTGCTACCTGAATTTGATTATAGCCACTAAAACCATCCAGAAATGAAAAGTACTTTTTACCTGCTAATGTGTCTAATACCTGATCGATAAAAGGCAAAGGAAAGTGATCCTTCAAAGTTGCTTTGTTCAATTCCCTGTAATCAATGCATACCCTCCATTTACCATTCTTTTTGGGTACTATAACCAAAGGAGAAACCCATCGGCTATCTGAAATTGGATAAATGAAGTTTACATTGAGAAGTTTTTGGAGCTCTTCTTTCACTATCTCCCTAAGATTTGGATTCATCCTTCTTTGAGGTTGTCTGATTGGTCTACTGTTTTCCTCAATATAGATGTGATGGATGCAAGTCTTAGGATCAATACCTTTCATGTTAGTATACTCCCATGCAAATGCAGTAGAATGTTTTTGCAAGATTTTGGTTAGTTCTTCTTGTTGTGACTTTTCCAAATGTTTGTTGATATTCAATGTTTTTCTGGAAAAATCTCAATGGTAGAACTACCAAACTCTTCCATAGAGTAAAGAGACATTTGTCTTGATGATAAATATTCTATGTCAGATTCCAACTGAAATTGTGTGGGGTCATATTCTGAAGATGTCTCAAAATTTTCTAATGTGTTCAGAATTTGACTATCCTCACTGATTTCAGAAATGGTAAAGACATGTTGTATAGTGTCCTCATCATCAACACATTCATTGTCTCCTACTTCTGTGATTTCTCTTGCTGGAGGATACAAACTGAATTTCTTTGTCGAATTACCTTTAGAAATGTACATGTCCCCAGATCTACAACTAATAAAAGCATCAGCTGTGGCTAGCCAAGGTCTTCCAAAAATAAGTGGGTGCCCTCCTAGATTACTCTTGGGAGTCAAAATCATAAAATCTACTGGATATTCCCAAGAATCTAAGGAGACTGAAATATCTTCTAATACACCATCTGGTTTAATAATTGATCGATCTACAAGTTGCAGTAAAGTAGGTGTAAAAAGAAGGCTAGGAAGTTTAAGCTGGTCCATAGTCTATCTACTCATAATGTTGATAGCAACCCCTAAGTCAATCAATGTGTTTGGAATTTCTATCCCATTTATATGTGTCTTGACAATTGGACTTCCTGGATCTACATACTTCTGCATAGTAATTTTTCCCATCATAATATCTGCAATCTTTCCTACCAGGTGGATTCTTCTTGTGTCTTTTAGTTTCCTTCCTGGTCTTTTGAAACTCAACTCCTTTGTTGTTTTTGCTAGAATATGAATTTCTCGAATGGCTTGTAGCAAGGGAATATTGATACAAACATTCTTCAATTCATCTAGAAATTCATAGTTAGGCAACAAGATTTTTTTTTCCACCCCCTTGTCAATTTGTAGTCTTTCAGGAAAAGGAGGTGTAGATGAAGATGCGGGTTGCTCAACTATAGGAGTTGTGGATGTTAACTTTTCTTTTTCTTTTTGAATGTTTGAATTTTGAAGAGATTCTTCCTCAGAACCCTTATTGACTTGAAGAGAATCCTTCTCAGAGGTATCTTGCTCTTGGATATCTATAGAAGGTTTTTCTAAAACTCTACTAGATCTGAGTTGTACATCGTTGAGAGGAACAATCATATAGGTAGGAAATTGTTGTCCTTCTACCATGTAAGTATTCTGAGGATTCTTATTGTTAGGATTTGGAAATGGCTGAGCTAGAAGTTGATTTGTCTTTTGTTGGTATGGGAGCATGAGTTGAGGATTTGGATTTTGTTGAGAAGGTTTTTGTTGTGGAAATGGCAATGAAAGTTGTGGATTTGGGTTTGGAAGTTGTGGAGTTTGTTGATTTTGAAAAGATGGAGGATATTGATAAAATTGAGCAAATCTCCCATAAGGATTTTGCATCCCTTGTACCCATGGCTGATATGGATTTTGATGTTGGGGCCAAGGTTGTTGCCAAGGATTCCAATTTGGTGGGGTTTGAAAATTCATAGAGTTGTTAAACCCTTGAGTTTGTTGTCCCTGCCAAGGTCTTCTTGCAACAAAACAGAGAGATTCTACTGAATTTGGGTCTTCTTGAAAAACAGCTTTGAGTCCAGGAATTGAAGGACAATCCTTGATCTCATGATTCTTTGAGCAAATCATACATGTTTCTACAACTTTTGCATCCAAGGGACATTCCCTTAAAGCATGTTTCTTCCTACATTTCGGACAAAAGATGGCTAAAGCATCTGTTTCTTCTTTCTGCTTGTGTTGGATTTTAAGGGTGTCTAGTTGTTCACTAAGGCTCCCTAAGATATCAGTTTTGAACTCATCAAGCATATTACCAATCTCTTCCCTACTTACTGATCCAGTTGCAGATTTGTTAGCCCTAATAAGAGAAGGATCCCTGGGCCCTTTTCATGTTTTAGATTTTCCTCTTGAGAGATGGACACATAGTTCTGTTATGTCACGAAGTGGGAGTTGAGAAATATCTCCTTTTCCCATCATGTTTAAAATATCTATCCATTCATCTCTAATGGCTTTTAATGTGAGGGCTTTCAAGGTTTCATCATCTAAGTTGCTCATCTTTGCTCTTTTCAAGTTGTATTGAAATCTTTCAAGTAAGTCTTCCAAATTTTCATCTTCTTTTTGCATCATTTTGAATACCTCATCCTTGTGATTGGTGGGCATACAATAGTCAAAGTATCTATCCAAAAATGTTTGTTTCATATCATTCCAAGTCCTAATAGATTGAGTGGCTAATCCCATGAACCATTTCAAAGCAGATCCTTTCAAAGTTGAAGGAAACAGTTTGAGTTTTTGAGAGTCTTCCATATAGTCATAGGTTCGGCACACAACTTCAAACTCAAACAGAAATGTTTCAGGATCCTCAATTCGCAATCCATAAAAGTTAGGGAGAACAGATGGTGAGATATTTTTCATCGTTGCATGAATTTCCTCATCAACTATAGGGAATCCAAACAAGTTGTCTCCTTCCCTATTTCTACCATTATTTCCTTCACCATTGTTGTCTCCATTGTTTCCTCCTCTTCTACCTCTACCTCTACCTCCATCTATTACTTCCTCCGCCATGATAGTTTCTTTAGAGTCCTTAAAGTCCTCTAGTTTTTCTACCAAGGGAGAATGAGAGAAAGTCTCTTTGTTTTCTAAATGGGATTGAGTAGGTGGTATAGGAGAATCCCTTAATTCAACTATTCCTTGACTTCCAAAAATCTTAAGGCTAGGGGTAGATGGTGGTGAATCTGGTCTATGCCTTGAAGAAGATGGAGTTGTGAAAATCGAACTCTTGGCTTTAGCTATAAACCTTCCCCTAGAATCTCTTGCTCTATGCATGTCATTTTTTATTTTATTTTTTTTTTTAGTTTTTTTTTAACAAAAGTTGGGCTAATAATTCTCTTTCTGATCTTCCAGATCACACTAGGTGCAAGAAGAGAGCATACTTAAGAAATTACTAAACCAATAACTCTCTTTTCTGATCCTCCAGATCACACTAGGTGCAAGAGGAGAGCATACTTCAAGAAGTTATCAAGTTTTCCTTCTTTTATGATTTTATGTTTTTTTTTTTAAGAAATTGGCTACCTAGTTACACTTCCCCGGCAACGGCGCCAAAATGTTTGGTCAATTTAGTGTGTCCTAAATTGCTGCATTTAATTTGTCAATCCGGGATTCGTAAGCTGATGAAGTGCGATGCACTATATGTGCAAGATAACCTATTTCTTAACTTTTTGTCGTTTTTGGTTTTCTAAGATGAAATGGAAATTCTAAAATGAAAACAAGTATGGTTATATTTGTTCAAGGAAATGATATCCCCTATAATGATTTACCAACTTGAAACTTAAAAAGGAATTTGAAATTTTCAATGACAAAACTTGAAAGGAAATGAAAATGTACTGCTGAAATGAAAAGATGCTGTAAGTCTAATAAATCAAAAATAGTGAACTAGTGAACATGAAACTAAACTATTATTGCTGCTGTCTAAACAAAAATAAACTATGCTTAAATAAATTCAAAATTGCAACAAAGTAAATCTAAATCGGATTACATCAATTTATCTTCTGATCCTTCATCATTAGTCCAACTATGATTTTCAGAAGTAACCATAAACAACTTGAGTAACTAATATCTAACTTGCAGAAAGTAAACTAATATCAAACCATACATTCATAATTCAATCCCTCACCATCAGTCCAGCTATGGCTTTCGGAGGTAACTGAAGATGTCATGCACAATTTAATATTTCTAACTTGCGAAAGAAACAAATACTAACTACACTTCATAATACAATCCTCACCATCGGTCCGATTTGTGGCTTTGATGAAACTGGCAGTGTTGCAATGATTAATATATTCATTTGGGGGAAAGCTAATACTCAACCACATTTATAATACGTCTCTACTTATCAGTCCAGACATGTTTCGGGTAACCAGAAGTGCTATGAGTTAAATATATCCTAAAACTATTCTTAAAACAATTAAACTGAGTTAAACCAAGCAATACTGAAATGAAACAGAAACTAAGAAAAACACATTAGCAGCAGAACAATGTTAATTCCATGTCATTATTCAAAAAGCTATGAAAATGCCCGGGCTGCCTATCTATAACCTGAAACAAGAACACTGATCAGTGATTAACAACATAAAACATGAAAGACAGAAGTGAAATGGAAAGCAGGAAAGTTTATAAACAGAAATGAAAAAGATGAAATGTATAAACATGTGAATGGATTACGGCACAATAAGTTTTAAAGAAATGAAATAAGAACTATACACTAATGCACAAAACCTTAGCTGAGTAGGGGCCCTCTACACCAGCCTTGGCAACGATCTTCAAGTACGAATTAAGTTGGAAAACAGAGTCTTCTTATATTAAAAATGCAGTCATAACAGTATGGTAGTATTACGGCTCAAAGGCAGCATAATTACATTACAGAGCAGACTTAATAAAATTAACAAAGACTAATCGGGACTAACTCTATATGCGTATGCAAACGCGTTATATATAACAAAAGAAATATAACTGTCTCCTAAAGTTTATGCCAGTGTAGAACACGTAGACCATTACGTCCACGGATCTAGGATCATGGCCGTGTTGGAAAATAAATCTATGAGAAGTGGATGCTTGAATTCGACTATGGAGCTATGCAGAGATGTCGGCTTGTCCTCGCAAGCTCGGAAAGCCGGCCATATGAACTCGTGACACGGAGCAGTCATCTTAGTAAGACTCTATGGTTGACTTCATGTGGACGCCTTTTGAAGCTGCTTTATGTAAGTTTGCTCGAACCAATGGGACACGAATATTGTCACATCATTCTGACTTGCCCATGTGGCTCGTTTTCCTGTGAACACCAATAAAATAGAGTTTCACAAAATAGTATGGAAGATTTAAAGTGTTGAAAGTGGCAAGGTCACAGCAATTTGAATAGAACAAAATCTAAATCAAATAGCAAACACAAAAATATAATTAAAAACCATGTTAGATGCTCTTTTGCAAATGAACCATGTCCACATCATTCCTGACTTGCCCATGTGGCTCGTTTTTCCTGTAGACACCTGTAACATAGAGTTTCACAAAATAGCTGCGGAAAGTTGCAGCAGCTGCGGAAAGTGGCAGGATAACGCAGCTAGATGAACAAAATCTAAATCAAATAGAAAACACAAAAATATAATTAAAAACCATGTTAGATGCTCGTTTGCAATTGATATACAATGATATTTGACAACTTGGGAGGTTCAGGTGAGTGAAAAAGGTATAGAAAAGTGTATGGAAAAGATGCAGAATTGAGACTCAACAGCATGGAAGAGTGCAAACTTGTAAGTACACCAATGATAACCGGATGTAATCTCAGTTCTCATGATGATTATCCCATGGTGAATCAACCAAAATACAGATCTATGATACGAAGTCTACTTTATCTCATTGGGACTAGACCAAACATTATGCATGCAGTTGGGATTGTTGGACGATTCCAAGCTAATCCAAAAGAGTCTCACCTTCAGGCTGTCAAAAGTGTATTCAAATATCTACAAGGAACTCAAGACTTTGGACTATGGTATCCAAAGAATGCCGATCTCACTCTTCATGCTTACACTAATGCAGATTGGGCTGGAAATGTTGATGATCGGAAAAGCACTAGTGGTGGTGCATTCTATATGGGTCCCCAGTTAGTATCTTGGTTCAGCAAAAATCAAAGCTCTATTTCCTTATCTACAGCAAAAGCAGAATATGTGGCTGCCACATCATGTTGACCTCAACTTCTTTGGATGATGCAAACCTTACAAGACATTAAAATCAAATGTTCACCTCCTATCTCCATTATGTGTGATAATACAAGTGTCATCAGTATCTCAAAGAATCTTGTTATGCATTCCGAGACCAAGAACATTCCCATCAAGTATCATTTCTTACGTGAAAAAGTGCTTGAAAAAAAGGTGAAGTTGGAATATGTTCCCTCCAAAGAAGAAGTTGCTGCTATATTTACCAAACCTTTACCCAGGGAAGCGTTCGAATATCTCAGACAGAAGCTGGGAGTAGTCTCTGCCATGCAGAAGATCAGATCTACTTAAATACAGAATATTAACTTGGATACGCGGATTTCCTGGAGGACAGCCACGTATATACGCGCGTTTATACATGGAAAACCGCGTATGGGTGTTTGCTGACAAAAAAAAAATTGGGTCAGCATTCTTCAGCACAGCTGTGGTGCTGTTGGGTATCTCTGGTGATGTTTCAACTCTCATATTTCTGTTTCATTCTCTGATATTTGATGAAGATGCCTTGATTATTTGTTGTTGAAAGTGTTCAGGATGCACAAGCTAAGGGGGAGCTTTGGTCATATGGCAAGGATGCATTGTTTGCATTCTAATTATTTGTTGTGGTCTGATCTCATGCTTGAGATTCTTTGGTCTTGATTGTATAAGTTATTTCTATAATTTGATGAAAAGTTCATGTTAAGACCTATGATGTAAAATTGTAATATTAAGTCATGTAAGGACTTGTTCAAATTTGTAAACCCACTTGGTTGGGTAGTTGAGTCAAATATGTAAATCCACTTGGTTGGATATTTGATGTAAGTATGAGTCCTTGGTGATAGGATGAGTTATAGAGTCATATACTTCATTGAAAAATATGTTTTGAAAATTCAGCATAAACTCAGGGGGAGCATAATACCTTTAGTGCACATCAGATCTATAGAGCTCATCCTTATACAAGGGAAGAAAAACCTTGTGTTGGTTTTGATCCGCCCTTTGCCCTTGATGTCAAAGGGGGAGAGTATTATGTATTATGGTGTTTGAATAATGGTGATGTCAGTATCAAACACCATCATGGTTGCCATCAAGTCCAAAGGGGGAGATTGTTGGCAATATGATGCAATGTGTTGTCCTTGATGGCAACCTACTTGATGAAGTTGTCCTTGATGGAAACTGACTTGATGAGTTGTCTTTGGATAGCAAACCTATTTGTTAATGATGTAAATCTGATGTATCCACAGAGCAGTTCAGAAGTAACAAAGAAAGAAATTCTAGTAAGTGCCAAAGTAATGATGAATAAGATATGTCACAAAGCATACGTGGGTTTGTAAAGGCAAAGTAGCGAATGTACGCGTAAAATTACGTACCAAGTAGCGTATGCCTATTTGCGCTCTAAATTTATAAAACCAGGGGACATGACCATGGTATTGGCCCACAGTATTGAGCGCTGGATTATCTATTTGATCCCATCCAGGAATACCATCAGCGGTTAAGTGGTTTTGACTCATGGTATTGATAAAGGCTAAAACTATATAAGGAGAAGAGGATCATAGTGCAAGGTGTGCATGAAAAAAAAAAAGCTATTGAGGAATAAATCTCTTTGAGAGATATCTACATGGTTGAACTCTGTTTCTGATAGATCTAAATTTATGATGCACCCATGGATATGATGAAGGTTCAAGATCTCTAGATCTAGAAATGATGAATCTCTAGGATGATATGCAAAAGAAATGATGAAGAACTGTATCAAGTTTGCTATTGATAATGAAGAAATCTGGGTAAGTTTATAGATCTGGTATATTCTGCAAAGTCTACCATTTACAGATCTATACGCTAGTTTGTCTTGGTAAAAGTGTGTGTATACGCGGGTTCTCTTAATAAAAAGCGTGTATGGAAGTTAGGGTTTCTGAAGCTTATTTACAAATATTACTTCTGTGATTTATGTTTTCTCTCTGTTGTCGGTCAATGAAGTCTTCTTGAAGTTCTAGGTTGATTGAATATGGAGTATGTTGTTGATTTGATAATGAACAAATCTAATCACTGATTGAGAAAACATGATGAAGGATGAGTGACAATCTAAACAGTTCTGCATTGCTGATATATTGTCTGAATTGAAAGTTTCAGATCTGAATATGAGTCTAAATAGATTCTGAAAGAAAGCATACGCTATTTGGTGAAAAGAAAAGCGCGTGTATATGCGGAGACTGTGAATAAAAGTCGCGTATTATTTCAAGAATATAAAACTAGCATGCACTAAAGCATACGCAAGTTGGTGTGAATAAAGACGCGTATATACGCAGGTTACATGAAGAAAAACAGCGTATGGTATCTGAATTAATGGTTGTTCAAGGTTGAATATGTATCTGATTATCTACTCTGAATTCTGGGTTATTTCTGATATTCTGGTTACAATGGTCCTACTGTTCTGATTGAAATTTTGGGCAAAGTATGGTTGTTAATGTTAAGGGGTTGTGTTGAAGCTGTTTAGATCCAGTATTAAAATTGATGAAACGTGGTCTGCAGTGGGTCTGAGGGTTGAAGCCTTTAGTATGGAAGTAGAAGCTTTCAACCAGTAGAAGTTGGTGTTGAAATCAGGGGGTCGAAGCTCCCTTCTAGGCGAGGCTGGTAAACGAGATCAGGAGGTTGAAGCTCCCTTCCAGTTGCAGCTGGAAAATGAGAGAAGGTTGCAGCCTTCTGCAGGTAGAAGCCTACATACTGGTATAAGTCTACATCAGTACAATGTTGTAAAATTTTTTCTATATAATAAAGATTGAAGACAGAGACGACAGTAGCGGTGGTTTTCTCCCGAATTGGGTTTCCACCTTAAATATTGGTGTTCATGTGTGTGATGCTTTATACTGTTGATTACTGCTCATAACTTCTGATTATCTAGCCTTATTCATAACTGATAAATCTGTTTAAAATACTGTTCCTAAGAAATTCTCTAAATCTGAAAGGTAAATCAGTATACGCTAGTTTCCTTCTATATTTCCACGTGCATACTCTAGTTCAGTTCATAAAAGCCACATATGGAAATCTGCTCAAAGAAAAGGTTGAATTTATTTTATAAACTCTAAATACTCATTCACCCCCCCCCCCCCCCCCCTCTCAGTATTTTTCCCAACAATATCTATAAAATTAATACATTTAGAACAATTTGTTTGAGAAAATTTTTCTATTTGAGATAAAACAGAATGTTCTAAGTAAGATAAAGTATGAGAATTGAAATTTCCTAAGAAAGAATCAACTGAATAGTTGCCAATGATATTATTGATGTATGCTACCGGTTCATTTTCTCCTTCCAGTTCTGTTACTATGTATTTCTGATGTTTTTCTCGCTCAACCTTTATTTGATTTGGTTTACCATTGTAAGGAAGCCACATGTGCGACCAATCAGTTGCAAAGTATCCATGAAGTTTTTCTGACCAATCTCTGCTAAGAATTAAGCCGTAAAATTTTGGAATATCTGCAACTAAAATGTCTATAGCTTGACATACCTTTGGATTATATGACAGCCTTATGGTAACCTGATTCAATTCGCCAATCACTTCAACTTGCGATTGATCTAGCTGGACTATGCGCACAGCAGATTTTTGTGGTTGAATGTTCAACTTTGGACATATTGATTTTGGTAAAATATTAGATGAAGCTCCAGAATCCACTAAGCAATTATGCAAATTTTTATTGAAAACTTCATAAGTAAGAAGAAATGGGGGAGTATGAGATCTCGACCTTCCTCCAATTAAAGTGATATTTTCTAGATCAACTTTATTAATCACATTAGTTGGAGGTCTTCCCATTTCATGGGAAGCTTGAGAGATTACAGGTGTGGGCAAAGGTTTTTTCTGGTACAGCATGTAATTCTTTCAAAAGTACCTTTTTCTAGTGTTTTAACTTGCTCAATTCATAAAAAGTGATGTTAGCCCTAGTCTTCTTCATGTCTTCTAGGATATTATACTCCATTTCATCCGAAACGATCAATTTTTTTTATGGAGTTGATGAATATTTTTGGACTGGGCTGATTTGAGTAGCTTTAGATGTCGTTTTCTTCGCTGCAACTTTATCCTTAGTCATTGAGCTTGCACTCTTTGGCTTAGGAGTAGGTTGAGGAGGATCAAGTTGATTTCTACTTTGAGTGCTAACCGGGGATGCCTCTTGATCTTCTTCATCTGGGAGGATGAAATCCCACATACCTTGTACCTCTACAACTTCTTCTTCATCGGTAGTTTCTTCAGTAGCAATCTCCTCTTCTTCTTCTTCTGATTCAACACTTGTGATAGCATTTGGCGGCTTTAAATCAGTCAAAGGGTTTCTTCTATAAGGCTTGAACGAATTTTTAGAATATGTTTCTGCCACTTGTTTCTTAATGTCAACCATTTCATTGGACATGGTTTTCAGAACTTTCTGCAATCCTTCTAAATCGAATGGATCTTTTGATTGTTTTTTCTTGGGGTCTTCCTTAAAATTAACCTTCTTGGATTTGCGTTCCTCTATCGCATTTTTCTTTTCTAGAGCAATGATATGTTTCTCTACCGCTATTGCTTCATATTGTCAGCTAAAGTTGTTTTGTTAGCCCTATCAATGAAGATTTCTATGTTTGATGGTAAAGCAGAGATGTACCATTCACTTCGCACTTCTTCGCTAGGATTAGAAGCAGTAGGAATTTTATTTAACAGTTTATTGAAACGTGAATTAAAATCCTTGATAGGTTCTTTTGACTCAGCCCTAAGATTTGACAGGTCATTGATCAATGTCGTTGTAGACCTGTCATCACCAAAATTAGTCAAAAATTGATCTTGGAAGATATCCCAACTAGTGATAGATCCAGACGGTAATGAGAAATACCATGATCCAGCTGCTCCTTGTAGAGTATAGGGAAAAATTCGGACGACAGCGTCTTCATTACTAACTCCATTGAGATTTATGGACAACATAAAGTTATTTATATGCTCTTCCGCTAGCATGCTTGCTTCAGGAATAAACTTAGGCAGCCATTTTTCAGGATGGGTCAGTGTTTGACTCAAGGGCGCAGGCATTAAGACTGCCCCTGGGTTATTTCATGGAGATTGGGCCATCGTTGAACTACCAACAGAGGAAAGCACAGAAGATGATCCCTGCGGTTGGGAATATGAGGATATTACGATTCCAGATTTTTGAGAAGGAGATGTGGAAGTTCCAGTGGAATGATGGACAATATTCTGAAGTGGAGGGGTGGATGGTTGACTTCCCAGTGAAGAGGTTGAGATGGATGATGATGATGAAAGAGTCTCGCTATCAGACTCTTTAGGTGATTTCCTTGCTCTCTTCCTTGTAGGTAGAGGTAACTCAGTTGGATGAACACCAAACTTTTCGCTCTGTAATCTAGTAAGGGGATGAGAAGGGTTATATTGTGAAGTCACACTGCCTTGAGATTTATTAAATATTTGAGGTGATATTGAAAATCGCTGAAGTTTATGAATCAAAGATTCAACTTCAGGAGGTTCAATAGCAGATTCTTCTGAAAAGTCAGGGTTTGTGGCAGTGGCTGTTGTTCTTTCGACTTCTGGCTCTAGATTTAAATATTATAAGTGCGATGGGGAAGTCGGGGGAGATGGTGAGGGAGATTTACTCTCAGAATGGTATTTAGATTTTGACTTACTTTCCATTCATAGTTCGATGCCCTCCTTCTAGCGCCAAATATGTTGAAGCCCCGAAAATCGGGTCTACAACAAGGGGGATACCCACCCGGTCCGAACCTTGGTTGGCAGCTCCTTTTCCATTTGATATAGTGGGTCCGACTGGGGATAATGGGACCAGTTTCCCAATATGTGTGTGTATTTGTGTTGAGAATTGATATTTCCTTTCTAAAAGTTCCTAAGAGAAATGCTTTTATTCTAACTCTAATCTAATAACATGCAATTGTATTCTAATAAACAGAAATATCTAATTCTAAACTAACCCGGTATGTAATATTTCCGTTATGCGATCTAAAATGATTTCAAATAACAATTGGTAATAAATATCATTCAACTGTTATAAGAAAAGCTTCGTATAAAAATTTAGACGAAACAGTTGTGAAAAACATTTTGCATAATAAGCTACTCATATATTTAGCATAAATAAATAGCTATCACCGTACAAAAGTGCCAAATGATAACTCAAGCATTCAAGCATCAATATATAAACAACTAAACATAAATATCACTTTAACACAAAGGCAAAAATAGTTAAGAGATAAAAGTACCATTTATAACTAGTTCTACTCATGAGCTTCAAGCAATAATGACTTATCTCTTCTTAATCCAACATCCACTAAGATTACAAAAGTGCAACATCAGTATTAGATATTAAACGTAGATATCAATAAATCATGTTCCATTCATTCATCAAAACCTCCTCGGAGGGTGCAAAAGTGCATGTTCTCAGGACAAGTTTTTGACAAATTTCAGGATCCCTTCTCTAAATGCATGAGAAGGGTTTAAATACTACTAACTAAATCTAAAAATAATTTATTACAAAAATATAGGATACGGTTTAAATGACCGTCCTCATTTCAGGCAAAAATAAAGCAAAATTAATACTAAATCTAAAATTAAAACTAATCAACTAACTATTTGTGAATCTGTTCTTTGAAATTGCAAGTGTTTTGAGAAGAGTAGGCTGGTTGACTTCAGACTTTAACTATCCTGTGAAAATGGAATCGGCAAGAGTTGGCGCCATCTTCTCGGCAGAATTGATGATACATTTGAGAGTCATGCACTGGCTGTGTGGTTTTACCAAATACGCCCAGTAAGAATCCCAATTCAACTTAGTTAATCTTTTAATTGATTCTGCCTTTTCTTGAGCCTTCTGTCTCCAGTCTGTCTGTAGTTGCTGTGTTTTCAGTAGATACCCTGGAGTGGTTTCTGAGATCATATTTTCCTTGTGAAAATTTTCATTTATGCAATAAATAACATTGTTTGCTGTTGTGGCTACTACTTTTGTCGCTTGCTCTGCTTTCCTTATTTGTGCATACCAATTGTTAAAAAGCATTTCTTTGTGATTGTCATTGATTATTGGTGCACTTGCTCTTTTCCCCTCCTCTATTTCTTTCCAAGCCAAATATTCGGTAACTCTTTTATCAATTAAATCATAATCATTTCGTAAGTCTACGACTTGATTAGTGATTTTATCACTTACTTCACAATAAGAGTTCCACTGTGATATTCTTTGAAATAATATTTCATGTTGCTGCAGTAGTTGATCATTTACAGAAATGGATTCTATGATGAATTCTATAAGTTTGGGATCATCCTTGTGCATCTCTTGCATAACCTGTAGCTATTTTTCCTTTTCAGCCAAACTATTCTGGTACCCTATCTGCATTTGTTGGAAGTCCTACTGTAATTTTTCAAGCTGTTTCTGTGCTTCGTTGTTGGCATTGTCTTGTTGCAGCTGTTGTTGCAAAACCTATACTTGATCTTCTTTCTCATTCAGTAATTTTCATACCTCAGATGCTTTATCAATGGCCGCAGAGGCATATGCTCCTGTGATCTGAGATAATTTAGTGAGATTTTCAGTGGGATCAGTGGTAGGATCTTGCCTTCTGTTGTGGACTATATAATACATCAAGAGGAGCAATTTCCTCTATTTTGAGCATAAGTTCAGAGGATGGGGTAATGGGAATATGTTCCATTTCTTAGACATTGCTAGTTATTCCTGTGACTATATTTTTTGCTTCCTGTACATTACTCACAGGTGTCTATGTGTTCTATCCTTCAATATTGATTAAATCATTGAATGTCTCCCATTATTTATCTAGCTCAGTTCTGACTGATGGTTTATGTACGATCAGAGGAGGAATATTTAGCTGTGGAGAGGTCAAAACCTGTTGTTGTGAGAGCTCCTTTGACTGGGCAGTATCCCTTACTGACCCTTAATTTTTATCATGGTCATTTTTAGACCTATTAGAGTGTTTTGATGTTTCTCTCCCGGACTTATATTTAGATCTGTCTGTGCCTGAACTTCCACTGAGGCTAATACTGGGAGTTGGTTCCCTTATGGGTTCCAAGCATAATTTATCCAAAGGGATACTAGCTAACCTCCTTTCCCTGTATATCTCGAACTCTTGAAATTCTGCTGGAGGAAATCGCATTTGGGCCGAATGTAGAACCTCTTTAAGTGTTCCTTTCTCTTGGAACATGTCATCAAAAAGTTCATCTTCTTTAGAAAACACTCTTATTTTGACTGCAGTAGTCAAATTTTTAGAAATATCATAAGGGTCGAACGGTCTTCTTGGAAATTTGAACAAACATAAACACGTTATGTTTTTTACTTCTTTGAATGCATGGCCTACATCAAATAGTGAAAATGCCCCACAGGCCACAGGAAATTGTGGCCAAATAGCCTTCTTTTTGTCCTTCAAATCTTTAGTTAAACCTCCTTCTCCGCAGGTTTGATAAGCAATTTCTCGTGCCATGAGTTTATCAGGAACATACAAAGGTAAGATATGAGGGGAAGTGAAACTTCCAAATACCCTAACATATGTAAACAGTTCTTCTCCAAACCATCTCACGACAGGAAGTATATCTACCTCTCCTTCAAGAGAAAAGCTAGGAGCGTCTTTATCATATAACATTTTGTACAGGGGCAACATGATTCCATGACATATCTTGTAAAAACAGGGAATAAGCTTGGAATCCCACAATTCTTTGTGATAAATATGAATGGGTAAGGGGTCTTGAGTTTTCCATTTCTAACCCATTAAAGGAAACTTAGAAATATAACAGATTGAATCCATCACATATGCAGATAAGTAAAAAGGGGGATAAATTCTCTAAGAAACAGTTCTTTTCGACCGGTAATTCAAAATGGTTGTGGCTAAGTTGTCAGATAATATCTTAGCCCAATCCACAACAGTAGCATTCAATAATGGTAGCCATTCAAATGAAAATTCATTAATGTCTGGCTTCCCAAAAATCCTACAGAGCATAGTAGCAGCAAAGCAATACGGGGAAGTGAGAGAACCAGTACTATACATACCATATTTATCCTTTTTTAGTGGTTCGTCCCTCCTTGACTAGCCCTTGGTGCATTCTGCCAGGTTTTCATTTTCTTTAGCAAACTTCTCCATGAACTGTTTGTTATAAGTCGCCTGTGGCTCTGGTAAATGATACATGAGTCTCAAACCTTGTGGAGTGAATGAACCAATGAGTTCTTGACCTTGAGTCTTAAACTGTCTATTTGTGATATCAGTGTTGTCTAGTACCCATTTAACCATGTCCATGTATGGAATAATTTTAGGCCTCGCCGCTCTCTGGTGCAAGAATGAGCAAGCTAGCTCTGTAATAGACACCTCAGAAGACCCATATGAGCCTGCAGTAGATGTAACCTCCATTACTCTGGGATTCTCTTCCTCAAGTAAACTGTACATGCCTTCCCAAGTAGTAATACCAGCATCTTTGTTACAGGCGGTGTCTGTATACAAGGGTGTCATTTCTTTGTCTTCAGAACTCGGAGCCTTGTCTTTCTTTCCCATAATATCCTGAATACTGCTTTGTATATTTCTTTGTTCTTTGCTCCTGCAGTTTACGAATGAAGTGAGAATAATGATAGGAAAAAGGTGACGGGAAAGCTTTTAAATGCTGAAGACGTATAAAATATACCACTTTACGTGAAATGGCTCTTCGATCATAACAAAACCATATTTCATTAATGATTGACAACCAATTCATTGATTAACATTAAAGCGCATAACCAGGTCTTGGTTTATGGAAAAAAATTTCGTACAATGAGCCTTAAAGATCTACGATAAAGCAATCTGCGATTTTCCTCGCAATATCGTAGACCACATTATCGCAGATCACAATCTCATGAATTTGCAATTATCACAATACCGCAATATCGCATAATCACAAAATCGTTGGATCGTAATATCGCAAAATCGCTAGAGCGTAGAAAATGACAAATCTCCATTAATGTGTTTTTCTGCGAAAAGCGATTTGCGATATGTGCCATCGCATATCGGCGGTTTTGACATTTTTCAGCGTAACATATGACATTTGAAGCATGCGATGCGATGAATGTTCTTTTAGTGCATAGTTTCGCATCATGATCTGGCAACTTAGAATTCTGCTTGTAAAGAGGTATTCATTACCTTTTTGCAACGCGATATTTCTTAAAAAATGATTTTATTCTATCCTATCATAAAACTTAAGTTTTTTAGATTTTTCAAGGGATATTCTCCTAAGTCTATGATAGTAAGTTTTATTGAAAAAGGAAATACAAGCACTAATTGATTTTTAATTTTTTTTATTAAGGGTCCCCACTTATTTAGTATTAGTGATAATACTAAATAAGAAGGGGGGTTGTTGCTGGCCACAACATACCCCAATCTATAATTCTCTGTCTTATTCAACTTTAGCAGCTATGATGTCATTGATGTCTTTGTGGGCTTGAGGAGGAGATGGGTCTTTTTCAATTTTTTCTCTTCTTGCTTCTGCTATAGTTTTAGGCCTTCTTGATTGTGCCTGAATGTCTTTGTCTTCTAATTTATCCACATCAATTATGGTCTTACCTTTATCATTTTCTACCACAACGTCTACTTTTCTAGATTATGGATGGTCCCCTTATGATTTGCTTTGCAACAATAGGTTTAGTTTGAGATTCCTATTCTCTTGTTGCAAGAAAGTTACCATGAAAATTTCCTTGGCAAGAACATCTTTGATCTCCCTCATCTATGCCTCTTTCTCTTTGATGATGTCTTCTGATGGCTTAAATTCATGTTGTTTTTGTAGGTCATTCATCTCTATTACAAGAGGCACCTCACCATGATGTTGTAAAGGTGACTGATCTTCTTTCTAGGTGATTTCATCATAGTTTCAACTTGCACTTCTTTTTCATGGAAAACCTCCTTATGTAGTTTCTTAGCATGAAACCTAGTTCTAGGTCTAGGTGTAGGCATATCCTTTTCAACCCAGGGGAAAAAACTAACCTCTTACCTCTATTTTAGGTCTTTGAAATCTTTGCTCTTGGATGATTTTGTATCACTAATGGCTTGCTTGATGACCCAAACTCCTATGGTCTAGTTGATGAAGGAACACTTGGGCTATTTGACTGACTTGAGGTCGGTATAAGAGAATCTACCTCCAAGAAGGTCTCCCATGGCATGTTGATCTGTGTGAGTTGGTGGAGAACTATGAATTTGATCAAAGCATGATGAAACAATCTAGTTGAATGACCATTTCCCTTTGACTGCACCTTCTCTGTCATTTTAACCAAACTTCTGAAAAAGTAATTGGGTAGATATACTGGTTTGATGGAAGTGAAGTGTATCAAAAATATTATGTGATATTGATACAACCTACTAAACCTGCCTTCACAAATGAAATATTTCATAATCACCTTCATCAAAGGAGTATATTTATCCAATAATTTCCTGCAAGGGAACATATGAGAGGGAGCTTCCTTATACTGTGGTTCTAGGAACACTTTATAATCTTCTATGTCCAAATCCATCCCCTTAAACCAAATTTATCCTTAGTTAGGGATACCAGTGGCTGAAGATATGACCTATGTTAATACCAAGAAGTCCATCCCCGCTATGGTGGTATTTTTCCTCTTAAAATTTGTGGCAAATAGATTATTCATCTGACAATGGTAGCCCACCTCTTGTACTTTCTCACAAAACCCTAGGCAGCATGCTTGTCCAAATGACCTCCTCATGAAAAATGAAGCATTGATCTCGTGCATATGGTTTGGTTCATATATTGAGACCTGTCCCCCCTTGTTTTATTTCTTCTTTTCACTGGCCATGTTTTTGGTTTTTCTTGACTGAAAACCCTAGTTTGATAGGGGAAAGAATAGGGGTTTAGGGCTGGAAAACAGGGAAAATAGAGTAGCTATTTTAGGGAGGGAAATGGAGGGGATAAGAGTTAGGGAAAATTAGGGAAAATTTGGGGGGTAAGGGTATATGTTAGGATTACAAGGGTAGTGAAATTTCTTAGAATGGGTGAGGGAAGGAGGGGGAAAAGTGGAAAACACAGGGAAAACCCAGAAATGAAGCAGAAGCACAGCATGGGCTTGGGTTTTTTGGGAAAAGTGGCGAGATGGGGAAAATAGGATGGGAAATGGTTGGGGAGGGTCTATAAAGTGTATACAAGGGTGTTTAGGCAAAAAACATAGGGATTTTCTCCTTGGAAGAAATCTAAAACCATGAAATCTTTAAAACACAACATAAAACCCTAGGAGAGGGATTTCATCACTTTTTGAAGGAAATCACTACATGAGAGGATTGATGAATGCTTCACTTACCTATTTAGGAGTTTGGAAAACTTCTTGGATGAGATATGACCATTCGTTTTCTTTCTTTGACCTTCAAACTAAAAAACGTAGTGAATGTCCAAAAGCATAGCAGATGTACAGCAAAAACACAACGAGTTGATGGGCAAGGCATTTGGTGATGAAAATCGATGCTCTAATGGCTGAGATGATGCACAATGGTGGAGAAAATATCTTGAAGGATGAAATGAAGTTATTGAGTGAATTTCTTTAGTAAAATCTATCAAGAGAAGCAGAGACAAACAAATTTCCACACACCTAAGGAGGGCCATAAACTATCCAAAGTGCCAGATGCATAGGTTTGAGA
The DNA here is from genome assembly GCA_034641835.2 of Pinus albicaulis. Classification (NCBI taxonomy): domain Eukaryota; kingdom Viridiplantae; phylum Streptophyta; class Pinopsida; order Pinales; family Pinaceae; genus Pinus; species Pinus albicaulis. The sequence continues at coordinate 1,698,595,808 of CM076575.1, read as the reverse complement.
CAAGTAATATTTAAAAATATACATGGGAAATTTTAGTGAACTCAATTTGGAAGATCCTTTGTCTTGGAAGGGATTCTTTGGCAAAAACAAGTGTGATTTGATGTGGTGTGGAAACCACCATATAAATGATCCTACGATATAATTAGATAAGACAATGTGGAGAGAGACCTTAGTGGCTAATGTAAAACCCTAGTCATGCCATGTATATAGGACTCCCTTATTTTTGTCAGTCGCACACAAAAACACACAGACACACACATAAAGGATCGATGATCCCAATACAAATAGTACTAGAACCTCCCCTAGATGTAGAGGATGATTTGAACCCTTACATAATAAGGTTTGAGAGTCTTTTCTTGAAATGATTTAGACCCCACACCAAGACATTTGAGATGGGTGAATCCATAATTATATTTAATGATAATAGCATTGAATATCCACTCAAAATCTACGATATGTAAATATAAGCAAATAAAAACAAATTTCCACACACCTAAGGGGGCCCATAGACTGGCCATAGTGCCAGATGCGTAGGTTTGAGACAAGTAATATAAAAAAAATCTACATGAATAATTTTAGTGAAATCTAGTTGGAAGATCCTTTGTCTTGGAATAAATTCTTTGGAAAAAACAATGTTATTTGATGTGGTGTGGAAAAAACCATATAAAGGATCCTACGATATAATTAGAGAAGACAATGTGGAGAGAGACCTTAGTGGATAGGTTGAAACCCTATTCATACCATGTAAATAGAGGTCCCTTCTTTCTTCAGCCACACACAAGCACACACATAAAGAATCAATGATCCCATTACAAATATTATAATAACCTCCCCAAGATGTAGAGGAGGCCTTGAACCCTTTCATAATAAGGTTTGAGGATCTTTGCTTGAAATGATTGAGACCCCACACCAAGCCATTTGAGATGGGTGAATCAATAATGATATTGAATCACAATAGCATTGAATCTCCATACACAATCTATGATATGTAAAGAGAAGCAGAGACAAACAAATTTCCACACACCTAATGGGGGCCATAAACTAGCCAAAGTGCCACAAGTGTAGGTTTGAGACAAGTAATCTTAAAAAATATACATGAGAAATTTTAATTAACTCAAGTTGGAAGAGCCTTTGTCTTTGAAGGAAGTCTTTGGAAAAAACTAGTGTGATTTGATCATCAAAACATGTTAGATTTGATGTTGGAAAATCCTTTGAGGAGGCAGTTAATCGATGTTCCTTATGATGACATTATCTTGTGATGTTTTCGCAATTATTGTTATATATTTTGATTCATATTTTTATTATCATCAATATTAATGCCAAAAAATAAATAAAAGAGGGAAAAATGTAGGCACGCTGCGAGGGAAAAACCCCACTCTTTGGGGAAAACCCAGTCAAAATTCTTCCTTCAGTAGATTCAAGATGTGACGACCAAGATCCTTACAAGCTAGACTAGAGACTCATTCATCAGGTCATCCTTGTTCTCCTTTATACCAATATTCATGTCACTGTGTGAGAATCAAATTCTTGTCAACGTGTTTGTACCGAGACATCATCATTGTGTGACCTTCTCACTGTAAGGGTACTTAACTGAGGTGACAGTAATACCGTCGAACTAAAATGACATTGAAACTGTAATACACTTCTCATTGTGGTAGCACTAAACCTTGTAACTGTAGTATCATCAGGATCTTCTTACTATGGTTGCTCCAATCACTTATCACTTTACTGTGATCTCTGAACCTAAGATAGCTTCTTTGAGCCCTTATCACTTCACTATATAGCACCGAGACTCTATACAAAAATAAGTATTCGAAGATAGCACTGAAACTGTACCTCTTTAATTGATGCGAGGCTCTATGCAATTGATCCAAGATCCTGTGATTCCCAAGATTATTTTAGAGGATAATCTGAGTTCATGTTATGTTTTTTAATGTGAATATCCTATGCTTTTATATATAGCGGTTGTCCTATATAAATGAGCCGACATGAGTTATTCAAATAGATGTTTCTCCAATTGTATGTAGGTCAGCATGAATATATTAAGGGAAACCGACTTGTAGATAAATTATTTGAGGCCAACTTGAAGACTTTGTTGGAGAGGATGACTTGATGGAGGAGTCCAAACAATAAATTGACTTTGACTCAAAATCCTAAAGCCTACAATGGAGGCTTGACCTATAATTGACCCAAACATGAAACCCATGCTTTAACAAGTAAATTCAACAATAAGAAAATTCTTTTATTGTGAAAAGTATGTTACATTTTTTACTTCAAGTACAATGAATATTGAACCTAGTTACATTCTTCAACATGGGTATGACAATGAATGATATATATTGATAACTTTGTTGGTTTCTCCCATAAAATAACTTCCCTTTTATAACTTCATAGAACTGGAAAATGGATGCATTGATTTACACATTGATTTTGTCATGACATAGACATGTTTCTTTTTTCATCTAAAAGACACTTGTCATTGTTACAAACACCATGAAATAATTAGAAACATCAACTCCTTTATAAGTTGTAGCCAAATATTTAAAATATTGTAGTTCAATTTTTTTTTCTTCTGTCTCCCTGACTCAAGTTGTCTTCATTTAGTGTCTCTTGGCACATTAAATATGTTGTGTTACCATCTATGTTGCGTGCATGTGCTTCCCGAAATTCCTTTCACACTTGTCAAGTTTTGAAGGTATACAGGATGGGTGAAAAAATTGGGCATTCATGATGGAGGTTGCTTCATTGGCCATTTGATTAGTTTCTTGATTATATTTTTTTAAGACATGAAGGAGCTTCACAGAATAGAAGGATGTTAGGATCCCATGACATTTTTGGACGTCGTTGTTGAATCTTCAAGTTTTTATGGCATGGTCACCCTATAGCACTGAAATGATTACCTTTGAGTCTCCTATACATATGACATCTCCAGCTATGAGCTATGAAAAAATTTCCATCCCCTTGAGTGTCGTTAATGAGTTCTGACATATTTTTTGTGTTAAAACCTATGTTCCATACATATTTGTGTACAAAACCTCCTGGATCATAAATTCCCCCTCACCCCCACCCGCACCCCCACGCTACGTCCAGAATTACCGAGATTTCCTTTAGACTCTCCATTGAACATAAGAATTTGTTTATTCTAATATTTTATCAACACTACTATGTCACTGTTGTGAGGCTCTAGTATAGGTGGGTGTATGCTGAGGTGGGTTGTGTTGTGCTGATCCTCGACCACCTCTGAAATACTATAGGTATCAAGACAAACTTTTTCTCTCTTGTATTGATTAAATTTTCTCTTACTTCATAGGTTCGTTATTATTGTTTCTCTAGTCATGGCTATAAAAAAAATGTTTAACTTGGGTCCAACATTTTCATTGTATCATCGAATATAATGTGGTTTTTAATCAACTATAATTTCCAAAAAATAAATCTATGGATCAAGTTCTAGATTGGTTTATAACTATCTTGTTTTTTAAGAGAGCTTAGATATTGAAAAAGTTAACCATAGTCAAGGACCCGATGAATACTAGGACCCCCAACATCAAGTATATTTGGCTTTCAAATATCCATAGACAATTTACAATTGAGAAAGAGATGAAGGGACAATTCAAATTCATATTTACAGAAGGCGAAGGCGATCTAGGATGGGTCATAGATACTTCGATTTGAAAGGTTTCGGGATGAGAATTATTTTTATATCTCATGATCAAAATGAAAAATATTACCTTCGAAACGTTGTGAAATTTCTCTATTCGAATGTCAACATTAAGGAGAGTTACTTTACCCAAATGCATAGCCCAACCTTCTTTCATGGAGTAGTCACCTGATTTAGCTCCCCATCTAGGATCAAATTTGTAGGGCAAGGTCATTTAATAAAAGGTTATTGTTGTTGATATAGATCTTCATCCAAGATCAAATTTGAACTTCGTATCAAATTTTAAAAAACTCCTTCAAACCCTATTTTACGTAAAAGTGGAAACTATGTGCAACTCGGTGATTAAGGGCATTGTTTAAATGACTCAAGGACATACCGTTAGGGCTTGCAAAATGAGCTGCATCAATTCCACCTTCTCAAGCACTCTTACAGTTGACAATCAGATTGCAACATGAAAGGGTATTGATTATTGAGAGAAAGATGAGAAAACCCTTGGGTACGTAGTTTCAATATTTCTTGGTGTTTCAATAAAATACATGAACAGAATGCGACGTGTGTTTAATGGTGCTGATGAAACTCAGTCCCCATCCAAAGACTCTTACGTTCATGATTGGATTTAATAAAACTTATCTATCTTTAACCAACCATACTAACTATAACTACTCGATATTTAACCAACAACAATATCTTAGATCCTGAAAACCTCTCTTAGAACTTGTGACTCCTTCTCAATTTCTTTGGTATGGAATTTGGCCTCATGTTGCAAGTGTACAAAACAACCCACAAAAAAGCCACAGGGAATAAAAAAAAGGGTAATATGCAGCCTAGAAAACATACAGTGGTGAATAGCAATAAAATCACTGTCTACACAACAACAAATTATCTTGATGCATAATTTGAGTAATCACAGATGTTTGTGCCAACAGAGCTTTATCTCCTTGGCTAATTTCTGGGCTAGCTCATCCATCTTCCTCTGTAGGATTGCAAGCTAACTATTAGTGAAGGGATAAGCCTTGGCTCCATGGATGGACACCGCACAATTTCCATCATCTAAAATAAATATTCCATCTAGACCAAAAACAATCACATTGTTTACTTAGATAAGATGAAAGATGGGAATGTCAATGGTAAATACAAACGAGGGTAGAAAAACCTCATTTCCTATAATCCTAGATCTCACAAGAAAACTCATTAGTGATACCGCCATCGACATTGACCCTATGATTTTTTCCTTCCTCCTCCAATTTATATATTTTGAATGTTGCATTGGCTGGTGTGGCATTAGCTCTAGTACAGATGCATTACTATGAAAATATTGAAACTTTGAAAATATTTGACTAATGCTAATGCAGGGAACACATACTTATCATATGTACTTGTTAGTGATATCCAATGTAATTATCATATGAAACACACTTTATTGTTCTACATTGTAGATTGACGTGTAGGAGGTCTTGTAATTTACAGTGGTTAGTAGATATTGGCCTAGATATGTGGAATCAAAGACAAATCAAATCAAAACTATGAAGTAAGTGATCTTGAATGATGGCTAGTGGGTACAACTCAAATAAAAAATGTTGAGTTCACAATCCTTACAGTGGAAATGATTGAGAAAAATTCAAAATTATTTTGTTGCCCATGGTATGCTAAGGAAAATAAATTACCATTACTCATTGGAGAGGCCCTACACTACTTTTCTTTGAACAAACTGATTTCATTATATAGAATAGGAGTGATGAGTTGAATACCCCTCTCCACATGGCCATGTTGAATTTACCCATAAATGGGGTTTGTAGGGGTTAGGGAGGTTGCTACTTCCATAAATGGAGTTTGGAGAGGTTGCAGATATTTCCACTTATAGATAATTCTAAGGTGAATTAGGGGATCAGAAAAGGCATCTCAAGATTTATACTCTAGAGGAGGTGAGTATAATACAACAAAAATTATTTATCTTGTCAAGCATGGCCATTTCTTCAACCTAAAAGAGGCAAGGAAAAATAGATTGGTGGGGGTTGCAGTAGACACTAATGCATTCGATTTTCCTTCCAGTGTGCTTAAATTCCCTGCTTAATGCACTTTCCTCTATTTCTATGTGATAGGAGTTGATTTTGTAGCTTAGAATCAATACCATATTAAAGTTTCACATGTGCATATGAATAACACTTGTAATGATAGGAGGGACATTTGATATAGTATTCATTGTTTAATTATCAATACACAATGATATATCCATAAGATAGAGATGTAAGGTAGACCAGTGCCACTAGACAATGCATCCATAAAGAAAATAAATGTGAATAATATACTTAAATCACTTAATAAATGCATGTAACTCAAAAATACCCAGTATCTGCCAGTGTAGTTTTGGTAGGTCATGTTGGTGGTTGGTAACTTGGTACTAGACTTACATTATGTGCTTCTTCAAGGACAACTTCATTAGTGTGAAAATATTCTTGGTGACTCCGGGTCCTTGTTTTAATCTCAATTCTTAGTTAGGGCTTTGACCTCCTAAATGATAATTGTGTAGCTTGGCATCATTTCCATATCAAAATTTCACTTGCACATATGCAGAACACTTTTAGAGAGAGGAGAGACATATGATGTATTATTCAAAGTGAGAAATTTATCCATACAGAATTATATATATGTGAGAGAGATATGTATGGTAGCGAAGCAACACTGCATAATGTAGCCATGAAAAAAGGACATGTGAGGATTTATGAGAGCCTCAGATTCTAATCCCATAGGAAGTATGGTATAATTTTGTTAAGGGACCATTACGCATTTTGTTACTTATTGGGTTAATAACCTGATTTATGCATGCCTAGAGGTTAGAATGAGGGATATTGACCTGAAAGACATCTTAAAACCCTACAATAACAGCTTATCCCATGTAAATTTATTATTTAGTGTAAATACTAAATTCAAATTTATGAATGGTATAAACATGATTCATTAATCACCATATGGTTTTTGTCATATTTCACATTGAATCGATGTTACCTGCACATCAAAAGTTGAAGTAAATATTAAATAGTAGATATTAAATTATGAAATTTTAAATTAAAGTTTCTCGAAAATAGTAAAGTGCGACAAGTCACAGAGTTTCTCCTCAAAATCTAAAGTCAAAAGTTACCACTAAAAATCAATAATGGACAGTGAAGTCCCAAAACTAAGAGTAACTAGAGTTACCATAGCCTTCTCCTTGGGAGGTTACGAGTAGAAGTTTGGGTTGGTATGCTCTCAATGTTGAATTATAAACATATCTGTTAGTTTTTGTTGCACGCAAAGAAAACAAGATGGCAATAATTTAATTAATGTACTCATGGTTGGCTTCCTCTGTATGCAAACAAAAGTTTGAAAACATTCTTTGTGGCCTCTAATAGCACTTCCTGCATACTTAAAAGGTGTCACCTTGCTAGGTATAAGGTGATACTACGATAGTATTTATTTTACTATAATTATGTTTCATGTAATAGTTTTTTATGTCAAGTACAGTCAACCAAATGATGTTTTTGTTGTATTATCACTCCACAAACCTAACACTAAAGGTGATGTTATGAAAATTATTTCTTTTACTGTAATTATTATTTATTTAATGATTGTTGATGCCAATAACACTCAATGAAATGATGTTGTTCTATATGATAATTTTGTGAGTCATATTTGTTGTATTGTCACTCCATAAATCTAACACAAAATCTTTGGTCCAAGGACCTAAAGACTCTACAAGTTTTAGGCAAACCCCTAATTGAAGGGCATGTACATTCTATGCATCTAAGATTTACATCATCTAGGAATAAAAATGTTTTTGACAATCTATTTATTCCATTACCTACCCAACATCGTAATTGAGGTCCCTAAGGCTTCCCAACAATCGTACCATTTATGGCTGATAATAAAAATTCAAACTAAGCCAAAATGAATAGATTATTCTCCTCACACTATCAGAAATGTAGGTGTATGTTTTTAGGTTCCTCCCCATGCGTAGACTAGACCTCCTTGGGGCTAAGTAGGTCTGAAGTTTGGTTTATTTGGCATCTCTTTATATACTTCTGAGATTCCTCTTTATTTTTAATAAGAAAATCAGAAAAATTTGTAAGACTATGAGTCACCACATAGCAACTTTCTTGTTTAATATTTTCCTATAGCTGAAAGAAATTGTACAACTTATCTGGAGATTAATGAGTCACTTTTTTAGAACCTAATTACATTGCTCTCTCATATGGAAATGCATCCCATTATATGATTATCCATGATGCCCATACCTGATAGGATGCATGGTTTCTTTATCCATCATAGCAGATTACATTATAATTGATACCTTTGTAATGCCCAGACATTGCTATTGACAAACTAGTTTACCTGATAATTCTAGTTGTGTCAAATTTGAGTCATCAAGACTATTTTCTACCTAGAGTAATATGAGCTCACAAATGAAATGAGGAATTTGGAGAGCTAACTCATTTGGGTTCACTATCTTTGAATTAAATAATAACTTGGAGTACAAAATCATATCATAATTGAAGATTGAATATGCAAATAAATATTCCTCTTTTCATGGATCTAGCCAAAATAAAATGACTCATCAAAGATAACTCTTTTCACAAGAGCTTCAGTAAATGTAACTTAGTGCTAATAAATCACACTAAGTATAGATAGATCATATCATATAAGGTAGTAGTTTCTATTTAATGTCCACAAATAGCCATGGAAGGGTAAGTTACCTCTATTGTTTTATGGAGATAAGGGAACTGATCAAAGGCCAAGCCCTCTTTTCAAATAATTATATAATAGTTTGTTTTCTTCGTGTATTTTTGTGTTTAGCATAGAGAAGTGCATCTATTGGGTGTGGCACCTAAAGTTAAATATTGTTCTATGGTTTTACAAAATAAATCCAACCTCAAAATCCTAACAAGACTAGGTCAAGGATGGTGGTTTAGTGTAAAGCAAGAAAAATGGTTCATAGGGTTTGTGGTTCAATCCTAAGTATGTCTAGGCCAATGGGGTCTCAAATAATTTCTTGGAAGACACCAAGATTTCAAAGAGTCGGTTCCTTCACAAAATTATTTAATTGAACCCCTTTTGGTAGAAAACTTAATATCTTGTTTAATTAGCAGTCTGACATGCTTATATCTACTCCTTGTCTTTCTTGAACTATTAGTAGTTTTCAGATGAAAAAAATTATTTCTTCCAAATAAAAAAAAAAATCATAGATGAATGCCATTCTCACCTGGAATCGCCAATAATATATGTAAGAGAACTACCCATCCTTAAAATGATGAAAATAATCTTCATCCCTCAAAAAAATCTCTCTCCTATAAATCTTAGAGATAACTTGACAGTGGTGTGACAGTGAACACAAAAACAAAGATTCTTCAAGATTATTAGAGTTGTTCAAGGCGATGTGTTGATGAGTCCAAAATAAATGGCCAACTTCTCACAATGCTTCCATAGAATTTTCTACTTTTTCTCCTCCTCCACATCGTGCAACACCAGTTTAATATTCACCATTGGGTACATGCTTAATATTCATGGTTTGATACGTGTCCTTTTTCCTTCATCTTCCCAGCCAATTTGTCCAGCTCTGGATAAATCTCCTCTTTTTTTGGATGCATGTTATCTCTTACAACAAATATAGGCATTTGGTTTTTGACTTGAATCCAGCAACATCCTGGTGACTTTTTTAAGCCCATGTCTTTCATCATTGCTCTTATATTTTTTGATTCATCCCACATGCCACTAGCAGCAAAAATATTTGATATGAGGACATATGTTCCATGGTTCTATGGTTGCAATTCCAAGAGGCCATATGCTACATGTCTACGTATTTCCATATTTCCATGAATTCTACACACACCTAGAAATGATCCCCACACAAGAGGATCAGTTTCAACTGCCATTTTTTTCATAAAGTCTTCCACCTCATCCAAGCGCCCAACACGACCAAGAAGTTGGACCATGCAATGAAAGTGCTCTACTCCAATAATCACACCATACTCTGCACTTATGAAATTTAAATATTTACAACCTTGACCACTAGACCAACATGGATGCAAGCACAGAGCACACCTATAAAGCTGACAGAATTGGGACATCTTCCTGCTTGCATCATCTACCCAACGAATTTGAGAACTCCTATACCTCAGCCATGCTGAGCACATCCGAAAATTATGGCATTTCATGAAACCACATTTCTTACAAGAATTTTATCAAAAAACCTTCAGTGAATCCTCTACATCCCCATATTTTTCATACATGTCAACAAGGGTACTCCCCATGAAAACACCTAATCCAAATCTAGGTATAAAGTGGGCATGGACCTCCTTACCTTATTGTAGAGCTGCATGTTTAGCACACACAACCAAAACATTTCCCAAATTGTACTAGTCTCACTTATCCTGATACATGTCAACATGTCCTAGTACATACCTGAAGAATTAAATTATTTTGTAGTAAAGCTTATACACCTTTTCATATGCGAAACCATGAAACCATTGGCTCTGAAGAAGGCATGGACAAAGGAGGAGGGAAGATATTGATTGGGGAGGAAAGGAAAGAAACAGGGGAGTAAGAGGATAAATCCTCTGTTATGAAACCAGCTCCAAAAATAGAAGAAAAGAGAGATCAACGCCTTAGAAATCAGCCACTTTGAGGGGGAAACCTCCAATACATTACATATTGAACAATTCTTGGATGGTACAAATGAAAAAACCTCATTTCTATATATAGGAGTCCATGGGACCACAATGTAACCCTATCTGACCTAACAATAATAATGTAAGGGCACAATAATAACAATATGGGGGTTACAAGGGTACAACAATAACAATAATGGTTTACACTAACAACAATAAGGGACTATACTAGTAATATAAGGACCTAACATGCTCTTCTCCTTCAAAAAATTGTTTTCCTCAATTCTTGAGTAGCTTCGGGTGCTTTTGTATAAAATTCTCATCCTCCCGTGTAGAATCTTCATTGGGTAAGTTCTTCCATTTGATGAGATACTCTAAAATTGATCGATTTTGTAGCTGTCGAGTTCCTGTTTCCGTGATTGCTTCAGGTTCCAATATGGTTTTTCCTTCCTCATCAAGTTCTGGCAATATTGTTTGAACTAGAATTTTGTCCCCTATAACCTTTTTTAAGCATGAAACATGGAAAACTGAATGCACTCGTGAAGAAGCAGGAAGCTTTAATTTGTATGCCATAGTACCAATCTTTTGCAACACATTGTAAGGAACATAGTATTTTGCTGATAATTTATTATTGTTCTTAGCTTGCATGAGGGACATTTGTTTTTATGGTTGTAGCAATAAAAATACACAATTTCCCACATCAACACTTCTCTCACTGTGATGTTGATCTCCCTGTTGTTTCATTCGATTTTGTGCCAAATTTAGGTCATCCTTCAAGAGTTGGAGAACTTGCTATTGATGCTCAATGTGATCCTCCACTGCTTGAACCCTAGAATTTTCCCTTAAAGAAGATGTGATGGACGGTGTATGATATCCATAAAGTGCCATAAATGGGGTCATTTTTGCTACAGAATGGAAGGAAGTGTTATACCACCATTCAGCGAGAGGTAACCACTTAACCCATTGTGCTTGCCTATCAGATACAAAACAACGAAGATATCCTTCCAAAAATTTATTCACTGTCTCTATTTGACCATCAGATTGAGGATGATAAGATGAGCTATGAGCTAGTTGAGTACCCAAACAAGAAAATAATTATGTCCAAAAATTTCCTGTAAAAATGGGATCTCTGTCACTTGCAATAATCTTTGGGGTTCCATGTAGCTTTTGAATTTTTTCCATATATGCAGTAGCAATTGTACTTGATTTAAATGGATGAGATAATGCACAAAAGTGTGCATACTTGGGAATTCTATCAACTACCACCATGATGACACTCCTTCCTTCGGACTTAGGTAAACCTGTGATAAAATCAATTGAAATCTCCTCCCAACGTTGACTTGGAATGTATAAAGGTTGTAGAAGACCCGGCGTCTTAATTGTCTCCACTTTATTTTGCTGGAAAACCAAACATTCCACCACAAAATTTTGAATATCAGATTTAAGGCCATCCCAGAAAAATTCTTTTTTCACCTTGTGGTAAGTTTTTTAAAATCCCGAGTGTCCTCCTAAAGGAGAAGTGCGCAATTCCAAAAGAATATTTTGTTTTAGTTGGGAATTCTTGCAAATATATAGGCGATCTTTGTACCATAAGGAATCATTTTTCCAACTAAATGTATCAGATGTACTAGGATCTTTCTACAACTTTTGAATGAGTGTCCACACTTATTCTTCCTTCTTCCATTCATCCCTTGCTTCGGTTATCCAATTTGGTTGGATAATAAAAATGGAACAAAGCAATTCTTCCACCTCTTCATCCTTTCTTGAGAGTGCATCTGCAACAACATTTAGCTTCCATTTTTTTAAAATGATTTCAAAGTCATCACCCAACATCTTTGTGACCCATTTTTGTTGCTCTTCTGAATATAGTCTTTGTTCCAAAAAAATTTTAAGACTATCATGATCAGTTTTTACCTTGAAGTGTCTTCCCATTAGGTAAGGTCTCCATTTCTTTAGTGCATGTAGTATTGCCAACACTTCCTTCTCATAAATAGCCTTTTGTAAATACTTTCCTTTGATTGAACAAATTTCAAAAGAAATGGGTCTTCCTTCTTGCATTAAAACAACACCAATTCCATTTCCTGAGGCATCACATTCCACAATAAAGGTTTTTGTGAAGTCTGGCGTAGCTAAGACTGGTGCTAGGAAAATTTCCTCTTTAACATGTTCAAAGGCCTTAGTTGCTTCAGGAGTCCATGAAAATGAATTTTTATTCAATAATGTTGTTAGAGGTGCTGCTATTCTCCCATAATTCTTAACAAACTTGCGATAATACCCTATTAACCCGAGAAATATGCACAACTGTTTTATGGTTGTGGGGACTTTCCATTCCTTAATGGCTTTAATTTTTTTAGGGTCTACCTTAACACCCTCGTGAGATAAAATATGACCCAAATATTCCACCTCTTGTACTCCAAAGTAACATTTGGATGTTTTTTCATATAATTGTTTCTCCTCCAATAGTTTGAGAACCCTGTCAACATGTTGAACATGATCCTTCCAAGACCTATTGTAGATTAGTATATCATCAAAAAATAATAGCACAAATTTTCTAAGGAAGGGTTTGAAAATGGAATTCATCAACCCTTGAAATGTAGAATGTGCATTGGTAAGGCCAAAAGGCATGACCAAAAATTCATAATGACCCTCATGAGTTTGAAATGTTTTTTTCGGAATATATTCAGTCTTCATTCTAATTTGATGATATCCTAAACAAAGATCCAACTTGGTAAAATAAATTTCTCCATGTAATTCATCCAATAATTCATCAATCACGGGAATGGGAAATTTATCTCTAATAGTGAGCTTATTAAGCTCCCTATAATTCAGACACATGCACCATGATCCATCCTTATTGTGCACTAATACTACTCGAGCAGAGAAAGAACTTTGACTATTTTTAATTATACCAACCTCTAACATTTCTGCAATCATACGTTCCATTTCACTCTTTTGGACATAAGGAAATATATAAGGCTGGATTTTTGGAGGAACACTTCCTGGAATCAAATGAATAGTATGATCATGATCACAAATAGGTGGGAGTCCTTTGGGAGTATCAAATACTTAGGAATGATTGTCCAATAGGTTTGGAGATCTGGAGAAATATATGATTTTGATGTTGGAACTTCTAGTGAGCATAATTGTGCAATTACGCCTTGTTGTTCTTTCTTCAGAAGCTTTGTCATGATATTAGAGCTTATTATCTTTCTTGGCTTCCTTGCGATACCCCGTAATTCAATATCCTTTCCTTCCAAAAAAAATTTCAAGAAAAGTTCTTGAAAATTAAAATTTATCGTCCCCAAAGATTGTAACCATTGTACTCCTATTACAACATCAACACCTCCCATTGGGATGGAAAGAATTGAACTATTCAATATATATTCCCCCATGGGCAGCTTGATATTATGGAATTTTCCAGACCAATTTATAGTTCATCCATTTGCAACCATCACTTGACATTCTGGTGCTGGGTATAGGAAACAATTCAATTCCTTAGCTACCTTACAATGAATAAAATTATGGGTACTACCTAAATCAATTAACACTATTACCTTTTTCTTATTGATATGTCCTTCTATATTGAAAGTTTGAGGAGTGGTAATTCCTGCCAATGCATTACATGATATGGTCGGACTCATTTCTTCTTATTCTAGGGTTGCTTCCTGATGTATATCCTCTTCTTTTGAAGTTTCTTGTTAATTTTCTTCCTCCTCTTCACAATCTATGTAAAATAATTTCTTCTCAGCACACTTATGACCTTTAGTGTATTTGCTATCACAACTGTAGCAAAGCCCTTTTTCTCTTTTTTCTTCCAATTGTTGTGGTGTTAACCTTGTAGGTTGTGGAAGTCTAGGAGTAGCAACACTTCCATCTTTATAGATGTGAGTGGTAGGCTTCCTTGTCGCCATAATTTTACATTCAATTTTTCTTGCCAACCTGAATTCCTTCTCTAATGAATAAGGTTCCCAAACGTGAACTTCAAGTTGGATGTTATCCTTTAAATTCCCTATGAATACATCAATCTCGTGTTCCTCTGGAATATTAGTTACCCTTATATTCAATTTTTGGAAGTCCTCAATGTGCTCCACCATTGAACCCTTTTGTTTGAGATTTATCAATTGGCTAAAGAAGGTGTTTCTATTTGTATCCTCATAATGTGCTATCATTTCCTCTGTAAAAATTAACCAAGTGACAATTTTTTTACAGGAGCAAAGCCATCGATAACATACAAATGTATTTTTTTCTAAATGTAAAGTTTCAATGCGTACATTTTGTGTGTTTTGCACATTATTGAGATCAAAATATTGCTCCATCTATAGTATCCATGTTACGGGATCCTTGCCATAAAACTTCCTCATATCCATCTTTGGAATATGGTAGTTCTTTAATCCAAAATTATAGTTTATGAAATCACGATTAACATTTATTTTGTTCTCATCTTGAGTTTCTTGTACCATCTTTTCGCCATTAGGAATCATTTCTTGTATCAACTTTGACAAACCTTCCTTCAAACCTTCCATGTCTTCCTTCAAACCTTCCATTTTTTCTTCCATACCATCCATTTTTTCTTCCATAGCATTCTTCAAACCATCCATTGTAGCTTCCATGCCTTTCTTCAAACTATCCATCGTAGCTTCCACGCTTTTCTTCAAAACGTCCATTTCATTTTTTGTTGCTCTTTGCGAGAGCGAAATTTGGTGCACTTACTCTTGTAATTTTGATAAATCATGTTGCAATTCTTCATCTTCATGAGTCGTCATAGTAGAGTACTCTGAGGGCTTAATGGGTGTTGAATTATTTTTAGGAGGCATTTTAGAACCCAATACTGATATCTATGCTCAATAGGCCTTTGAATCACTTAAACTAATTTTTCAAACAAGACTTATGCAATTTGAAAAAAAATACACACCTTTTTCTTCTTTTTGAGAAGCTCGATATTGAAACTTCATGATCTCTGTGATATCGGATATTCAATATTTGAAATTTAGCCTTGAAGTGGCCCTCTGAATCTTCTTTGGAATGCCACAGTCCTGACCTGATTTGGATTCTTGAAGAAAAAGTTATGCCCAATATCCTACGATGACCTAATTATGAAGTTATGCCCAATATCCTACGATGACCTAATTATGAAGTGGTTCAGTAGAGCGAACTTGTACGACTTGCCGCATGTTACTGTTTCCTCCTTCAACTCTGAAATTGATATAGGAGAAACTAAAATCAGTCTACTTATAGCCACTTTTTATAGAATTCCAATCCAATTTTTAGAGTGAAATTTATGATGATTTTCCCACGGTCACCTCATTGAGATGAAATTAGGGAGCCTGAAAAATCCCTAACTTCCACAGACCATATCTCCGAAAATATTGTGAATCAACCTCTGAAATTTTTCCACAATGTTCCTCATGATTTCATCATTTCTTTGTAAACATTTCAGCTTTCGAACCCTCGTATAAAACAAGTTATATATAAAATTCCACGATGACCTATTTAGGTTAAATTCAGGAGCCTACAAAACTCCCTAACGTGCACATATCATATCTCCAAACATATTGTGAACCAAGATATGAAATTTTTCCACGACATTCGTCCAAATTTTGGCTTCGCTCTATAAAAATTTCAACTTCTGACCCTTCGTCGAAAAATATTTATAGCTAAAATTCCACGATGACCTGTTTGGAGCAGCGAAACCCTAGAATCCAAAGCTCTCATACCAAATGTTATGAAACTAGCTCCAAAATAGAAGAAAAGAGAGATCAACGCCTTAGAAATCAGCCACTTCGAGGGGGAAACCTCCAATACATTAAATAAATGGAAAATTCTTGGATGGTACAAATGACAAAACCTCCTTTCTATATATAGGATTCCATGGGGCCACAATGTAATCCTATCCGACCTAACAATAATAATGTAAGGGCACAATAATAACAATATGGGCTTAAAAGGGCACAAGAATAACAATAAGGTGGTTACACTAACAACAATAAGGGACTATACTAGTAATATAAGGACCTAACATCCTCTACTTCTTATTTGAATTCTGGGAGATCACTTGGCAATTAATTTTCACAATGCAGCATTAATGTAAGGACGTTGATTGTGGAACGTAAATGGAGATGGAGATGGAACAGAGATGGTGGAAGGTTCAAGATGAAAATGGTTTCAAGGGTGTTAGATTTCCAGATGCAGAAAAAAAATGGTAGGAAATAATTCTATTTTTTCTAATAGATAGACTACGTCGAAAGTAAGGCTTGTCCTCGTTGTTTTTTAGGAAAGCTTTTAGTGGAAAACTAGTGAATGTTGAAATTGTTGCTTGAGGTACTGCAACACTTAATGAATATCCTACTCATGAGACACACTTGTGATTGATCCCACCTTTAGGTAGTCATTTCCATACACTTTTTAACAAAATATAATTTTCTCATGATTTCTGAACAAAATCTATTATCATATTTCATGAATGTTATCCAAAGATCTATTATTTTTCCATAATGTCCTTTATCTGGAAAACATGAAAATACTTTGCCATAACATATTTAAAGACATCATTGAAAACATAAAACTCAACATCTAGAAGCTAGATTCATCAAGGATATATCTTAACTTGTTTGTGCCATCAGTAACTTATAACCAGTAGCTTATTTGAGTTCCCTCCTCTCCCACTATTTGTTTTTGTCAGGAGTGTAAAATTCCACAGATAAGTGCATTGTAAGTGTCCACATTAGGTTCTATGCTTTTAATTGACATTTTATCCCTAATTAGAAATGCCACCTCTAAGTTTACACTCCTACAATAGTTATGGATAAGATCATTTTAAATAGAAACAACTGGAGCCAACCCCCTATTCAACATATTGTCCCAGAGTCGTTCAACCACCTCCAAATCTCCCTTTACACTGAACCCACTGATGAGTATCTTGAAATTATCAATGTTATAAGCCAGACCCTTTCTAACCATATTCTCCTTCATGCTTAACCATCAATTAATAGGTTATAGTATGAAACAGTGGGTCGCAACCCAATGTCGATCAAGCACTGAAAACATTTATCAGCTACATTTGTTTCTATTTGCATGCAAAGTCAAGTAATGAAAAATATGAATATGTCTGATTCTGATGTAGAAATTACACAAAATGCATGTATATCTTGGATTCACCCGATCTAACAATGTACTAAAGTTAAATACTGAATCTCTTCTACAATTCTTTTGCGAAATTAAAAACACAATCACCAATCACATGAAGTAAAGAAGAATCAAATCATACACAACACAGATAATTTCTTGGGGAAATATTACAGCTAAAAACCCCACTATCTTCTATTGTATATTCAACATGGATCATGAAAAAATTACATACAAAACTCTTCTCACAAGGGCCCTCCAGTACTCAATTAATTGTCGCACACTGTCATGAACAAAACTGGCCAACACATAGCGAATTCTCGGCCTTTAGAAAGCTTTCCTTGCTTGCACAATCCCTAATGAATGCAATCCCTAAAAGATAGGAATTATTACCTTCCCTGACTGCGCAAGTATCATGGGAACTCCAATGGGTGTTTGGTTGCATGTGTGCAACCCAATAATCCTACAACTGATAGTTAACTTCCCTTTCACCTAGAACTCAACTAGGTCTCCACTGGATCTGACATGCATGCAGCTAATAATAGTAAATCCTCAGTTGCATGTGAGATCACTGATTGTGAATTAATTAATATTTAATTCACTTGATCTCTCACTAGTGTATAAAATAGTTACAACTAGCACAACTGAGTTTAACTCACTTTACTGAGTTAAACTGATTACAACCTGCATTAACTAATGCACCATTGCACTTTGAACTCTGTTACAACTATAATTACTCTGCATGCCTCACCAACTACCTCTAACTCGAAATCCACTAGCTATCTGAGTTTATGACTCTCAGTTAACTATTTCAAGTTATCATTGAGAATATATTACAGTTTATTGTCCATCTTAATTAAGGGATAACTAAAATAGACATGCACCCAAAAATAGCACTGTGGGCCCCACCCTAGTGTAGGTGCTTAACGCACTAGGCATGGGTGCTGAAATTTTCTTGTTGCATATTAACACTCCCTCTCAACAATAAAGGGATTATCCTTCACCCTGATCCTGTCTCTATGGTATTCGAATTTTCTCCTAGTGAGCACCTTTGTCATAATATCGACATCCTGATCTTCCACGGGAATGTACCAAAGCAACATTATCCTTCTCTGCACACAACCTCTGAGATTATGGTATCGAATATATATATATATATATATATATATATATATATATATATATATATATGCTTGGACCTATCATGAAACACAAGATTAATCAAGAGTTTAATGCAACTCTAATTATCACAATGAGTAATTGTCGGATCCATCTGAGAACCAAACAAACCAACCAAGATATTTCTCATCCAGATAGCCTCACATGCAGCTTGACTTGCTACCATATATTCTACTTCTGTTGAACTGAGTGCCATGGATTGTTGTTTCATGTTGTACAAGGAAATTTCTTTCGATCATATGCTAAATATCCCTCCTGATGTGCTCTTTCTGTCTGATGGACTGCCCACCCAATTTGCATCTGTGAAGCCTTGAAGCTACACTCCCTCTGTCTGTTTGTACCATAGACCATACTCTGATGTTCCCCTCAAGTATCTCAAGACATTCTTCCCCGCCTTAAAAAAGATCTTGGTAGTCTTAACCATATCTTGACTCAATTGGTTAACTGCATAGCAAATGTCTAGTCTGGTGTTCACTAGATACATCAGTGAACCAACTAACTTCTTGTACACAGTAGCATCCACTACCTCTCCAGAAGTAGCATCCTCTTTCCTCAAATTTCCTAGAAGAGGAGTATCCATGGGTTTGCATCTCTCCATGTGAAACTTACTGAGTATCGCCTTTGTAGACTTGCCTTGAGACACAAAAATTTCACCATCCCGCTGCCATATTTCCAATCCAAGGAAATAATTAAGGAGTCCCATGTCCTTCATTTCGAACTCCCTTGCAAGATCCTCCTTGCATATTGTAGTAGCTACTCATCACCAGTCAAAATTAGATCATCAACATAAATAACAATGATCAATAGCTTACCCTCAACCACAATCTGGTACATGTTTACATCTGCTTCACTTTTGGTGAAGCCCAATCCAGTGAAATAGCTATCTATCTGAGTGTACTAAGAACGGGGTGCTTGCTTCAGCCCATACAATGCTCTTTGGAGTTGGCACACATGTGACTCACTATTGAATATCTCGAAACCTTCAGGCTGCTCTATGTACACCTGTTCCTCAATGATCCCTTTGAGAAACACAGTTTTCACATCCATCTGCTGAATGTGCCAACCCATCTGCGGTGAGAGTGCAAGGATGGATCTTATGGAAGAGTACCTTGCAACAGGTGCAAAAGTCTCATCATCATCTATCCCCTCGATCTGTGAGAATCCCCGGGCCAAAAATCTAGCCATGTATTTCTCCACACTCCCATCAGCAGCTTGCTTTACCTTGTAGATACATCTCGATCCAACCATTGATTTGTCGACCGGTCTTGGGACTATATCCCATCCATTGTTCTTGACAATGGATTCACACTCCTCCACCATTGCATCAACCCAAGTTGGTTGCTACACTACTTCTTGAAAGGAAGATGGTTCAGTCACAACACATTTTCTCATAAGAGCCATGTATCCAGTAAATCGGTTAGGATACTATCTCTATCTGCACTGTGACGTAGGGGCTCCTACATTCTCTGCAGCATCAAGTCTAAATATATCAGCTTCTGTGGTGTGCTTTCTTCCATTTCTGATGGATGGCTCTACATGAGTGTTTTCCTCCACTCCATGAACCTCCTCATGTGGCTAATCCACATCTTGAGACTCATCCTTGGGAACCAACAGTTCCTCCTCTGCATGCAATTCCAACTCCCTCTCAAGGGACAACCAATCGAGGGGATAGATTATGATTCCAATTCTGCTGCTTGGAAAATACACACGATAATTATGGGGTGTTTCATTGTACCCCACAAAACTCTTGATCTCAGTTGTTGGTTCCAGCATCTTCCTGGCATCTTTCGTCACATGCACATAAACAGATGAGCCAAAAATCTTAAAGTGTGAAACATCAGGTTTCTTACTAATGAAAGTCTCTTTAGGTGTACTCATGCCAAGTATCCTATGAGGAGAAATTTTTTGCACAAATACCGTAGTGTTGCATGCTTCCACCCATAGATGCATCGGTAGGCCTTGATCATACAAAATCGCTCTTGCTGCACCCACAATAGTATTGTTCTTCCTCTTTGCGACCCCATTCTGATGTGGGTTATGAGGCACTATCAATTCTCTTCGAATTCCTTCTTTGATGCAGAATTTCTTGATTTCGTTAGAGATGTATTCTCCACCACTATCGCTCTTAAGATCCTTCACTTTCTTCCCCGACTCTTTCTCCACCAGTGCCTTAAACTCCAAGAACTTACAGAATGCCTGATATTTCTTCTGCATGAATAAGATCCAACACTTATGAGAATAATCATCAACAAATATTACATATTACTTATGTTTTGTTGTCGAAGAAATAGAGAAAGGACCACACACGTCTGTGTGAACTCTCTTAAGAATCCTCGAAGCTCGATTCTCCTTCTCATGAAAGGTGGCCTTTATAAATTTTCCCATAGTACATCCCTTGCATGTGTCTGAATGCACAAATGTACCTCTGGGAAGACCAGTAGAAATCTGTTGCATGACTTTCAAGGCTCCATGGTGAAGATGGCCCAATCTCCTGTGCCATAATTCACCCTCATCCCAGCTCACCACTTGATCTTCCTTTCCCATCATCATTGTGCAGCCATCTACCTCAAGCTTGTAGATATTCTTAACTCGAATCCCTATCCTCATGGCTTTTCCTGTTGTCTTATGTTTCAAGAAATATTTTCCTTCACTAAAAACAACATCATAGCCTCTATCCTCCAACATTGCGACTGAGACTAAATTTTTCTTCAAACCTGGTACATGCATTATATATTTTAATTGAAAGGGTTTACCTGACTGCCTCTGGAAGATAATGGTACCAATATCAGTAGCATTGTACCACCCATCATCACCCATTTCAATATGCATCTGGTGATCCTTCTCCTCCAAGTCACTGAAAATTTCCTAGTCTCCCGTCATGTGAAAGGAAGAGACACTATCCAAATACCACATAGATCCCAATGCATTGGAAATCATGCATGCGATCAATGAGAAGTCAAGTTAAAATTTCAAGGCAGGAGCCTCACCAGTTGCAGATCCTCCAACCTTCTTGTTCTTCTTCTTTTGTGGACAGATAGTAGAAAAATGTACATGCTCGTGACAATGAAAACACCTCACCTTGGAAATTTCCTACTTCTTGCCATTCTTGGACTCAAATTTAGAATGGAATTCTTCCCCTTCCTCGTCTTGGCAGCCAAAGCAAAATCCTCTTCATCTTCATTCTTAGATTAATATCCATCTCTGGTGTTCCGTATGAACTCCTCCTGCACCAAATCCGACCACGGTCATTCCCAATCTGGCAATTTTTCCCTTCCACTAACAGAGTCTTGATAATTATGCCAACCCTTGGCAAGTCCTAGGAGAGCCAAGCTCACCAAATCATCATCAACTACTGTTATTCCAATGCTCCCCATTTTATCCCAACATTGGACAAACTTTTTTGGATATTTTGGAATGGTGTTTCCATTTTCCATCTTGATCTTCCCAAGTTTATCTTTGAGTGCCAATTTCCTATGGTCGTTGCTGCTTTGGAATAGATCCATCAAAGCCTTCCAAGTTTCATATGGTGTGTCTTTCCCATGGAGGCTTGAGACAATGTGGTCTCATACTCCCTCCAACAGGATCCTCCTCGCCTTTTCCACTTTCTTTTGCCATGCATTAATATTTGCAGCATCTACCACAGCGGGTTTAGGAACATCATTGTTAATGAATTCCTTCAAGCCATTGTCTTCAAGTACTATCTCCATATTTTCGTTCCAAGAAATATAGTTTGATTTTCCCTCGAATGCATACTCCAACCTCAAGCCATTGAAAGTGATTTCGATCTTGAATCAACTGTAGCACCAAGAAATTATTTCTGTAAATTTGAATTCTATCCAGCCACAAACTCAACTCCTTCTTCACTTCTGAAATTTTGTGTGCTCCGATACCATGTAGATATTATACAACATGCATGTATATCTTGGATTCACCCGATATAACAATTTACTAAAGTTAAATACTAAATCACTTCTACAAATATTTTTTGGAATTAAACATACAATCGCCAATCACATGAAGTAAAGAAGAATCAAATCACACACAACACAAATAATTTTCTGGGAAATCTTACAACTAAAAACCCCACTATATTCTATTATATATTCATCATGGATCATGAAACAATTACATACAAAAATATTCTCACAAGAGCCCTCCAGTACTCAGCTAATTGTCTCACACTTTCATGAAAAAAACTGGCCAACACATAGCCAATTCTCCACCTGTAGACAGCCTACCTTGTTTGTGCAATCCATGATGAATGCAATCCCTAAAAGATAGGAATTCTTGCCTTCCTTGATAGCATAAGTATCATGGGCACTCCAATGGGTGCTTGGTTGTGTTATCACCAAAAAAATGAAACAATATTTTAAAAAGTTAAATAGGTTCATGTGTCAATGGTAGGGTCATAGAATTCATTTTTTTTATTACTTGGTCAAGGGAAATTTTAAATTTTTCTTGTTTAAGCCTAAACCCACTCACTTTCAAATTCCCTCATGTCACATCACTCATAATTTTCTGATAGATTTCAATTCCCAAGGTTTTTGTACCGAAAATGTCATTTTAGCCAATAATCCCTACTTTCATAGCGAATTCAGTGTAAAATAGGCAGAAAACGCTACGAAATTGGCTAATAGTTTCGTAGCGAATATGAAACATTTCTCTATTTTCTAGCTTTTAGCAGTCAACTTCAAGGGAAATTTCTGGGCAAACAAAGAAGTATTTTAAGAAACTGGGAGAGCTTATTTTCAAGCACATATCAAATACCAATAACCTCTTTCACTTTTCTCAAAGATGCTACATATTGGGAGATACATGGATGTCTTTCAGCCCTATTTTCAGAATGCAAACTTTTCCTATTTTACACATGTTTTTCAAATGTAGGTTTTGGACAGCTAGAAATGGTTTTCAAAAAACCAAGAGACATTTTTCTTCAATACATACTGACCTTCAAAAACCTCCTTCAGTTTTGCAATATCTATCCAGGATATGGAGATATGAGCTCAGCTCTGAACCCTATGGTTTTAGAAAAAATAGAGTCATGTATGAGGTCATCATTACCCTTTTGGCATGTGTGTGTCATGATTTAAGCATGTGTTGTCATTTAAAATACAAAACCTTATCCTACGCGACTATTTATCACCCAAAATTCATTCTTTCATGTGAAACATCTCAACGTCACTTTTTGAGAGATGCTTCATCACACCAAGCAACTTGTTGTCCAATTTGGATTTCCAAGTGTCACCTTTTTAAGGGGGAAGTTTGGTTATAAAAGGATATGATCATGTACAAGAAAGCACACAAATGAGGCTTTGTGGATAAGATATAATCTCATGGACCTTAAGCTATTCATGGAGGACCCTAGCTTTGCTGAAGCATGCATCAGTTCAAGTTGTTTGAATTTCTGCTGGAGCTAACAAGGAAATGGTTGTGTTTTTGGACTGTTTGAGCAGTAAGTTTAAAGAGAATATTTCAGATTAAAAGAGATTAATTTAGAAATAATGAGAGAGGTTATTTTCAAATGCATGACTTAGAAAAATAACCTCTCTCACTTTTCTCACAGGTGCTATCAGTTGGGAGATACAAGGATTTCTTTGAGCCCTATTTTTAGAAAACAGAGTTTGCCTTTTTTACACATGTTTTTCAAATGCAAGTTCTGGATAGATGGAGATTGTTTTCAAAAATCCAAGAGATTTTTTTATTTAGAATATTCTTATTGACAAAAACCTCCTCCAGTTTTGAAAAATACATCTTGGATTCGGAGATATAAGATATTTTCTAAGACCTGTTTTTCAAAAAAACAGGAAAAATCTGCAAAGTGAGAGATGGATTTTGTTCCTCATTAGTTTGATAAGGTACATAAAATGTAGAGGGGTTCATGGAATTTTGAATACCAATTCAAAGACCTCCACGAGCAGCTTTAAATAATTCATGAGGAGTTAGAGAAAAAAGGCCTTAAAATGACAGTGCTTGAAGAGCCAATAGCTCAACCCATCATAAATGAGGAAGAAATGCCTCAAGGATCATAAGGTGAGTTGTTTTATGGTTTCTAAGGCTAATGGCATGTTAGAAAAAAAAAATTGGCACTTAGAATTTTTATTTTTCAAGTTACACAAAAATCTGGAATTGTAGCACTTTTCAGCAATTTCGTAGCGTGTCTGGGCTTGAAGGACAACAAAACGCTACGAAACTACTGTAGCTTTTATTTTTCCTTTTTGAGCCAATTTTGGGAGCTTTAATAAGGTGAAATTTTCATGGGAGATGTGTCTAAGGATGATGAAGACAATACCAAAGGAAAGAATCAAAAATATTGAGGGTGAATGGCAATTTTGCAGCGCTATGAAGTACACTACGAAACTGCCTTACTTTTGTAGCATATTGTGTGGAAGCTTTTTAAGAAAATTTTGGGGCATCTATGGATAGCTAGGTATTATCCAAGTGTTAGAGGATAATGACAAAAATTATTCAACACTTAAATACCATGAAATGAAGATAAATTAGTAGCCAAAGCATT
Organism: Pinus albicaulis; assembly: GCA_034641835.2. Taxonomy (NCBI): domain Eukaryota; kingdom Viridiplantae; phylum Streptophyta; class Pinopsida; order Pinales; family Pinaceae; genus Pinus; species Pinus albicaulis. The sequence goes on along the minus strand of CM076575.1, from coordinate 1,698,570,697 downwards.
CGTGGAAGAAGAAGACCAATTTTGCTTGCCTAAGTGGTCGTGTAGTGATGAGTCCCATCACCCCAATTCGAACATGTGAAAGCATATTTTTCAAATATGTAATTGTTTTAAAAGATAAGGTTGTTAAATATAATAATGAGCAGTTTGAGTCCTATTAGGAAAAGGACTGTCAAGTAGGATAGCTGTCTTTTTGTCATTAAATAAATGTTTTATGGTTTTGCAAGGTGTCATTAGGAAAAAATTCAATGAATATAGCTAGGAGGCAGATCATCTCATGATGTAACAATTCTATTAAAGGGCATAGAGTCGAATTTGTCAAGGGTTGGAGATTTTCTGGCAAAATTGCAGCTTGATGTAATTTGACTGTTTCAATAATACAAAGACTTGTTTCTTGACCAACCTAAGATTCTGACTGATTTTTTAGTGCTTATCTTATCTATATATTTTATGTGTCCCATTTGAATTTTTTTTCATCTTTAATACTCATAATTCATTCATGTAATGCTCTGACTTCCTTTATAGATGAATTGGCTGTGTGATTTCTTGTTTCATGTGTGTGTGTGTACTTCTGCTAAAAACTCTTACCTGCCTCAGCTTCCATGTCAAGTGAACTTGCTACTGAATCACTGAAAGTGTTGACTCCATAAGCCCAATGTTTGCATATTGATACTATTTTCAACCTACACTCATCACAAACAAGTTGTTTCCCAAGTATATTTATCCATCTAAATACATCTTTATTCAATATCATTAAACCTTTAAGAGAGCCCTCTCAGACTGAAGAGGCTAAGATTCAATCAAAATATTGGTTTGAAATAGTTACATGAGATTGTCTGATTAGCAGCCAATAAAGTACGATTCTGGCGATAACATTTTGGTGCGTCTACCAGGATTCTGAAGATTTACATCTCCCGAAATTTTGAAGCTGAACTCTTGAAGGTAGTAGGAGCTCAGAAAGTTGTTCGAGCCAACAGAACTACCATGGGGAATCCATTGTTGAAGAATTCAAAATTTCAAAGATTCATGGTGATTCTACTGGACATATGAAGAACTAAGATGTTGCCAATCTTGTTTCAAGGTATGCATTGATATATTTTTCAAGAAATTATGGTTTCCCAAATCCTTTTCCCAAAGATGCATATTTTTTAAGGAATGGTCCAAAATTCAATGGGGAAGCTTTGAGTTTGAACTTGAAGCATATATCATATTTTTGTGACTTTAATGAGCTTCTTAGAGTCAAACATGAAGATGTTTTCATCATATTATTCTATGATTCATTTCAAGGGAAATGTAAAAAGTGGATTGAAAGCCTTCCTGTCAAATCTATTAAGTCATTGCAGACTTTTGTCTTATGTTTTTGGAAGAATGGATAGACAGAACAGAGTTGGTGGCAGACTCTCCTTCCATTCAAGGTTTTAAGAAATGGAATGATGATCACACTAATGAGGAAGTAGATGAAAAATTTTCCTTGTCCTTGTCATCTTATCTAAAATCATTTGAGTGCAAGTCAGAAGATAAGATTCAATTTTTGAATGAAGTTGCTAAGAACATTGAAAAAGACATTGAAGTTTTCGAAGATCAAATTCAATCTTATAGTCTTCATGATCAAGATCGGTATTTTCAAAATTTTTTAATGCCAGAACATAAAGAGAAGGTGCTGCTACCTTTCTATTTTGAGATTGAGGAAGAATACCTTGTTTTTGAAAATCAGTTTGATAGCACACAACTGAAATCTTGTGTTGTTGAGAAAATCATATATGAGTTGTCCAAAGTTGCAGAATTTCTTGAGAATCATCCAACAGTTTATGTCTTCAATGATCTTATAGCTGACTACATGGAAGAGTTCTACAGTCCAGATATCTAGTTATATTCTCATTATAAGGATTAGATACATTTTATGTTGCCTTGGTCATTTCAATATCATGCTTACTTTTGGTTCAAGTGCAGTCAAGAGGTTCAAATTTCATATCAGATCAATGAATGGCTTCATTGGAAGTTTCATGTTTCTTGAATTAAAAATGGATATTGCATATGTTAGGGAAGGTAGGAGTGTGTGAATAAGCTCAAATTTGACTGAGCATATTTTCATTAGGTACAAAGTTGGTTTTTCAGTAGTAATCATCAAGCTTGAGCCCGAGGACAAGGCCATAAGAGCTTGGCGAAGTTTTCATAAATTTCAGAGTTTTTATTTCCAAGAAGATGGATGGCATTGGAACTACAGGTTCTTTGGTGTACCACTGGGGCACACCATCCCAAGTGGAGCCACTATTATCACCAAAAAAATGAAACATCATTTGACAAAGTTAAATAGGTTCATGTGTCAATGGTAGGGTCATAGAATTCATTTTTTTTATTACTTGGTCAAGGGAAATTTTGAATTTTTCTTGTTTAAGCTTACCCTAAGGTCTAAACCCACTCACCTCAAATTCCCTCATGTCACATCACTCATAATTTTCTGACATATTTCAATTCCCAAGGTTTTTGTACCGAAAATGTCATTATAATCAAGAATCCCTACTTTTGTAGTGAATTCAGTGTAAAATAGGCAGAAAACGCTACGAAACTAGTTAATAGTTTCATAGGGAATATGAAGCATTTCTCTGTTTTCTGACTTTGAGAAGTCAACCTCAAGGGCGGTTTCTGGGAAAACAAAGACGTATTTTAAGAAAATAAGAGAGGTTATTTTCAAGCACATATCAGATACCAATAACATCTTTCACTTTTCTCAAAGCTACTACATATTTGGAGATACATGGATTTATTTCAGCCCTATTTTCATAATGCAGAATTTTCCTATTTTACACATTTTTTTCAAATGCAAGTTCTGGATAGCTGGAAACGGTTTTCAAAAAAAAAAGAGAATTTTTTCTTCAAGACATACTAACCTACAAAAACCACCTTCAGTTTTGCAATATCTAGATAGTATAGGGAGATAAGAGCTCATATATGAACCCTATGTTTTTAGAAAAAGCAGAGTCATGTATGAGGTCATCATTACCCTTTTGGCATGTATGTGTCATGATTTAAGCATGAGCTGTCATTTAAAATTAAAAACCTTACCCTAAGCTGCTATTTGTCACTCAAATTTCATTCTTGCATGTGAAACATCTCAATGTCACTTTTTGAGAGCTGCTTCATCACACCAAGCAGCTTGTTGTCCAATTTGGCTTTCCAAGTGTCACCTTTTTAAGAGGGCAGCTTGGTTATAAAAGGAGATGACCATGTACAAGAAAGCACACAAAGGAGGCTCTGTGGATAATATATAAGCTCATGGAACTTAAGCTATTCGTGGAGGACCCTAGCTTTGCTGAAGCATGCATCAGTTCAAGTTGTTTGAATTTCTGTTGGAGCTAACAAGGAAATGGTTGTGTTTTTGGATTGTTTTAGCAGTAATTTTAAAGAGAATATTGTGGATGAAAGAGATGAATTTAGAAATATTAAGAGAGGTTATTTTCAAACACCAGACAATGAAAATTAACCTCTCTCACTTTTCTCACAGGTGTTATCAGTTAGGAGATACAAGGATTTCTTTGATCCCTATTTTCAGAAAACAGAGTTTTCCTGTTTTACACATTTTTTTCAAATGTCAGTCTGGACCGCTGGAGATTTTTTTCAAAAAACCAAGAGATTTTTTTATTCATAACATTCTGTTTCAAAAAAACCGCCTCCATTTTTGAAAAATACATCATGGATTCGGAGATATGAGCTATGTTCTAAGACCTGTTTTTCAAAAAAAACAGAAAAAATCTGCAAAGTGGTTTTAAATATGAAAGGTGAGATGGATTATGTTTCTTATTAGTTTGATGAGGTCCATAACATGCAGAGGGTTTCATGGCATGTTGAATACAAATTCAAATACCTCCGAGAGTAGCTTGAAATAATTCATGAGGAGTTAGAGAAAAAAGGCCTTAAAATGACAGTGCTTGAAGAGCTAATAGCTCAACCCGTCATAAATGAGGAATAAATTCCTCAAGGATCATAAGGTGAGATATTTTATGGTTTTTAAGGCTAATGGAATGTTAGAAAAAAAAATTGGCACTTAGAAGTTTTATTTTTCAAGTTACACAAAAATCTGGAATTTTAGCACTTTTCAGTAGTTTCATAGCGTGCCTGGGCTTGAAGGACAACAAAATGATACGAAACTACTGTAGCTTTTGTTTTTCCTTTTTGAACCAGTTTTGGAAGCTTTCAGAAGGTGAAATTTGCATGGGAGATGTGTCTAATTATGATGAAGACCATACCAAAGGATAGAATCAAAAATATTTAGGGTGAATGGCAATTTTGCAACGCTACGAAAGTATGCTACGAAACTGCCTTACCTTCATAGCATATTGTGTGGGAGATTTTTAAGCAGATTTTTGGGCATCTATGGATAACTGGGTATTATCCAAGTGTTACAGAATCATGAAAAAATTTATTCAACACTTAAATACCACGAAATGAAGATAAATTAGCAGTCAAAGCATTCGTGGAAGAAGAAGACCAGTTTGCCTAAAAAATAGGGTTTTGTTTCTAGTTTTAGAGGAGGTCAATTAAGTGGTCATGTAGTGATGAGTCCCATCACCCCAATTCGAACATGTGAAATCATATTTGTCAAATATGTAATTTTTTTAGAAGATAAGGTTGTTAAATATAATAATGAGCAGTTTGAGTCCTATTAGGAAAAGTACTGTCAAGTAGGATAGTTGTCATTTTGTCATTAAATAGATGTTTTATGGTTATGAAAGGTGTCATTAGGCAAAAATTTAATGAATCTAGCCAAGAGGCAGATCATCTCATGATGTAACTAGTCTATTAAAAGGCATAGAATCAAATTTTTCAAGGGTTGGAGATTTTTTGACAAAATTGCATCTTGATGTAATTTGACTGTTTCAGTAATACAGAGACTAGTTTCTTGACCAACCTAAGATTCTGAATGAGTTTTTATTTCCTATCTTATCTATATATTTTATGTGTCCCATTTTTAGTGTTTTTCATCTTTAATACTCAGTATTCATTCATGTAATGCTCTGAATTCCTTTATAGATGAATTATCTATGTGATTTCCTGTTTCATGTGTGTGTGTACTTCTGCTAAAAACTCTTACCTTCCTCAGCTTCCATGTCAAGTGAAATTGATACTGAATCACTGAAAGTGGTCACTCCATAAGCCCAATGTTTGCATACTGATACTAGTTTCAACCTATACTCCTCACAAACAAGTTGTTTCCTAAGTAGATTTAGCCATCTAAATACATATTTATTCAATATCATTAACCCTTTGAGAGAGCCCTCTCAGACTGAAGAGGCTAAGCTTCAATCAAAATATTGGTTTGAAACAGTTACATGAGATTGTCTGATTAGAATCTAATCAAGTACGATTTTGGTTATAACATGTTGCATGTGCAACCAAATAATCCTACAACTGATAGTCAACTTCCCTTTCACCTAGAACTCAATTGGGTCTCCACTGGATCTGACATGCATGCAGCTAATAATAGTAAATCCTTAGTTTCAGGTGATATCACTGATTGTGAATTAATTAATATTTAATTCACTTGATCTCTCACTAGTGTATCAAACAGTTACAACTATCACAACTAAGTTTAACTCAATTGACTGATTTAAATTGATTACAACCTGCATTAACTAATGCACCACTGCACTTTGAACTCTGTTACAACTAGAATTACTCTGCATGCCTCACCAACTACCTCTAACTTTAAATCCACTAGCTAACTAAGTTTATCACTCTCGGTTAACTATTTCAAGTTATCATTGAGAATAGATTACAGTTTATTATCCATCTTAATTAAGGGATAACTAAAATAGAAATGCACCCAAAAATAACATTGTGGGCCCCACCCTAGTGTAGGTGCTTAATGCACTAGGCGTGGGTGCTAAAATTTTATTGTTAAATCTCAACATCTGAAACAATGTCTTTTGAGAGCATTTTGTCCATTAGAACCAATTTCTCTTGAATATTTCCTTCCTGCAAGTTCCCATGAATTAGTGTGGCATAAATACTTCTTTTGGAGTACAAGACCTATCTTTAGTATTTGAATAACAATATTATGAGCTTCTTGAATCTCTCTATCCTCCCGCAACCCACCAACAACCCTTTCGTATACATATATTGCAGGAGAAGGAAAAAAAAATTGAATCATTTTCTCTAACAACTTCAATGCCATCCTTGAATTCCCACTCTAGAAATGGTCATATATAAACTTGATATAACTACTATTTTTGGGAGTCAAACCCTTTATTGCATTTCATTAAACCATTCATTTGCTTCTTCCAGTTTTCCTGCTTTATACAACCCTTCAATCAATGTGGTATAAGTTGCAACATTCAATACTATAACTTTTCTAATAATGTCCTCATGGATTATGTTTAGATGTTCAACATTGCCCTTGAGGCATTTGATATCCACAACTGTAGAGAAAATCATTGATGTGAGAACTAATCCCTGGTCTAACATTTGAAAGATAATATTATTCACTTCCTCTACGTACCATTCCAAGATTACAAATTATGCTAATGAATGAGAATACCATGTTCTAGCATATCATTGTGTAGATATGTATAAGTGTCCAATGCTTCCCTTCTGCAAATGAGTTTCAATTAAAATTGTATGAATTCCAAAGCTTGTTTTCAACCTCTTTTGATGAATTTATTGCAGGAGGCAGTTGACGTCCTTAAAATTACCTATCATGCAAAGACCTTTGATAAGTGCATTGTAAGTTTTAATTTGAGGCAAAAATCTTCCTTGTGAAATGAGATCATTCACAAGATCCAGAGCCTCTGACAATCTACTTTCCTTGCAGTATCCATCAAAAAGTAAATCATAGGTACAAAAGTCAGTAACGCAACCTATTTGTTGGATGGATTGTATAATTTTGGGGGCTTCTGGTAGCTTACCCCTATAACAAAAAGTTTCAACAACATAATTCCAAGTATTAGTAGTTGGACAAAATCCCCTTTCTTGCAATTATTTAAAGATTTCCATTATTAATTCTAGTTGTTCCATATGATCTAAAGTTTTAAGAAGCATATCTCAACAATGAATGTCACTTGCAAAGACATGTATAATGCCAGCGATTGCTGGCATAATTTGATGTTGTGCACAAGTCGTATTCAACTTGTTAAGGACTATAGGTACCGAATAGCATAAATATGCATAAATGAATGCCCTAAAAATGCTTGAAATTAAGAGTTGATCCTTACAGGCAATAACAAAATGATCCATTACAGCCTTTGCATCACTCTACAAATTCAACCTTATAAATATATGAATTAGAGTTAAGTGAACTTGTATAGTTTGTTGAATATGTTGTTTTTCTAACCACCTGAAGAATTGCAATGCAAATCCAACATTATCCTCAATTTCAGGAAATACTTTTATTACAACACATGGAATCAATTCAGATGGTAATTCTTCCAACATATCCCAATGATGTCCCTTCAACAAATTACATATAGTAGCAAGATTACCATAATTAACTTCCTGAGTGTAAACACATTGTTCTTGTTCTTCACAAATTTCAGTGTCGAGCTTCTATGAGGTCGCCACTACTAAAATATATCTCGTTCCTATAGCATGATGAGGAAAATAATTAGTCTTGCGATCAAAATATTTTGTCATTATGACATGAAACTATTTCTATTTCCATAAACTATTTCAAATTTCAATCCTTCTTTGTAGGGGTATTTTTTCAAATGTTGGGCTTTAAATATCATAAAGGATTTAAAACTCATTATTTTAGCAGCTCTATATAGACAACGGGGCCTCGATTCACTACTATGTTCAACAGAGTACAAGGCCTTCCCTACCAGGGTCCCATTTTTTCTTGGGTTTTCCCAACCATATGTCATGTCGAAAAAAGGATAAGATTGGGTATTGTATTGGGGGCTATGACATAACTGATGCCGTCATACATCATTAATAAAAAGGTCAACATTTGAGCAATACTATACCCATCATTTTCGCTCTTGGTGCAGTTATTTTTGTCTAATTAGCTATGGTTGCATTGTTGTTCGTGGCTTGGTTTTATATGTAACTCTCTTGACACCTAGCATGGGACCAGTTCCATGGACAATCAATTCCAAAATTTATCCTTCAAAATATAGAAGTATGTGTGGAGGCATTGTTGCAACATTTTTATATATATTTAATCTTATTGTTTTAGAGAGATTCCTATCTTTGACAGATGTGTTGGGCACATCCCAAAATTTACAATATTCGTCGCTATTGTTGGTTTTTCATTTCCTTTTGTCCTTGATTTTGTTCCTAAGATGAAATACCTAAGCTTCTAGGATGTCAATAAGTTATGGCAAGGGAGATCATATATTGGTAGTATATGCGAGGAAGGTTCTTTTAACATACCCCTTCTTGATGATTATCATACATTCTGAAGTAGCAAATCAGATGTTGAAGTCCCTCGTGAGAGAGGGAAGTCAAATCAATTGTTGCAAAACTGTGGATGAAATTTTTGAGGTATTATAGGAGAATGTGCAACTTAAATGGCATATCACCAATCATATCGGAAATTTTTGTATGGTGGCATATCGACATGTTTTGCATGGTGGTGGTGTCGTAATTTGCACTATTTCTTGATAATATATTGTTAATTATTTTGAAAATTTCATTGGATATGTTGGATAATGGATGCTTCTACTAATTACATCATTCATCAACATCCCCTTTAAAAAAAAACCATTTCTACCACTCCCCAAATATAGGAATTTAAATTTAGCACTACACTTGTGTATGCAAAGGATATATATTTTATGCTTTCCTTGATTTGGGATATAGATCATTCCACTCTATTGAATTTACGCCATTTGTAGATTGGGTTAGGCACAAACCAATGGGATTTTTTGGGTTACTCTCCTAACACATGTTGTGGTCCAAACATTTTAGGTATCAATATTTACATACTGTTATTTTGGGGGATGGTAGTCTTCCATTGGAAATAAAAATATAGACTAAATAAATGCATCAACAAGCTATGTTTGGAGTTGTTGCACATTGGAGGTACAACGAGGGTGAGGAAACACATTCTAACTTCATTGTTCAGATGGTCGAGTGGGCATGATGGGTGTTAATTTGGAACATTTATCTTATGGACACTAAACTACAATTATCTCCCCAAGATGTAGACATGAGACCACCTTGCCCTTTCCCTTCCCATAAAGGTGGTTTCCCGCATATGGATAAATTATGCAGCCCACCATGTGGCACAAATGATATTCTCCTTCTAATTATGTTGGAATATGGTAAATTGAATGTGGTATTCTTAAAAACACCATATTATGATGTAGTTTCTTTGCAATATGCTTGTTTTTAAATTCATTTGCTAATCTTTTACACATTTTTTTATGTATGTTGTTTGAAATTTCTACCATCATATCAATTTCATGAATAAAGGATTGATTATTGTTGTTAAATAGATGAATGTGTAAGAACTACCTCCAAGTTCGTTTTTGAAGGATTTTCTAGAAAAAATAACTTATGGCAGTTCACTTTTTACATCTTATGGTTTTCCAATACAAGAGGAGTTGATGCCAAGAGTGAATCACAAAAGCGTTAGTGATTCTTGTTAGAAGCTAAAAATGGGTGATTTAGTTGATTGAATTTGTCAATGCCACTTACATTTTTTATTGAATACATGAAATAAATAAGTCGAATATTTTGGTAAGTCAAATGATTTCCAAGAAGAAACAAATCATATGCTAGGAAAGAATTCACAAGTTGCAGCTAGGGTTTCGTCTTGGTTTTATGTGACTTTCAATTTATCATTCGTACCATGCTGAGAAATGGAAAAGAAAAATGTGCAGCATTTATTTTGCATAAATTGATGTTGAATGAAAGGATATACAGTTAAACCCAGCTATAATCTGCTTTGGTAAAGGCAGAAGAACATCTTAAAAAGATGCCTATGAATGCACCATATACAAAGTTTCAACACAAGTAATATATGGATTTTTCTTTTGCATATATATATTATTTTTTTCTACCCAATATATCACTGCAAGAAAAATATTGATATTGTAGGAATAGTTTGAGGACCTCACTAAGGTCGATTTTTCTGATGTCCTACTTGATTGATACCTTCTCATGATAGGAAGGCTTTAAATATGAATTAATATGTTCCTGAAACAAATAAGATTCAAATTTTATAGATATTAAAGATTAAAAAAATATCAATGCCTTCGTTTTATTGTTACTTGACTCTGATGTGGACAAGTTACAGGAAATGGGATTTGAAAAATAATGGGGTGACAATGCATAGCATATATTGGATAGGAATCATTTGTTGTTGGAGATCCTTCAGGCACCTGAGCCATCGACTTTGGAAATTTTTCTAGTTGGGATTACTATGGTTTTTAATGTTGTATTTCTTTCACCTCATGGTTATTTTGGGCAAACAAATGTTTTAGGAATGCTAGACAAGACAATATTGGTGGATAGGTGAACAAATTTCTTATAATTGGAAGTTCATTCCATGATATACTCGCTCTATTGTTTGATTGTATTTTGAATGTTTCTTTTGATTTTGTTTTGTCTTTTAACTATGAAATTTAAAATACTTGGTATCATGTCCATTTAAAAAACATCCAAGTCTTGAAAATGAGTTTAGTATTACACGATATTAATTGAAATCCTTTTAGTTGTTTTGTGTTAAACTATTTTCATGACTATTAAAAAATTTTACTTTCATGTTGTTATTTCAACACAGGTTGTCTATATACTTGACCAAATTCACGTGCCAAAGAATGAAATTTTGTTCTGAATAAAACAAGAAAGGTTAAACATCACACCTCATATTATTTGTTTTAACAAGCTATTTACAACCTAAACTTTTTAACATGTAACTTAGTTGGCATGATTGTGCCTAAGCATTCTCTAAAGGTTGAATATAACTAAGTTACTAAGGTGTTATTTTCTATGGTGATGTTTTATTTGTTTTGTTTATACAGGTCATATGGCGATATAATGGCCACTATCCCCAACTGAAGAAAACTTGTTCGAGTTTCTTGCTTTTATGGGGGGAAATAGCATTGACATTACTAATGTTGAGGTATATGTTGTACAAATATTTTATAGTCTTCATTGTACCTTCTTTCATTTCCACAAGAGGAACTCAATATTGATGGTAAGCGGAAATTGAAGAAAGAGGAGAACAATAACACTGAAGAGACAAATGAAAAATGAGAGAGAAGAGAATTGGTCTAGTGATACCCTGATAGCCAATACCTTTCTTAACACACACACATAGAGACTGATGGTCAAGTCTTCTGAGTTAGTGAATTCACTTGTACTACCTTTGCAACACAACGATAATGTTTGAAATGATGAAAAAATATTTCATGCGTAAATTGTATTCCAACCAATATTAAGTTGGAAACTCATATTGTAATACTTGAAATTTTATATAATAAAATTTATGTGGTTGAAATAATTTTTATTTGCACTTGATATTATTTAGTCTTGTAATTAATATATGTAAATTTGTGTTATCATATTAGATGAACATGCACATTGTATGACATTTTTTTAATTAATCACAAAATCATACTAATTAATTTATGTTGATTAATAATGAAAACATAAAATAAATATGAAACTACTAAATTAGTAGTTTATATTGATTAATGATGAACATAAATAAAATGAATATATGACTAAATTAGTCTCTTATAATTATCATGAATGAAATTAAATGAAATGAATAGAAACTACTAAATCAGTCGTGTATATAATGAATATGAAACTAAAAAAAAAATGACTACTGCAAATGATAAATTTGTGATTACAAATGATCACTAAATTTTGCATATATACGACTATTAGTAGCTAATTTACAGTATCTTATAACATGACTAAAATTTAGCCATATTTATTTGGTCATTAATTGGTTTTAAAAGATGACTAAAATTTGCATATATATATGACTATTAGAAGCTACTTTTTAGTATCTTATACACGACCAACATTTTTGTCATATTTATTAGGCAATTAATTGGTTTTCTCATGTAATTATATAGTAATATATTTGGTCATTAACTGTGACAATTAATGACTAAATCAACGACTAAATCAATGACTAAATCAATGACCAAATCAATGACCAAATTTATGACTAAATATATTACTAGATGATAAAATTGAGACAACCATGTAATGACTAAGCTAAAAAATTTGGTCGCGTTATAAGATACTGTAAATTAGCTACTACTGGTCACCGACTGAAAAATGGTCATTTATATGCAAATTTTAGTCATTTTTTTAGTAACTGATTAGCTATTTTGTACTAGTGACCCTCCAAAATTTTGGTCTACACCAAAATTTTGAAACCTCCTTTGATCTTGCATAATGTCATCACAAGAATTAAGACTTAATTCATGTGTGTTTATCTAATTGTTTTGGTCCCATTTGCAAGAAAATCAAAATGTCGTATTTTCGCATTTTAAGTGTCCCATATCACACAAAATTTAGTTTTGGTGGTTTCAAGGGGTAATATTTGTTTAAATGAGTTTTTCTTACCATGTAAACATGTGTCGCACTCTTTTCAAAAGTTTCAAGCAATGTTGCACAAGTATCGTCACTATCGTTGTAATTTTTATCTTTGGTGTCGCACTTTTCGTAAGTTGTCGCAAAGTTGTCGCACTGAGGGGAGTATGTTATTCATGTGTTATGGATTATGTTGGGTGTGGAGCTTGATTATCTTGTTTATTTTGTATCACAACGTTGGACCCGTGTACCTTAATGGGGCAGCAACGCTGCCTGTAATTAAATGCTACCTGGGGGGTCCAGGGAGGGGCGGTTGCGACTTTATGGAGCACCCCCCCCTAGAGGGGGGTTTCGAGGGTAGCACCCCCTAAGCTAAAAATATATGTCAAATTTCCTTGTAAAAGTATATTAATTTATAGTCAATCTGGGTTGTTCATTAGGCAGATGATCTGACGGTATAAGTTATGTTTATTTTAGGGATTTTTTGCCCCAAAATACAACCCCTCGCTTGTATGAGGGCATTGCATTGCGGTTGTGTATTGTATGTGTATTATCAGAGCAAGAAATAGATAGGGAGATTGTGAGAGAGAATAGAGGATATTACAGCAGATCTGTTGTAGGTTGTGTCTCTTCATTTTGCTGGATAATAGAAAGGAAGGACTGGATGTTCGAGGTGGACGTAGCCCAAACTGGGTGAACCACGTATATCTGTGTCTCTCTCATTTTATGTGTTTTGTGTGCTTATATTTTTTGTATATTTTATGTGTCACACTTCTCTGTAATATATAATTTTCTAACAACTGGTATCAGAGCCGAAGGTATATTTGGTTGATAAACTTGCAGGAAAGAACGGTTCCTGGTTCGAGTGGGAGCAATGGCGAAAGATGGTAAGTTTAGGGTCGAGAAATTTAACGGCCAAAACTTCCCGCTGTGGAAGATGCAGATGGAAGAGTATCTGTATCAGAAAGATATGTACCTACCAATGAGCGGAAAAACAAATAATCTGACAACTATGACAGACACAGAATGGGAGATTCTCAATAGAAAGGCACTCGGAATAGTACGGTTGTGCCTTGCGGTGTCGGTAGCCTTCAATATTTCAAAGGAAACAACAACAGAGGGTTTTATTAAGGCATTGGAAAAACTATATGAAAAACCCTCGGCCTCAAACAAGGTATTTCTTATGAGACGATTATTTAATCTAAAGATGTCGGAAGGTGGATATGTTGCAGACCATTTAAATGATTTTAATACAGTTACCAGTCAGTTAAGCTCTGTAGGGGTAAACTTTGATGATGAAGTTAGAGCTCTGTTATTTCTATGCTCATTTCCAGAAAGATGGAATGGTTTATTTATGGCCATTAGTAACTCTGTCTCTGGATCTAGTAGTTTAAAGTTTGATGATGTTGTCGGTGCTATCCTTCGCGAGGAAATGCAATGGAAAAGCTCCGGTGAAACATTGGGTAATGCTTTGAGTGCAGAGTCTAGGGGAAGGAAAATGGAAAGAGGAAAGAGCTCAGCATATTGCAGTAAATCAAGGAAAGGTAGATCCAAGTCCAGATTGGGGATAGTGTGTTGGAAATGTGGAAAGAAAGGACACCTAAAGAAAGACTATTGAACTCGGAAGGGAAAAGAAGGAGACGCACAACAAGAAAACAATCATGAAGAAAATGTGATAGGTGATGTGTTACAAGATTATTTGATTCTTTCTTTCGAAAATGTTACTAATTCCTGGGTGGTAGATTCATAGGCCTCATTCCATGCCACACCTGATAAGAAATATAATTCATGACTATGTTCAAGGAGATTTTGGACAAGTCCGTTTGGGTGATGATAAACCCTGTAAAATTGTTGGAATGGGTAAAGTTCTTGTAAAACAATAGAATGGAAACCAATGGCTATTAAAGGAGATAAGGCATGTTCTAGATCTAAAGAAAAATATGATTTCAACAATGCAGTTAGGCGGTGAATTTTGTGTGACAACTTTCTCAGATAAAACTTGGAAGGTCACCAAAGGAGCCTTAGTAATAGAAAAAGGCAAAAAGGTTGCTACATTGTATTTATGAAATGGTATTTCTAACTCTGTTAATTCTTTAACTTCCAAAGGAGAAGATGCAGCATTATGGCATCATAGGCTCGGACACATGAGTGAGAAGGGGATGAAGAATATTCACTCAAGAAATTTGTTGCTCGGTTTGAAGAATATTGATTTGGATTTCTGTGAGAATTGTATTTATGGAAAACAGAAGAGAGTCAGATTTCTTAGAGTTGGGAAAGAAAAGAAGAGCGAAAAAATAGAGCTTGTGCATACAGATGTATGGGGACCTACTCAGGTATCATCTCTCGGTGGCTCTCATTATTATGTTACTTTTATTGATGATGCAACTAGAAAAACTTGGATTTATTGTATTCAGAATAAATCTAATGTATTTGATACTTTTTGGTTGAGATTGAGATAGGAAAGAAGTTAAAATGTCTCAGATCAGACAATGGAGGTGAATATTGCAGCAAAGAGTTTGATAGGTATTGTTCATAGCATGGAATTCATAGAGAGAAGACAGTTCCAAGAACACCACAAGAAAATGGTGTGTCGGAAAGGATGAATAGAACAATCATGGAGCATGCAAGGTGCATGAGATTGCATGTAGAATTGCCTTTACGATTTTGGGAAGATGTTCTAGATATTGTTGTTTATCTAATAAACAGAGGGCCTTCAGGTTCCTTGGATGGTGGTATTCCAAAGGAAGCATGGACAGGTAAAAAGGTAAACTACTCTTTTTTAAAGCCTTTGTCCATATTAAAAAAGAAAACAGAGCAAAGCTTGAGGCAAAATCAAAGAAATGTGCCTTTATTAGATATGGTGTTAATTATTTTGTTTATTTCTTATATGATTATGAAAATCACAAAATCATTAGGAGCAGAGATGTAATATTCAATGAAAAGGTCTTGTATGGAATCAGTTGTAAGAAAAGAAATAGGAAAAAGAAAACAAAGAATACACAGTTCTTGATGAGATCATGGAAAAATTAAAGGTGCCTGAAAATAATAATAATCAATAGCCACAGCAACAGAAACCACCACAACAACAACAGGCACCTCAAACACCTGAAAGTGGTGTCAGAAGATCTACCAGGATAAGTAGACCCCCTGAACAATACTCTCCTTCATTATATTATTTATTGTTAACTGATTCTAGTGAACCCGAATGTTATGAAGATCAATGCAGGTTGAAACCAGGAAGAAGTGGGAGCCAGCCATGGAAGAAGAGATGGACTCCTTAATACATAACCAGACTTGGGAATTATTCAGGTTGCCTGCAGGTAAAACAACATTGCAGAATAAATGGGTTTATAGGTTGAAGGAAGAATATGGTGGAAAACAAAGGTACAAAGCTAGACTTGTGGTGAAGGGGTTTGCACAGAAGAAATGTATTGATTTTGATGAAATATTCTCCCCTGTTGTTAAGATGACTTCAATCAGAACTATTTTAAGTCTTGTAGTAGCAGAATATTTGTATCTTGAACAGTTATATGTAAAGACAACATTTCTCCATGGAGATTTGGAGGAAGAGTTCTATATGCAGCAACCAGAAGGATATGAGGTCAAAGGGAAAGAAAAATTAGTGTGTAGGTTAAAGAAGAGCTTGTATGGCTTAAAACAGGCTCCAAGGAAATGGTATCTAAAATTTGACAGGTTTATGTCTGAACAAGGTTATACTAGATGTCACTCTGATCACTGTGTTTATCTGAAAAAAGAAAAATTATGGCAGCTATATTATATTGTTATTTTTTTTAGATGACATGCTTGTTGCGGGGTCTAACATGCAGGAAATAAATGTGCTCAAAAGAAAATTGAAAAATTCTTTTGCAATGAAGGATTTTGGAGCTGCAAAACAAATCCTTGATATGAGAATAACTAGAGACAGGAAAAATCGCAAATTAACACTGTCTCAGAATGAGTACATACAAAAGGTGTTGAAAAGATTTAATATCCAGAATGCAAAAACAGTTAGTACACCTTTTGCTAACCATTTCAAACTTAGTAAGGAGATGTTCCCCAAGACCCAAGAAGAAATGGACTATATGTCTAAAGTTCCATATGCATCAGCAGTTGGAAGCTTAATGTATGCAATGATCTGCACAAGGCTTGATATTTCACATGCAATGGGAGTTGTAAGCAGGTACATGAAAAATCCAGGAAAAGAACATTGGATGGAAATAAAATGGATTCTCATATATTTGAGAGGTACCACAAATCAAGCATTATGATTTGGTGGTTCAAACATTTTTCTACAGGGATATGTTGATGCAGATATGGCGGGTGACAGAGATAACAGGAGGATCACTACAGGATATGTATTTACTGTAGGTGTAACAGCTATCAGTTGGGTTTCAAAATCCCAAAGTGTTATTTCACTTTTAACAATAGAAGTAGAGTATGTTGCTGCTACAAAGGCTAGTAAAGAAATGATTTGGTTACAAAGGTTTATGGATGAATTAGGTAAGAAGCATAATATGGTCACTTTATACAGTGATAGACAAAGAGCCATTCATATTGCAAAGAACTCAGCATTTCATTCCAAGACTAAACACATGCATATCAAGTACCATTTCATACGGTCGGTATTGGAATATGGACAGTTGAAGCTGGAAAAGATACACTCTAGCCAGAATCCTGCAGATATGCTAACAAAAGTTGTAACCAGGGAGAAACTGAGATTATTCTCAGCTTCAATTGGTCTTCAAGGATTACGATTAATATGAGAAACCGCCAGGTCCAAAGAGGATTCATTGTCCAGCAAATGAAGCAGTGGTGGAATTGCTACAAATCAGTCTCCAAGTGGGAGATTATTGGGTGTGAAGCCTGATTATCTTGTTTATTTTGTATCACAGTGTTGGACCCCTGTACCTTAATGGGGTAGCAACACCTCTTGTAATTAAACGTTGCTTGGGGGGTCCAAGGGGGGGCGATTGTGACTTTATGGAGCCCCTCCTTGGTGGGGGGTTTCAGGGGCAGTGCCCCCGAAGCTAAAAACAGATGTAAAATTTCCTTGTAAAAGTATAGTAATTTATAGTCAGTCTGGGTTTTCCATTAGGCAGATGATCTGATGGTAGAATTTATGTTTAGTTTAGGGTTTTTTTTCCCTAGAAGGCAACCCCTCACTTGTATGAGGGCATTTTATTGTGGCTCTGTATTGTATGTGTATTCTTAGAGGGAGAAACAGATAGGGAGGCTGTGAGAGAGAACAAAGGATATTATAGTGGATCTACTATAGGTTGTGTCTCTTCATTTTGTTGGATAATACCAAGGAAGGACTGGATGTTCGGGGTGGACATAGCCCAAACTTGGTGAACCAAGTATATCTGTGTCTCTCTGGTTTTATGTGTTTTGTGTGCTTGTGTTTTTTGTATATTTTATGTGTCGCATTTCTCTATAAGATATAATTTTCTAACATATTATCTGTGTTGTGTCATCAAGTGTTCTAAGTGTGTGGTCACAATTATATCTTGTTACTATTCACATTAGTTGCACAGTTCCCACACTTAGTCAAATTTGGAAAACTTCCCAACCGAAAAACCTAACCTCATCTAGCACTCCTGAACTACACATTGCGAAGTCTCAACCCTCAAGATGGAAACCTGCGTCTTTGCACTACGCAATATGTAGCTCCTTCCTTCCAAGACTGTGCATTATGCAATCATAGTGCTCAAACCCAACTGCTTACCTCTGAAACTTCACAATTTATCTCTCCCTCTCGGTCAGCACTACGCATTGCATGATATCAAGGCTCAAGGCTCAACCCTGAGCTCCTGAACTATGCAATTATGTAATCACATAGCCTCCTTTTCCTTCTAGAACTACACAGTAGGAAAATTCAGTGCTCAATTCCTCATCCTAGTTCCATGAGCTTCTCAACTACGCATTTTTTTCTCAATCCAACCTGAACTGCACATTGCACAATATCAAGGCTTAAGCCTGACCCTTGACTACCTGAGTTTCGCAATTGAATAGTCACTGATCCTCTGCCTCAGCCTGCCACCATGACTCCATCTCAGTTAGTGGATCATCATGCAACATATTAGACTAGGGGTTTATCATATTGATGCCATCTTTTCATGACTGAATTTCATATGTAGGAACTCCATCATGCTATGGAAATATGATGAAGAATGATATGGAGAAGGAGGAAATGCTATAAGACACCTTTGTATCTAAATATGCAAGTTGATCAATAAAGAGAAAGCGAATGGTCATAATTTTGGGACCACATCTTAAGACCCAATAACGTTGAAGAATCCTCATCTATAAGCCATATGGAGGTGGAAAAGAACTCATTCTCAAGAAGACACATAATAAAAGAAAAAAACAACGACTTGACATTTCCATGTCATAATCCAGTCCATGTCATCAGTGGAATGTCATGTCATGTCATGAGTCATCATATGCCACATCATTTTTGTTGATTATGTAAGTTCTTATTTGAAATTTATTGTAAAGTTGAATTCCAAAGTGCATGTATAGAATATGAAGAGTCATGTAAATTTGAAAATCCATGGGGAAGTCAAAAAATCATGAGGGTAATCAAATAGTCACAAGGGAGGTGGAGTATCAGCCCATTGGATATATATAAACCCTCATTGTACAAGCAAAGGACTTTTCACCTTGGCTCCTCCCACAAGGCATGAGAGAGACAAGCTATTTCTTTTGAGGAGCAAGTACTATTGGGGCTAGTGGTGCTCATTTTATACATGTGTCGAGGGACATTTACTTAATATATGAATCCTAATGTCCAACACATTCTTCATGCATGGATTGAAAATTTTTGTAAGACTCTTATGTGAATGTTTGTAATTCATGTTTGTTTTCACTTATACTAAAGTCGTCAAACTATTTAGGTTATTTTAGTGTTTATCATATTGAGAATGTGTTGTAATGGTTGCAATTATTTCCAAATATTTGTCGAATATTTTGATGGATATTAGACGGGACTCTCATTTTTGAGTGTGTCTCTGTTAGATTGGTACTATTACCTCTCTTTATAGGCTCACTTTCCTTTCCTTCCGCAGGAGAAGAACCTTGACACACTTACAACCAAACTCTAACTAGGCACACTTAATTTATTTTCAAAGGCACCTATGCATTCCTCTCTCTTGCTGACAGCTAGATCCAAGGAAAAAATTTAAGAAAATGGAAATCGGGTTAAATTCTGGACCGGGCTCCTATCCCAAATAGTGTGAGGTCTAATTGGGAACACATCTAGGTGATACCCCTTTGAATTTTGGTAGGTCTAGCATTGTCAACAAGTTCAAAGATGCTAATGTGAGGAAGTGGTTGAAAATATAAAATGGAGGACTAAGGACCTATTTGTAGGAGAAACATGAGCAACTTTCCACCATGGAAATCTTGGCCACAAATTCCATTTAGTGTAGGCACCCATCAAATACTTATTCATTGTTCCTAAAGGAACAATGGTCCCAATTCCAGATCAAAAATTTAGCCCATCATGGCTCTCTCCCTTTTCAAGACTACCAAAAGTTCATTGAGTTTTGTTAAAATTGTGTTGAGGACAAATTTAGAATGGTTGAATTTTATATGCATAATATGATACTGACCGATATGAACTTTTGGGATTCTAACTCATGAATGGGAGATGTACAATTAATGGATTTTGCATCTTGGATTACTCATGAAGAAACCAGGGTTGAGGAGATCAAAAGGATCATGACTATAGAGGCCAATGAACCTTTATGGATTAGAGAATAATTGAAAGTAAATCATACTTTCACCAACAATCATAGAATCATTGTTGATGACCCTAGACTAGCACTATCCTACATGGATAAGTAAGAACAATCCATCCTGCACTTTGAATATACTTTCAGGTTATTAGGGACTGAGAGATTACAAGATTGTGAGAGGAGATGGAACACTTTACCACATAACCTAAGAATCAAAGAATACCACTCTCTAGAAATACTAAGAAATTCCTTGGAAAGGAAAAATTTATACAAGAGAATCAGGCATTTCATCTGAGGTACCTTGGGATGTAAGGGAGGGCACTAGGGCCATGAATGAGATGCAATTAGGTGACTAATTTTCTCAAAGGATGAAAAAAATATTTAGTAGGGGGTATGATCATGATGGGACTCCTAAATAGGTACAAATGAAGGCCAATTTTTTTGAAATGGCACCAATAAATAGAACCCAAAGGGGGCTTCTGATTTAGTTGTCCCTTAATTAAATTGGAAGAGAAATTGTAATTTCATCTCATGACAACTTGTATTAGTTAACTAAGTCAAAATGATTGAGTTAGCTTAGGAAATTCGAGTTCAGGGTAAGAGAGGAGGTATATAGAGTTATCCTATGATTTAAGGGGGTACAGTTACAACTATTTGTGAGTTGTAATTATTTAACTCGAGAAATTGAGTTAAAATCAGTTTAACTAGTTCTACCTGAGTGATGAGCTAGTGAGAGGCCCAATGAATTATATCTGATTTAATTCAAAAATAGTGATCAATCCATTAACTAATATTTTTCTATAAATAGTGTTTGCATGTTAGTTCTAAGGAAGGCCTAGTCGAGACTGAGGTTAAAGAGATGATAACTATCAATTGTATTATTAATTAGAAAATTATGCAGGTCAATTATAGAGTCATGTGGAAGCCAAGGATGCATTGCGCAATCAATTCAAGAGAATTTCCTATTTAATATGGTGACAATTCCTCCAAGAATGCATGAGAAAAGTAGAGTGAGTAGAGGCTGAGAATTGGTTAAGTAATTGACTAATTTTTCCTAGATCAGAGTGAGACAGTTGGAAAAGTGCGGGAATTTTTCTGAGAGAGAATAGCATTGTATCATTTCATGATCTTGACTTTATGCAATATACATAGAGCGAGGTTTTGAGCAAGTGATTTCCCCATATACATCTTGTGTTGTGCGATTGATTTTCTCTTTCTCTTGCTTGTTATGTGATTGTTTGATCGTGTTTTGTTTCCGCAAATTGTAGAAGGATTCAGTATCTTGTTTTAGTACATTACAAGATCAGTTCGAATCCTATTGTTATATTTTATACATGGTATCAGAGCGTTAGGAATCACAATAAGAAGAGAAGAACATAGTTTTTTTTTATCAGGTTCGAATTACATGGTATCAGAGCGTTAGGAATCACAATAAGAAGAGAAGAACATAGTTTTTTTTATCAGGTTCGAATTTGCAGATTTATTCTTCAAGATCTAGCAGCAAATCAAGATGTCTTTCAATGGCTTGAGTCTCGAATATGCACTCAAGTGAAATTAGAATTACATTGCATGGAAGGACATGATGGAGGCAATGCTAGAGGACAACAGAATGAAGGCTTTCATAGATACTGATATCTTGAAGCCCGTAGAAGCAGATGCTCAACTTCTTGATGAATGGAAGAAGAATGTAGCAAAGGAAAGAATGATCTTGTTAGAGGGAGTTCGAGATCATATTGTCTCGAGTCTCCATGGGAAGGTGACTCCATATCCTATGTGGAATTCCTTGACATATTTGTATCAAAATAGCAGCAACCACATGAAGTTGGAGTTGAAGGACAAGCTCAGGAAGATCAAAATGGATAAAGGCGACACAATCCAAAATTACTTGATGAATTTCACTCAGTGTTGAGATGAACTTGGATGTGTTAGGATAATTTTTACCTCAGATTATTTGGTGAACCTATCTCTTCTATGTCTTCCTAAGAGCTAGAATAGCTACCATAACCCTGTGAATGGGAGGGATAAGCTATCATATTGGGAGCGACTATGGTACGATCTGGCACAAGAAGAAATTTAGCGGAGCACCGGAGATGGATCCTCATAAAATACTGATGATGAGGAGAAATGTGCCTTGGCTAGAAAGGCGAAGAAAGGAAAGGGGAAGGTGTCCCATTCCAAATATGAATCCGTCAAGGCAGGCAAGAAGAGAGACTTGTCAAAGGTAAAAAATTTCAACTATCATGAGCATGGACACCATGCCACAAATTTCCCACAAAAGAAGAACAACAAGAAGGGCTCAGGAGGAGAAGCAGGTGAAGCATTGGCTTCATAGTTCGAATTGCAATTTACCCTCATTGCATGCATGGTGTCATCGGTGATGGGTTTTGTGTGGTACTTAGATAGTGGAGCTTCATTCCATATGACCGACAACAAAGAATTATTCAGTAGCCGGGAGGAGAACGATCTCCATATGCACATTGATATGGGTGATGACGAGAGGTATAACACTACCAGTGTAGGTATAGTTACCTTCTAGAGGAAGTCATGCAATCCACTCACATTAAAATTTTTAACGTATTTTCATGGTTTAAAGAATAACTTGTTTTATGTTGATATGTTGGAAGATCCTAGCTATGATGTGATCTTCAGTGAAGGAAAGTTGTTCCTTCGTCAGAAAGCCACATGACAAGTGAAAAATATTGGGATTCAAGTAAATAATCTCTACAAAATGGATTTTGAAGACTACATAGCACTAAGAATTAAAGAAGAGAAGGTGGAGAGTTGATACATCAATGAGTTATGGCAAAGGATATTAGGCCATCTACACCACAATGCATGGAACATCATGCAGTAGATTTCTACAAGACTTCCAAAGGGTGCACTTACATAGAGATATACATTAAAAGGGTGTACATTGGGGAAGTATACCAAATCCATCTTTCACGATAAGGAAATTTGATCCAAGGAGATCCTTAATATAGTTCACTTAGATGTGTGTGGACCGTTCTCTAAAAACTCCACAACAAAGGACAGTTATTGTGTGATTTTTGTTGATGATTTTTCAATAAAGTGTTGGATTTTCTTCATGCAGAAGAAAGATTGGACGTTCTCCAAGTTTTGTGAGTTAAAGGCACTTGTCAAGAAAGATACAGAGAAGAAGGTGAAGGCTCTGAGTAGCGACAGTGGTGGATAATACATCTCAAACTAATTCAATAAAGTTTGTGCCTCAAAATGAATTCGAAGAGAATTGAATGCACCTCACAACCCACAGCATAATGGGGTTGCAGAAAGAAATAACATAACTATTGTGGGAGAAGCACGAGATATGTTTCATGGCCAGGGCCTACTGTTGTATCTGTGGGTGGAAGCATGCAATTCAATAGCATTTGTGAAGAACAAAAGTCCTCATCTGATACTTGGGATGAGTACACTAGAGGATGATTTTTCAGGTAAGAGATTGGATGTGTCGTATTTTAAAATTTTTGGTTCATATGTATATTTCCATGTGACCAAATATGTCAGGAATAAGATAGAGCCAACTGTAGAGTTTGGTATATTTTTGGGGTACACTAATAGACCTCACAACTACCCGGTGTACTTTCCAACACATAGGATGATAGTGGTCAGAAGAGATGTGAAATTTTATAAAGACAAATCCATGTGATTTTCTCTTGAGAGGGAGCTCAAGTTGCATGCATTTGAGGATCTCTTGGATCCAAAGGATGAACCTCAGGATGTGGATCATCCATAAGTAGAGGAACAGAGAGTGGTAGAAACCACTCATATAAATACATCCACAAAATATGGAAGGAAGCGCACCAGAGAGGCTAACAGATTATTTTTGGATGCTAAATGGAATGTGGGAGCACCCACATCATACCACAGGCAGAGAAGGTCCCCAGAGCAGTACACTAGATACATGGCTCTTATGAGCGAAGGTATTGAGATAGAACCATTATGTTTTGAGGATTCACTGTAAGAGCCAGTGTGGGTTGATTTCATGGTTGAGGAATATGACTCTAGTATCAGAAACAGTGCATGTGAAGTTGTCCCAAGACCAATGGGGAAGTCAGTTGTAGGATCTAGATGGGTATACAAGGTGAAGCATGCAGTAGATGGGAGCGTGGAGAAGCACAAGGCCAGATTTTTGGATAGAGAGTTCTCTCAGGTGTACGAGATTGACTATGATGATACTTTTTCACCAGTCGCAAAGTACTCATTTATTAGATCCATCCTTGCACTCTCAGCACAGGTGGGATGGAAGATACATTAGATGGATGTAAAGGCAACCCTTCTCAATGGAGTTATTGAGGAATAAGTGTACATTGAGCATCTAGAAGGTTTTGAGACCTTAGATATGGATTTGCATGTTTGCAGACTTAAGAGAGCATTGTATGGGCTGAAGCAAGCACCTTATGCTTGGTACACCAGGATTGACAGCTATTTCACCTGGTCGGGCTTCACCAGGAGTGAAGAGGATGCGAACCTCTATCTAATTGTGGTTGATGGTAAGATTTTCATTATTGTTCTTTATGTCAATGATCTGATAGTGACAGGTGATGAGCAACTCATAAATTCTTGCAAAGAGGATATTGCAAGAGAATTTGAGATGAAGGACATGGGGCTCTTGCACTATTTATTTGGATTGGAAATATGGCAAAGAGATGGGGAGATATTTTTGTCTTGGGAAAAGTATGGAAATGATATTATAAGGAAGTTCCACATGGAGGGAGCAAACCCATACAGACTCCTCTAGCAAGAAACTCCAGGAAGTAGGATGATACTTTGGTCGAAGTAGTGGATGCTATTGTTTATAGGAAGCTAGTGGGTTCACTCATGTATTTGGTGAACACACGGCTCGACATATGCTACGCAGTTAACCAGTTGAGCCAAGCTATGGCTAAGCCAACCAAGCTCTTTTGGAAGGAAGGGAATCATGTGTTGAGATATCTCAGTTGCACTACATAGTATGGATTATGGTACAGACAGACAAATGGAGCTAAGCTTCAAGGCTTCACCGATGAAATTGGGTAGGGACTCCATCTATCAGGAAGAGCACATCAAGAGGCATCTTCAACATAGGATGAGATGCATTTTATTTGTATAGCAGGAAACAAAGATCGATTGCACTCAATTTAGTAGATGCAGAGTACATGGTGGCAAGTTAGGCAGCATGCAAGGCCATCTAGATGTGGAAGGTACTTTTTGGTTTGTTTGATCAACATATGGATCTAAAGGTGATACATTGTGATAACCAAATTTGCATCAAACTATCATTTAATGTATTATTCCATGACAGGTCCAACCATATTGATAACTGATATCACCATCTCAGAGATTGTGTTCAGAGGTGGATTATGTCATTAGGTTACATTCCCATGGAGGATCAAGATGCAGACATCTTGATGAAGGCACTACAAGGAAAAGACCCTCTAGCGGAGGTTATAAAGGAGGTTTTTAGTGTTATAAAAGTGGCCAAAATTGTCCAAAAAACATTTGATACAACATCTGTTTATGGTTACGGAGGTTTTAGCAGAGCTTTTAATGGAATTTCAACACAACTAAAAAAACTGGGCAACGAGAGGTTATAACGGATGTTTTTTTCATCGGTGCGCTACGAAGGTATCAACACACCGGTGTGTGTCATCTAGAAGGTGGCCCGGGGTGGTCGAAGGTGCTTGCACTAGGTCGTCAAGGTATAAAATCGCACCGGGGCACAATGTTGGTGATACAATGCACGGGGTCATTCTAATTGGTCTTGGGATTTGTGAGGTGTGCATAGGTTGTCTAAATTCTCTGGTACGTCGAGTGATAGAAACGCACCGGTGTGCAGTATCCGAAAAATGAACCATTTGTTCTAATTCATATTGGTATTTGTGCAGTTCCCATAGGTCGTACAAATTCCCCAGTGCGTAGACTCACATAAGCGCACTGGTACGCAGTATCTCACAAACGCACCGAGATTAAAATTTGTTATTAGTATTTGTGTGGTGCATATAGGTCGTAGAAACGCACCAATGCACTTTATCATACAAATGCACCGGTGTACAATAATTGACACGCACCAGTGTTCATTTTGTATTTTTTAGAAACATCGACCTGTGATAGTGCAATTATTGTGATTTTTTAAAATTCATTATTTATCCAAAGTCAACACATCTTATAACAATATTCATATTAATTAATTTTTTATTAATGCATTTGAATGTGATGTTTGGATTAATTTGTTATATCATATCATAATTATTGTGATTTTTTAAAATTAATTATTCATCAAAAGATGACACATGTCTTATAACAATATTCATATGATTTAAATTTTTATTAGTGCATTTGAATGTCATATTTGGATTAATTTGTTATATCATATCATCAAATTTCACATCTATTCATTATAATATTTAATCATCCATAAATTTAATCAGTGGTGTTACATTTCACAGTGACAATGGAGAACGAAATAGAATAAATCAAAACATGTGTGTGTGTGTGTGTGTGTGTGTGTGTGTGAGGGAAAATTTTAAGGATAGAAAATTATTTTGAAGTTTAAAAAATTGGCGAATCTAACTAGTCCCTAATGTGAAAAATATAAAATGTTTATTGATGTATTTGTAAAATTATTCAAATTTATAATGTTATTATATATATTTTCTATATATTGTTGGCGATTTTTAAGGTAAAATAATTTTATATTATAAAATTTGGGCGAATCACTTTTATAAAAAAATGGAAATTGGCGAATCTTTTTTTTGGAAAAACCATGGAAAATTAGCCCACCTGCGAATATTAGCCCCTAAATATTTCCATGGTGTGTGTGTGTGTGTGTGAATAAGACAATATTTTTCATACAAAATGGGACAGTTATTGGTATCCCTTTGTCTTTCAATTGGGACACTATGTCCATTACATTTAAGAAAATGTCTGATTTCATAGACAAATATTTCATAAAATACAATGCCTTGCTTTGATATCCAAACATAGTGATCATCATTCTTTGCTTGAACTGTTGTCATTGCTAGAACTACTTCCATGAATTGGGTTATTTTCAGGAATTTTTTGTTCATGGTGTTGATTGTTTTCTTGATCTTATTCACCTTTCATCTAAAAACATAAAAATAAACTGTAATGAGTGTATATACATTGGTGAGAATAATTAAATTTGCAATATTAAATAATATATATCAATGTAAATCGAAAAGAAATGACGTACCATAGCAACAATTGACTCATGAACAATACACATTCTTTCAAAACCATGTAGCATGCCATCTTTCAAGATTTCATCTATTGGCACAGTTTCATACTTTGTTTCCTATAAGTTTTATACCCCATAACAAATCATATATTTAATATAAAATATTTTTTTGTTCTATTAATTATAGACGGAGCTAGAAGAACAGTCGAGTAACTACATCTTTGTCACAAGAGTTGAGAAGGCGAAGGGGGCGCGATGGCACCTAGGGTTTCTTCAGCATCAAGCTTCCATGCCGCCGCCCTGCCCTCGCTCAGCCATGATCGCTCGCACGGAGGTGGACTGCAGGTTTCCTCCGCCGTCACAGAACCTGGTGTATTCCTTGGCCCTCTGTGCGCTCTCTTCCCTCTCTCCCCTCTGGATAAAAGCGAAGTTAAGAATCGGCCCTCTGCAGCTGCATTCTGTAAATGTCCCCCCCCTTAGAAAGAAGATGCAAGGATTAAGCATGGATCTGCAGAAAATACTCTTTCTCCTCAAGCGGCGGCTCTTGGGAAGAATGACCACGTGAAGGAAAACTGCTCACCACCTTTTGAACCACTTCTGCCTTCCCAAAAACTTCGATACTCTGACTTTCATACTCAGAAACCTTTGAGCTATCAGGATCTGTTTGGAGGGTGCACTTTGGAGTCCTTATGGGCGGAAAAAAGTCACCAACTCTATGGCCATTGGACTCTCCCCACAGCTTTTCACAAGCCCCAACTGCAAGTTCAGGAGAAGGTGGAGAACCAGAGTACCAGCTCCCTCTCGTCTCAGATATGCAGAGGCAAGCAAAAGTCTGATCACTCTGCCTCATTTCAGATCCAGGTCTTTCTTCTTTCTATAAAAACAATGCTACAATGGGTAAGCTCTTCAGATCTTGTGCAAGACCTCAAGCAAATCCTGGAATATAGGCTGGGGATTCCCTATGCATCACAGCGACTCCTCCACGAAGGTAAACAACTAGAGGATCTTCATTCACTCTCTTCTTACAGTATTAAAAGAAATGCATCCATCATTTTCACCCTTCGCTTGAGAGGGGGAGCTGTTGGACAGTCATCCACAGCTGCGGCTTTTTCATACAAAGATGTTGTCCATGCTCAGATACCCAAGAAAACAGCTCCACCAGCTCAGGATCCTAAGCCTTTTTTGGTGGACAAACTGGAGGAAACCCCCTCCATTGAAATAATGCATCCAACGCTGGATGAGCAAATCCAAAAGTTTGCTGAGCATGCCATCATTTGCAGATTTAATGGACTATGGCCACGCACGGCAGACCTCTACCAATGGATTCACTCTAACTGGACCAACAATTGCAAGGTTCTATTCTGCTCAAAGGGCTTCTTCATTGTAGTGTTTGCTTTCAGTGAGGACTACCAAAAAGCATTAACTGAAGGTCCATGGTTCTGGGGCTCAGCAGGTTTATTCCTCACCCCCTGGTTCCCAGATTTCGATCCTTCTACAGCAGTTATCACCAAGCTCTCCATCTGGGTCAGACTTCCTAATCTCCCGGTGCATTTATGGCACTTTGCTATATTCCAAGTGATAGGTAATACTCTAGGCCGCTTTCTTGCCATATATACCTCTAGGGGGGAAAAGGGCATATACACCTTCGCCAGAATCTGTGCAGAAATAGACATGAGCAAAGGTCTACCTGATCAGATTAATCTTAAAATTGGAGACTTCCATTGGACTCAAACACTGGATTACGAGAACACAGCCTTCCGCTGTCGGCATTGCCATCATACAGGGCACCTTCAGAGCTCTTGTCCCTCGATGCCTGCCCAAAAGAAGAAATCCAATCTTAAGCCGAAATCCAAAAGCTGGAAACCTCATGATCCTCCCCCCATGGATGATTTGGATTCCAGCTCGGATGAAGAGGAAGGGGATGCAGAAGGAATGGACACAAAGCCGTCACAGGATCCGCCTTCGGCAAGTCTCGAGGAATCTAATATTCCACCAAACTCTAAGAAAATAACTCATGAGTCCTCTCTCTCGGATTCAGACAAGGAGACCTCTCCGTCAACCCAGCTCAGTCTGCAAATCATGCCAGCTCCGCAGCATCATCTTGGTTGGATCCAAGTTGGTAAAAAGAAAGGGAAAAAATGCAGAATAGTTGATTCTACCCACGTTGGGTAGAATCCCTTGTTTCTCCCCTGTTTCTCTGTTTTTCTTGCTACTTTTTGCTTAGCACTGCTCTCTTCATGGTTTCTCATAGGGGCCGAGGTGGATATTTTATCCTTTCCGGCTGCCCATTTCTTGCTTCTCTTGATTGTAACTTTATATTGTACCATACGTTCTCTTAATAGAATTAGTTTTACCGAGAAAAAAATAAAAATAACAAAATTATAGACGGAGCTAAGTAAAATAAGATCGATAGATTCTTACAAATTCCACAATTAATTTCTGATATTCCAACATATACTCACAACCCATATTTAACCCAATGTCAATCAATTCCTATGATGGTTCTTCTTTGTATGTTAGCACATGGTTTAAGACATTTAATGATGATTTTTGTAAAACAACTTAAAAAATACAAAAATGAAATCTAGTTAAATTGTTATAAGGAAGTAACAATTATTCACAAACTTAGATATCAACCCTTTTCTTCCTTGCCCTATTTTATGCGCTGAAAGGGTTCCATTTTCTTTTCTTTTCTACAAGAAAATACTTGAAAATTAATATTTGATGCTAAATTGTTTATTTATTGTACCTAATGATCGAAAAAATCAATGATTACATATTACATTTGAAGCACGTTGTTTTTGAGATGGCTCCTCTTGCGATGCAATTTTGTCCATTTCTTTGACCATCTCCTTGTAAACCTTCTTGGACATTCCTACTGGCATATTTTTGATATCAGCTCGTTCATCTTTTGAAATTTTCATAATCTTCCTGAAAATGTAACATGACAATAAACTATTTAATTTTTATATTGATAGATGAAAAGTAAATATAACAAAAGTGATAGTTATAAATAATTCTATACAAACATTTAAAGGAATATTACTTTTTCATTCCTTCTTTTTTGTTGTTGTACGTTTTTGCTATTAAAAGTCTGACATGTCTCATTGACCAATTCTCTGGAAACTCTTCCTGTAGTTTAGATACAATTCGGTTCTTGGAATCATTGGATTGATTTTTGTATTGTAAGTGGAAATAACGTCTATACATTCGTTCCACTAGATCCCTCAGACTTTTGTAAAAAAATTTCCCCCTTTCGTTAACCTCCAACATCACTCCAGATGAACTAAGGAGCAATTCATCTTCATTTGCATGTTCTATTTTTTTTCATTTCTTAGAACAACATTCCTTTTATGAGTTGTTGGTCCTTGTAGAACATTAAAAAGATGTGAATTAATATATTGTTTGACACATGTTATCTAATAATTTTAAGTATATTATTAATGAAAATTAAAAAAAGAAACTCATATTGGATCGATAGTATTTTTTCATTCACTTGATTCATCCTTTTTCAAATTTTCCATCAAGATTTTACGCTCTTTTGGTCCTAGATCAGAAATAATATTATCGAGCTTCATCATTTTGTGGCTCTGCATGATACACAGTAAACAATACACATTAGTTAAACTTACATATAGTTCAAAAATATTTTTTTTTGTAAAGAATTTACAAATAACTTGCCTCTTTTGCTTTTCTTGATGTGTTATTAGTATTTTTGTTACTTGATATCTTGTCAGCCATTTCTTTATCAATATGAAACTTGTACCATATCATTCATTAATATATCTATAAATAAATTGTCAACTTTTCAAATAAAAAAAAAATTCTCAAGAAACTGGTGCGCCATTCATGGTGTACGCATCGACGTCGATGCGTGGGTGTCTTATAAACGCACAGCACAAACAGTATAATAGACTGTACGGTGCTCTATGTCAACAAGAAGCATCGGTGTGTTACATCTTAACCACCACACCGATTAACACATAGAAAATAACATAAATCGTCCAATGTTAGTTTTTGTAGCATAAACGCCCAGCGCAAACAAGGTACCACCATACGGTGCTCTTTGTCAACTAGGAGACCCAGTGCGGTGTGTTATATGTTACATGGTGCACCGATTAACACAATGAAACATTTTTTGTAAAACATCTCATTCGTGGTGTGCCATAGTGAAATAGTGCACCGGTGCTCTATTTTACATATGGCGCACTGATTAGAAAAAAAAACAATTGTTTTTAAAAATTTTATCACAGTACTTTCGCGGTGCACTGGGATAATACAGTGCACTGGTGCGCTAGGTTACGCTGGGCGCATTGATAAAAAAAATAATCTTTTTTTCAAAAATTCAAGCAAGGGCCGACATGGATTGGGATCTGACTATGCAAGTTGTCCCGTGGGTTGGATGTCTTAGGCCTATATATAGCAATACAAAAACCCTATAAATCGAAAATGAAAAGCCCAAATTCTGAAATCACAGAAATAGGAAGAAGAAAGGGAAGAAACAAGAAGAATGTAGGGTTTAGGGTAAAAATGGATTTTTCTTTTTTTCTTTTTTCCTTTTTTTTTTTTGAAAATGAAAAAGAATTTGAAATTTTTTCGTAAAAAAAATTGTAGAAAAAAGTTAAAAAAACAATAAACTTTAATCACGAGATCATTTGAAATTCTATGCTACAGGGCTTGAATCAACAAAGGTTTGGAATTCTTATTGTCTGAATACTTCTGTTCGAACGTATTTCGCTGCTCCACAGTGCTCTTGTGCTCTTGTGCTCTATTTCTCCAAGCATGTCTCCTGCAAATCTCTACCTGAAAATTATTGCAAAAATAGTGAAATACTAAAAGTGTTTAGTATTTAAAGAATTGTTTTATGAAATTAGATTTTCGAAAATATTTTTCCACCCATTTTTCAATTTACCACTTTTTTTTCACTTAAAGAAAATATAGTTGTTCTTTTTTTATTTGTGCTTATTCGTCGTCGGTGCTTCATTTAATATCACCGCACTAGTGCGTCCATTTATATCATGGCACCGGTGCACATTAACAAAAATGCACCAGTGCAGTGATCTGTATATTAGCATTGATAACAAGAAGTCCATTTTTAATTCACCGAAATTAGTTTTAGGTGTGTGTGCCAAAATTTATTGTTGATTTTTCTCAAATTTAGGGAGAAAATATCATAATTATATCGAATGGACAATTCTTCAAAATCTAGCTCGTTCCATAATATTTCTCAAAGTCCATCGCGGAGTTCTCCCTATCCACCTTGAGACGTAATATTTACTTCAGATTTTATTTATATTTTCATTATCTAATTGAATTTATGTTTTTTATCCATGTCAATCATGCACATCTTAATTAAATTTATAATGTATACAAATTTGCAAGTTCACGTAGATTCAGAATCGAGTTCGAATGCACAAAATATTCAAATGTCACCTCCAAAACGTCGGAAGCTCTTATCAAGAGTAGCATACTGCAAGGCACATTTGGTAGATTAAAATGGATAGCCGCTTCACCCTACCAATTGTAACAATATTGCATCTTCTAGTCGCAATCCTGGGACATTAATGATGGTAATAATTATAATTTTTTGGTATATTGATTAATTTAATTATTTTAACGTCAAACCAATTAATCATGCAATATTGTCATCATGGTTACTAATTGATATCATATATTTTGTACTAATCATGTTCAAATATTTTTTTTAATTATTAGGATTTTAGTGATGATGAGCGGCCTACCTACCATCTTCAGTTGCACCCCACGACAATGTCAAATCGAGAGAAGACTGAATTAAGAGAAAAAATCGGAGAGGAACGATACCAAGAATGGTTGAATCAGCCATTGATTCAATTCCCGCTATGTCCAAATTCACCAATTAGGAATGACTACAGCAATAGTAGTTCTTCACAAGATGGTAAAGGAAGCAATAAAATAGAGGTTTGTATGGATGATTACTTAAGGGATACGACTGCCATGGAGACAATGTTGTTAGATCCATTCCAAAACGATGATCAACTAGGGGATGATGCTCATATCGCTACACCTTTTTCGAAAGCCTTATATTTTCTTCCACCACCCCTCTCTTTGGACCTGGCGATCAGTCAAAGTCTACCCAGTTGGGGACAACAATGTTACTGTACAACTTGAAAGCAAAGTTCATCTTGTCAAATGCATGTTTCTCGGAAATTTTGAGGTAAGTTACCATTAAGTCCTCCCTTATATAAATTTGAGAAATATAATCAGTACAGTACAATGAACATTACTTACAAATGGTAAATTTTATGAACGTTAATAATTATATCGGCATTAAGGTACATTTATTAATAAATTTTTCCATGATCACAAACTACAGGTTATTCCAAGATAAGGTTCTTCCGAGTGATAATGTCTTGCCCGGTAGTTGTGAAGAGGCAAAGAAATTGTTGAAAATGTTGGGTGTTGAGTACATATCATATCATGCATGTCCAAATGATTATATTCTATACAGAGGAGAATATGCAGAAAAAGAGATATGTCTGAAATGTGGGCATGACAAGTATGATAAATCAAAAAAGAAGGGTAAATCACGTATTGGTCCTCCTTTTAATATGTTGAGGCACATGCCTATAATCCTAAGGATTCAAAGGCTCTTTCGTTGCAAAGAATTAGCTATGTTGCAGGGATGGCATGCCTCACATAGAATTGAGTTGGGAGTTATGCGAATCCCAACTTATTCAATAGCCATGAAGCATATAGAGGATACATGGCCCGAAAAATTCAAGGATGAAGTACGACTCGGCATAGCCATGGATGGCGTCAACCCATATTCCCTCTAGAACACCAACTATTCTATTTGGCCTGTAGTAGTGATCAATAAAAATATCCCCCCATGGTTTTCCGTGAAGAATGAACATGATATGTTGGCTCTCATAGTCCCTGGTAAAAGACAAGTGAAGAATATGGATGTCTACTTACAACCACTGGTAGATGAATTGAAGGAGTTATGGGTTGGGATAAATGTATACGATGTATCAAGACCCATCACAGCAGAGAGGAGTTTTACGTTGTATGGCATATGTGCTTACATGACACATGATTATCCAGGTTTAGGAGTTTTGTCTAGTAAATAACATGTTTAATTTATTGATTTGTTTATATATGTAACAATATTCTTTCACATATTAGTTATTCAATTCATTGTAATTGTTCTGATCTTCATGATATTGTTTAACGTTCCATGCATATTAATTGTATACAATAATCTCACAGGTCTTGTAACAAAAGGGTATTTTGGATGTAAATGTTGTGGACCTTCTCTAAAAGCTAGATGGTCCAAGGACCTATGAAAGCTAGTGTATGATTGCTCCAAGGTATTCCTCCCAGAAGAACACCCTTACAAAAGAGCAGCATCTGCTTTCAATGGTAAACGAGAGAGAACCCAAAGGCCTCCAATAATGACACCAGTTGAATGGCTTAGATCATATGAGAGAGAGAAGGAGAAGAAGCTCATAGAAATGTTTGATTCAAATGGGGAGCCTATGTTCGATGATCCAAAATTCTTTGACACCTATGTTGAGAAATTTCCCATTGGGATGAAAAGGAAATCTATCTTTTATAACCTCCCATATTGGGAGCATCTTAATATTACCCACTTATTATATCCCATGCATATATTTAAACATGTTTCATCTTCTTTATGGAGGCACATATCATCGAAACAAAGTGACACATTGGTTGTTAGGAAATATCTTATTACTTCAAAAACTAAAAAGAAACATTGGCCAAGGCGATTAGAAAGTACGGGATCAGAGACAGGCATTGGTCCCTCTAATTCATGGTTTTTCAAAGAAGGTGATGCCCCATGGATTTTTTAAAAATATGATATTTCTTTGGTAAAGGAATTTATAATGGGTGTTAGGGTGCCAACTTCATACGGGTCTTCACTACGGCGGTGCTTCACGGTGGATGACCATTTTTCGGGGTTGAAATCGCATGACCATTTGAATCTTCTAAGAGTACGTATAATGTCAAAAGAATGATTTTATTATTTGTTATATTAATAAATTGTATCCCATACGGGGATCATAAAACATAACTAATTTTTTATATTATTGCACGTGTTTATAACTTTGCAGTGTCTTTATCCTTTGTTCGTGCGTGGGTGTGTGAAACATGAATTCCCTCAAGACCTATGACGTGCCATATCTAAATTATATGCATTTTTACGTTGGATCACGTCAAAGGAGATTCATGTGGCTATAATTCCATGGTGACATCAAGAGATAGATGAGATTGTTTGTATGTTTGAGAAGGAACTGCCGACGAGTTTCATGGACTTACAGGTTCATCTTCTAATCCACCTAGTAGATGAGGTTGAACTAGTTGAGGTGGTTTCTTGTCATTGGATGTTCTTCTTATATAGGTACATGAAGAAATTGAAAGATTTTTTTCGACAAAGGGCAAAAACCGAGGGGTCTAAGGTAGAGGGGTACATATCGTATGAGTCTTTCTATAATGTCAGTGAGTAAATTAAGCAAATTGAAAACAGACCAGGTGCGGTGATTTGGGACAATGAAAGGGATGAAGACAAAAGAGAAGGGAGTTGCTCCAAACGAGTGGAAAAAAGCACTTGATAGAGAGTAAGCGACTTCTAATTTTTCAAATTTACATATTAAATATTCATGTTGAACTTCGATATAATGTATATTTTGATCTCTAAGTACTCTATAATGTTGGTTTGATTTCATCAGTGAATGCAGAAATTGAAGCAATCAATAAATGCGTTCTTTGCAATTCTGAAGTGACACAACCGTGGGTCGCATTATACGAACAAAAGAGGATGCAATGGAATAGTGACAGGAAAGAATTCAGACAATTGAATGGTAGAAGTGTCCCTTATCCCGATCATTTAAAGGAAAATATGCCAAAAATATGCCCCAACAGTTGGGTTGATGACTAAGTCAGAGAGAAATATGGTGCAACCAGTCATTACCCACATGTTGAAGAGGATGCGCTAAACGTAGGGATTGGGTGCCGCAACTCAATAATAATCTATTTAATTTATATGTAAATTTGAAACTTATAAGACATCTATATTTCATATTTTAACTGTTTGGTTATTATAAGACACATGACACTATGATTTTTTTGACTTTTTTATAATAGGTGCATTTTTTCCCATCTATGTGGGCATATGGACACCTTTTTCGCACAGAAAATGTCGATGTTGGAAACATCACACAAGACTGTGGAGTGGAAGTCGAGTTCGATCAATCTATTCGATCCAGCCACCATGATCAAAACCTAGTACGAGGGACGTTAGTTTACGTCAGAAATATACAAGAGATCATTGAAGTGGATTTCTCTTCTTTCCAATGTGTTATTTTTAGGTGCAAGTGGTGGGACACCTTTGATCGGAATAATGTAAAGGAAGACCTTGATAGTAGGTTGATATGTATCAACTCTAGAAAGATGTGGGATGAAGCTAAGGAGCCCTACGTTTTCCCCAAACACTGAAACCGGGTTTTTTTTTACCCAGATGTGTTGGATAGGGATTGGTGGTTCGTATTGAGACATGACCCTAGATCAAAACATATTTTTTAGAACAATAGTGTTATCATGCCATGCGAGCTGGAAGATAATGAGGGTGATCATGAGAACCGAGAGTGATATGGTACATGTGTTATTTTAGCAATATTTATACTTTTTAAGGTGGGTTTTTCGAAACATTATAATATGTATTTTGAATTAATTTGTAATTTTCATTGTGTTAATATTAAAATCAATATTTCACTTGATAATTTGCAATTATCTTGATCTCAAAAACAATGGTGTATTGTATAAAGTTTTTTTTTTTGTATGTAAGATCATAATAAAATAATGATAATTCTAAAGGACATGAATATATTTGCATTATTTTCTAAACTTTATTATATTACAATAATTCATATTATTGTATATTTATTATTTTACAATTATTTAAAATTTTACAAAATTAAAAATGTTAATACAATCATTTCACGTTAATACAATTAAAATATTCACATTAATACAATTACAATTTTACAAATATTTTACATACAATCACAATTTTAGAATTTTACATACAATTACAATCAATTCACAGTAATACAATTAAAATTTTACAAATATTTTACATAGAATTACAATTACAATTACAATTTTAAAATTTCACGTAAAATTACAATTACAATTTTAGAATTTTACATATATACAATTACAATTTTACAAATTTAAAATTTGCAATTACAATATACATATCATGATGATCACCAACATGTAAATTAAGTACAACTGCAACATGAACATAAAATACATGGACCATATCTATATATATATATATATATATATATATATATATATATATATATATATATATATATATATATATATATATATATATATATATATATATATATATATATATATATAACTGAATAATGTCAAAAATATACAACAGTAATATAAATGTCATGGATCAGCTGGTGGTACATCATCAATAGTAGTACTAGTCGAGGCATGCTCAGTCAATGGTGCAGCCTCGACAAGCTCAGATAAATGTTGATCATCATGTGCCTGCTAATCTGGATCAACAGTCAGCAGCTCATCATGATGACTCGACATGGTCGATGGTCCAGCCTGCTCATGATCATGAGTATTGCTAGATGCTGCAAGCTGCTGACTAGATGTGGCCAATGGTCTAGCCTGCTCTCCATGATGACTATTGTTCGATACTAGTGGAGGCTGCTCACTTGGAGCGACGCGAGGTGAACGATCATCAGATGATACATCGCTACTCGTGGAATTTCAATCACATGTTGCATCTCGACCACGCCTATAACGTGAAATGGTCCTCCTCAGCCACGTAACTAAGGTCGTAGATCCTACGACATACCGCATCAGGATGTACATGTCACGCGACATGCCTCTCCACATATGTAACAGCCTACCATCAACCTGTATGTCTCTCATAGTAGTGGGCCTAATGCCCGCCTCAACAATAAATGCAGTGAGTTGGTCATCCAACTCCATCCTATATCTGCTATTAAGCCTACCATGCCTAGCAAAAGGCGGTAGCAGCACACCAACAGGAGCAGGTCTCTCTACACCTGCCTCCTGATGATCCTCGACATCTGGCATACCCTGATCGTCATCAGGATCTACACCTGGATCATGTGGTGGTGCTGGCATGTCCTTGCCATCAAAAGACCCAATGTCTGCAAAATATATACAAGTACACAACAATAATTAGAAAATTTCATTACACAAATTAATAAAAACAAGTTAAAGAACATGTTATAATAAATTTAAATAAAACAGTAATATTACCTCTATCATTTGAGGGCTCATCATCTATGAAGAGGATGTCGAGACACCCTCGCCAATCCAAACCAGCATAAGGACAGGGGACCATAATTAAGGGATGCTCATCAACACTGGCTAGAAACCCCAATGCATCATGCGATATCCTCGTTGGAAACACAGTCTCGCCCCTCTTGGGCATCATCTGCCCCGACCTGTTCATCCATGCCTCGGACATCGACCTATGAGGCTGTCAAACAAAATTAGGCCTCCTCTCTAGAAACCTCTCAAAAAATAAACAAAAAATATCTGAAGCAAAATGGAATTTGACCCTCCCTTGTGCATGAACACGACATCTATCTAAGGCTGTACATAACTGCTGCAAAAAAATGGCAGACCACCTGATAAGTCTTGTCTATTGTACTAAAGAATCAACATAATATAGAAGCGAGCAACTAATGTGTTTCCTGTCACTGGTGTTGTGTGAAATGGTCAAAATCAGAAGTGAGAGGCACCTCACCTCCTCACTACCAAATGTACCAATACGTAACTGACCTCCAAAGACCTGAAAATTTGAAGGATACAGTATATATGTGCTAATGTATCTCTAGGAGTACAGCAACTGACTCCCTGTTGCATAGCCAATTGGAACCTCTGGGAATGAGGGAAAATCCATCCCTCTCCTTGATAGCCTTGCAATGAAATATATGTCCTCCTCAATGGGTGCGTACCACTGGTTAGGACCAACCCAAAAAGCCTGTAGGTGGGCATTCCACCTGCGGATAAGATGTCTCAAAAACAGACCATGGCCCTTTAGGGAAGTAGCCTCCTCATAGAACTTTAGGAGGCCTACCTGCCTTAGGATCCCCTGGGTAGTTGTTGTAATATGGCGAGGGTACGCATCTCTCTCCCTCTCTCATGCCTCCCACAGGTGAACCATGTTATACTAGTCCACCTGATGTCGTTGTTGTTCCTACTCTTCTCTCCTTTCACGTCTCTAAATTAGAGACATATTAAATATAATTTTTTTGTTAAATGAGACATGTATTTAGGAATATACATATATAATTTATTTAGGGAAAAAAAAAAATTGGTACGCCACAAAAAACATGCATGCAGCGGTACCGGTGCGTCTTTATTTGTCGTGCGTCGGTAGCAGTGCACTAAAAAATGTTCAATGCACCGGCGACAGTGCACCTGAAAATTTTCAGTGCACTGTTGACTATGGATGGTGTTGGGAGTGCGGTGCGCTGACTAAACTCTACGTCCCAGGCCGTATAGTTCGGTCAGTGAACCAACCTCCTGAAATCATTACATATTCAATGGTGTAGTCTTTTACCAGGCTGTACCATTGACCCTGTCAAAATGTGGAATGCGGTGCGCTGACAAAAATACCCGCCCCTGGGAGGATATTTAAGTCAACACACTGCATTGACGCTATTCCACATGTTCAACAGTGTGGTTGGGTAACCGACCGCACCACACCTTTTTTTTAATTTTAAAACAACACGATGTGCCTTCAGTACTGCCTCGGAACCGGTGTCGATACCGTTCACACCGGTTGCGGTGCGACCTGTCAATTTACATGCAACACCGTGAACCAGTGTGAGTCGAATGGCTCAAGCGCACCGCGCGAAAATTTTTTTTTTTCTTTTAAATGGTTGGTTTTAAGGTAATTTGAAATTATAATCCGCTAAGGCTTGATTATGGAAAAACAAGAAAATACTTGTACATTTGGCCGTCGAGGAGGCATATTGGTTGTAGGATTTGCAAAAGAAAATTTGCCCACCATTTTTAAAAATTCAAACTAGAGATTGGTGGGCAATGCACAACAGTAGTGTGTGAAATGGGTGCAATGGGAGCACCGATGTCAGGGCGACTTAGACAAGGATAAATTGCATCAGTGATTGAGAGCTCTGGAGCACTGAGAAAAGTGAAAAATATGGTTTTTTGGCCATAATTTTTTTTATTTCACCTTGTTCCATAGTGCAGGGTTTTATAGGCGTATCGGTGCGGTTGCTTAAGACCGCACCAAGCGGTTTCTGTTTTCACGGGGGGTTTTATGACGCACCAGTGTGGAATATTTGTAAAGCACCAGTGCACTATAGTAATAAGACGCACCGGGCGGGTGTGTATGGAGCGCACAGTGTCCGGTGTGCCAATTTTTTGTGCGCACTGGTGCTTTCTCTTATTGAACACACCGGTGCGTTTTAGGATGATAAGCGCACTAGACAAAAAACATCAGCAAAACCCTCCACCTTCCAACTTCCTCCAGTAACCAGCTCTGTTAGAAACGGATGTCTGGGGTATTTTTATAATAGCCTCCTCAAAAACATCTGCTAGAGGGTCTTTTCCTTGTAGTGAGGCCATGGCAAGAAGCAAATTCGAATTCCACAGAGACAAGATCAGGGTGGCAGATAATCCCTTTCTTATTGAGAGGGAGTGTTGAAATGGCACCCAAAGGGGGCTTCTAATTTAATTTTCCCCTAATTAAATTGGAAGAGAAATTGTAATTTCATCTCATAACAGCTTGTATTAGTTAACTAAGTCAGAATCATTGAGTTAGCTTAGGAATTTCAAGTTGTGGGTCAAAGAGGAGGCATGTAGAGGGGTCCAATTATAGTTATTTATGAGTTGTAATTAGTTAACTAGAGAAATTGAGTTAAATCACTTTTACTAGTTCTAACTAAGTAATGAGCTAGTGAGAGGTCCAGTGAATTAAATATGATTTAATTTACAAGTAGTGATCAATCAGTTTACTGATAATTCACTACAAATAGTTTTTGCATGTAAGTTCTAAGGAAGGCCCCGTTGAGACTGAGGTTAAATGGAGGACAACTATCAGTTGTATAATTAGAAAATTGTACACATCAGTTATAGAGTCGTATGGAGGCCAAGGATGCATTGTGCAATCAATTCAAGGGAATTCCTATATAATAGGGTGACAATTCCTCCAAGAATGCGTGAGAAAGGTAGGCTGAGTAGAGGCTGAGAATTGGTTAAGTAATTTACTGAGTTTTCCTAGATCAGAATGATACAGTTGGCAGAGTGCATGAATTTCTTTGAGAAAGAATAACATTGTATTTTTTAATGATCTTAACCTTATGAAATATAGATATAGCAGGGTTTTGATCGGATGCTTTCCCCATAT
The DNA here is from genome assembly GCA_034641835.2 of Pinus albicaulis. Classification (NCBI taxonomy): domain Eukaryota; kingdom Viridiplantae; phylum Streptophyta; class Pinopsida; order Pinales; family Pinaceae; genus Pinus; species Pinus albicaulis. The sequence continues at coordinate 1,698,528,813 of CM076575.1, read as the reverse complement.
ACATGTTTTCTTGTGCGATTTATTATTTCTTTCTCTTACTTGTTCTGTGATTCTGCGATCATGTTTTGTTTCCGAAAATTGTAGAAGGATTCAATATCTTGTTTTAGTACACTACAACAGTTCGGATCTCGTTGTTATATTTTCTACAAATTTGGCTATCCTTCGGCATATTTTTACCTCTATATTTGCATTTGATGACATATTTTCGGACTATAATGTGTTCATTAGGAGGGCTAATGAATATTTTTCATATCCTATAGCCTAAAATATTGAATGTGCATGACAAGGAGCATGTATTTTATAGGTAACATTCAATACCAACTGTAGGGAATGTAGGAAGCTTGTTCCCTATTGTAACTCACATAAAATTCGACTGGATATTGGGCAGTTATTACACTCAATGGTTGCAAGGATGTCAAGAGAATAGATCCAATTTTGTAAGTTTTTTGTAGGGAAGAAACCCTCTTTCGAAGGAGGTTTCCTCCTCACTTATCTTTGCATAAATAAAGGAGAAGTTGTGTAGGAGGAGGGGTCCATCAAGGGGGGCTTGAAACATCCATTTGGTTGAAGCTCTCCCTCACAGAGTTGACATGGTGGTATGGCTAGGTGTACTTCCACATAACCTTGGAAATCCTTCCCCAATACTTTCGATGAAGGACTGCAAAGGAACCCACCAAGATTTTATTCTAGGGATGATATGGCCATGGAGGGGCCCGCATGTCTTTATGTATATATATATATATATAAGATTTTATTCTAGGGGTGATATGGCCATGGATGGGCCCGCATGTCTTTATATGTATATATATATATATATATATATATATATATATATGTATGTATATATCGGTTAGTCCTTGGTGCACATTTGTTACTTCCAAGGGGGGGGTATCGCCTACAAACATGACACGATATGAATGGGTCATTAGATACTCTATGGACTATGACATAGATGTCCATATTTGCACCATGTAGGGGCCACATAGGTGCCATGTGGTTGGCCAAAGTGATGTGGCACTGTCTAGTAGGTCAAACTTTGAATTGTGATATCTTTTTATCCAAAATCTAGATTAAGGAAAATTTATATCATTGGAAAGGTCTCAATGAGATGAATGAAACGATGTTATCCATAGTAAATTTTGATAAATTTGAGAAAAATAAATAATTTAGACCTCATTTCCATAATTATACCTTACATATCGGGTCAGCATAGTAATTTTCCTTTTTCTACCTTAGTAGGAAAATGGGTGGTAAGGGCTTGTGTTACAAAGTGGTATTAGAGCTTCCAAGTTCAACACTTGGACTGGATAGGCTCTTTTGCAGATGAAATGAAGAACAAAGGTTCAACTCTATACCTTTGGGAATAAAATGGGTACCATGTTACAAAATTCATAGAGCAGTAGGTTTGATACTTGGATCTTTGCAGATAAGTGGAGATTTAGCTCCGAGTGTAATAATTGAATTTGTACTACTTATGGCATTGATTGTGGAATCGTATGTTGACTGCAATAATGTTTCAAACATGATGCCTTTTGGGATGTATTGGAAATGCATGTGCCTACTATCATGAATGTTTGGACAACTTATTGTTATGACATTAGTTAATTATCAAATTCTTAAAGAAATTATAGAAGTACCTGCATGGTTTTTTGCATGATTGATTGCAGTGTACTAAAACTATTGGTTAAGTGGTGTACTCTTATGCACTTGGAACACATGTGTATGAGACTATTTATGTGACTTGAGGGGTTGTGGAAATCCCTATGTTTCTTGTACTACAAAGCATGGATTACTTATAATTGAATGTGTGTGTGTGTGTGTGTCTATATATATATATATATGGATGTGAGAATCCCACCATATGAATGTTATGTGGAAATAGCCCCGGCAGACAATTGACCATTTCTATATGTTGGATTCGGTTAGTAATGGTTTCCTTTATGGATGCTTATCATCAGTGGTTAATACCTTCCTCGTTCAATGAATGGTGTGTAGCATATGGGAATGGCTAGTTGAAGCTTTTAATGGTTTTTAACTCAACATGAGATAGGGCATCCATGCTCAATACTTGCTTATTTTAGACCATGGAGATAAAGGACTTTTGTCTTTATTTAAGGGTGATGAATTTTAATGATTGCTTATTTGTACAGGTGCGCGGTATTTGTAGCACCGTAGATGTTGGTTATATTTCTATGGATTGATTTTGCAAGTGGGCGCTAGTTGTAGAACTATGGATGATAACTATGAGTTGATTTCAGACTATGTCATGCATGTTAGTCTTGGTAAAAGGATGATTTTTGATTTTATGATGCTATTCTTGGTAGAAGGTTGATTTTAAAAACTTATAGACATGTTGAATTTATTTTATTGATTCATGTAAAAAGTGACAAACATGCAACTGAATTTGACCAACAAGGTGTTCTCAAATGATATCCAAGACAAGAGGGAAGAGCCCTAGGATATTTTACCTTAATGTAACAATACAATTCTTTAATGTTCGGAGGGGTAAGAAAAGAAAACTATACCTTTTTTTACCCTAAGCATGGTGCCTTTCTCTTAAACAATAATTAAACAAGCACTTAAAAACAAATAGCTTCAAAATAACTCTTTAATTAAAATTTTCATTTATCTCTAATAAATGGAAATGAGATAGGTCCCCAATTCATGTGTTCCTGCCTCAAAAGCGGCCAATTTCCCTCAAGAAGGTGGAAATGTGGTTAATAAAAGGGACCAAGGGCTATGGTGCCCCTCTAACCAACTCCCAACAATGAGTAAGTGGGAAAAAAAAACATTAAATAACCACCTCTAAAAGTGTGACATAATTTCCACTGATGTGGGATGTCACATGAATGATCTAAAGTGATATGAGATGTGTGACTCCTCAAGTAGAGTGCACCTTAGTCAGGTAAAGGTGGTTAAATGCCACGTATTTTTCAAATGATGTAATGATTTGTGACCTTATGTAACCACCTCCTAGGAGTCCTCAAATGTCACAACAAACTCTCAAATTGGTCCAAGGAACAATAATCATGCTAGTGTGTTAGAAAGATGTCCAACCAGGCAGGAGATCCCTCTTAGAGTGGTCCATGTGCCATTTGTGATGATTTCACATCATTTTCATCACCCGGTGAACTATCATAGATTCTAATGTTGTGATGTGTTTCCCAAGAAAATGGAATGAATCTAAATACTAATAGATATGGTCAAATAAAGTTACAAGGATCCCAATGCAATATCATAGATCCTAAGGAATGTTACATGGATACCAATACAATATGCCCACTTGTAGTGGTGGTTTTTCCCTTTTGATGTGACATTAGGTTGTATAAACTTAGAGATTTCTCTATACACAACATAATGAATTTTTTTTTGTCATTTTCCTAATTTTAACCAAGGCGGAACAACATTTAATTCTTATAGGTGCGACAAGTCCTAGGGAAAAGTGTGTTTTCTAGGTTCCTAAGATAGGTGATGTGATTGAAAATCATGAAAATCAAAGTATAATAATGATGCAAAGGTATTAAATTTTTTATCATGTAGCTTTAAAGAGCCATGAAATATTTGTATAGAAGCCTTTAAATAGGGAGATTATTATTGAGTAGCATTTCCTTGACATTATTTCGTACTACCCCTTTTGTCTTTACTTTATGTGTTCATTTAATTTAATAAGTCCCCTTTTCTATAGATATTCATAGACAACCATGGTACTAGGGGTTATGGCCTCATAACAAGGTGCCATTTTCGCAAGCTTTACATTTTTGTCTTTTTTTATTCAATGATAAACTCTTAGTCTTCTTTTTTTTCTTTTATCGTTATTTGAACTCCACCTCTTAGCCTTTTTTTGTTTTATTGACTTATTTTTTTCCTCATTTAAACATTTGTGTGATATTTGACAAGTCAAACATGAACGTGGAAAACTTTTTATGAATGGAATGAAGTGAATATGTAGAGTGAAAAGTATCAAGTGTGTTTGGGGATGTGTAAGGTGTTATCCTAACAGGTTTCCTAGTACTAGCTAACCTAGGATGACAGCACTTCTACAAGAAAATGATGCCCTCTGTGGCATGATAAGGAAAAAATGAAAACTATAACAATATCAAGTGATTATATTTCATTTTATTTTACCACTTTTACAAAAAGACCAAGAAGTTATCACATCACATCCAATCAAGAACACCGATACATGAAATATCAAAATAGAACATGTTACAGTTGAACCAAACCATCCATAAGTGCATTTGTAAATATGACAAGTAAGGGCGGAGAATTTGATATACCACTATTAAGCTAGCACAACACAACATTTGAATGAGAGAATGAGAGAATTGTTTATGTTTGGAGAGCCCTAACAAAAGGGCTCATGGAATCAGAAATCATACACCCCTTCTAAGGGTGCCTCTAAGGCATTACTCCCTGGGGGTTAAAAATAACCTTTGTTATATACATAATGGAAGGATCAAAATTTGGAAACCAAGGGGTAATGAAAAGACTCACTCTCTAGAACCATGGACCCTCTAAAACTATTTGATAATCAATTTTATTTTTAAACTTGATAATAAAGAATCCCTTTCAGCATAGGTAAACCTCATAATACATTTTCCATGTCACAAAATTTATTGGTATAAATATAAAGCAGAAGGCTACAAACCATGGAATATACAAATCATTATTGAACATTGGTAAAAATAAAGAAAACTTGTAACATCTAACTTTGAGATCTTCAATTTAGATAACTAGTCACCAAATTAAATTATGTATTCGTAACTACATCCTTAAAAGAAAGAGATTTTTAGAATGTCATATTTCCTTTTCCCACCACTCCACTCAAATGTGACGCTAAAGTAAGGGTTGAATCACTATAAAATTGATAAACAAAATCCTATGGAAGATCCTCCATTTCTTCACCCTCATATAAGAGATGATATTGAGAAACATGAATCCCATGGCATTATTCCAATATCTACTTTAAATCCACCATGTAACTGATAGAATTCAGCCACATGTCTGAGGTTTTCTCACAATGGAACTTGATCATAATATGTAATTTGTTCTTCATACAAATATATACATTACAAAATTATTGAACATAGCTCTATTTTAAACTTGGTTTATGATCATTCTATTAAACACTTGTTATACAATATAATTATGGAAAATGATCTTGTCAAGCACTTTGTAATCACACACTCCATTGAACCATTATATAAATAGTGTAAGCAATTCAATGTGATAGTTGAGCCTCCAATATATGACCTGCTCTATTGCCAAATTGTGACTTGCTTCACTACACAAATTGTGCATACAATGTACTTACATGATCCCATGTTGTAATGAATAGTCTACTTATTCAATACATAATTTTACATTTTAAAAAATATATTTTGGACATACAAATAATATGTTTTAAATAACCATTTACTATTAAAAACAATTAATATAAATGAAACTTTCATAATTACAAGAAAGAATTGTCATTGATGTGAGTTTGACACGGTTCATACAAGATGTAAGTTCATCCTCAAAGACACATGATTAATGGTAAAACGTAAGTGTTATGATGTTTTCACTTTATCCTTTGCAAGAGTGCATTTTTAATCACTCACTTCTCATTTTGCATTCATATACATATATATATATATATATATATATATAATCTTTGTATATGGAGTGTAACTTTTATGGATGTATATTTGGCTTCAGAATTTTCATATAATGATGTTCAATACTCTGGACTCATGGATCTATGTGGTTTACATGTACCTGCCTCCTAAGAGCACCTGCAACCCTATTCTCCTTTCCCTTGATGTACCTGATCTCGAATTCAAACTTGTTGATCGTGGCCAACCATCTATATTTTCTGGCATTCAAATTCGACTGCTCAAACAAGTACCTCAACCCAATGTGGTCACTCATCAATACAAACCTCCTGCCAAGAAGATAGTGCCTCCACATCTTCAGTGCATGAATCATCGTTGCTAGCTTGAGATCATATGTTGGGTAGTTATGCTCGTGCTCGTTCAGATTTTGTGACTCATAGCATACCACTTTACCATCTTGCATAAGGAATCCACCAAGTCTTGTCTTGCAAGCATTTTTACACACTAAAAACTCCTTGTTTGGATCTAAAATATTTAACACTAGAGCATGTATCAACAACTTCTTAAGCTGCTCAAAATTGGCCTCACAGTCCTCTTTCCAATCAAACTTCTTACCTTTCCTCTTCAATGATGAAATAGGATAAGCAATGTGTGAGAAGTTCTTGATGAACCTCCTGTAATAACCTCCCAATCCCATGAATGATCTTACCTCATCTGCATTCTTAGGAGCTACGCACTCCATGATGGCCCTATATTTTATGGATCTACTGCAATTCCCTTGGAGACAACATGTCCCAAGTAATGCAACTCAGCCTAGAAGAAACTACATTTGTTGACCTTAGCATACAACTGACGCTCTCTCAACAACCTCAACACTGCTACCAAATTCTCGGCATGCTCTTCCTCATTTTTATAATACACCAATATGTCATCAATGAACACAATAACAAACTTATCCAAATAAGGACGCAACACATTGTTCATCGAACACATAAATGTAGTTGGGTCATTAGTAAAACCGAATGGAACTACAACAAACTCATAATGTTTGTACTTGGTCCTAAATGTAGTCTTGTAGATTTCATGCTCTTTGATGCGTACGTGATGATATCCTAATCTCGAGTCGATCTTAGAGAACAATGTTGCTTCCTTCAGCTGCTCAAACAAATAATCAATCCTCAGTAGTGGGTACTTTTTTTATGGCCACTTTTTTCAATTTCCTGTAGTCGATGCATAGTCTAAGAGTGCCATCCTTCTTCTTCACTAAAAAAATTATTGTGCCCCAAGACGATATACTTGGTATAATGTACCCCTTGTCAAGCATTTCTTTCAGCTACAATTTTAACTCTACCAACTTAGGTGTGCTCATCCTGTAAGGTGATTTTGATGTTGGAGCTGACCCTGGCACCAACACAATAGAGAAGTCTACTTCCTTGTGCAATGGAAAATCTAAAATCTCTAATGGAAAAACATCATGAAATTGCTACAAAACTGGATACATGTTAAACACATATGCACCCTCAACTTCCTTACCTTTGTCACTAGAGATATGAACTACAAATATCGCATACCCTTTCCTACGATTGTGCTTGGTCTGCATGGTTGTCATCCTAACTTGTGTGGATTTATTCTTTCCCTGTAAGACTCTTGGTTTCCCATTATCATCCAATCACTCAATGGATTTGTCATGTCAATCTACCTTGGTCCTGTGAAGATATAACCAATACATAGCCAATAGCATATTGTATGAACCATGTTAGCCACCTATAAAATTTGTCATATCAAATGGTGGATAAAACATTTTTGGAGTCTTCAAGGAACCAATTTTACTGCTAAAAAGTGTTATCTCTTGAAGACTCTTGAAGGCCTCATGCCTCTGTCCAAATCTTCGTTGTTGTTCCCATTTTATACTCAGAAATTCTGCTGATTTCATGATAAAATACTGCTGCAAAATAATCATTCTTCCCCTTCCTCCACTCAAAACTAACCTTCATTTTCTTCCCTTTCATTCTCATGAAAATCCTCTATTTTCTCATTTTCCCCTTTTCCCTTTCATAAAATCCTTTTTACAGAGTTTAAAACTCCTTTTTAAACTCTGCTGAAACCCCCAAATCCATTGAAAAACATTGAAAAAATCATAAAAAATACATATTTTTGTATATAGGTTTAAGCCCCCTCGGGCTAAGCCTTAAACCACTTCCCCTCCATGTGCCCCAGCGCTAGAACCAAGCGCTAGCCATCCAGGCACTTATCGCATCAGAAAAACATAGCGAGCACAAGTCTTTTGTTATAAACAAACTCCGATGCTGATTAGCTCTGTACGTTATATCCCCCGATCATATCATCTCTCCATACAACCCGTGGGCCTGCAATCGGGCGCTAAGTCATTATAAAAATCCATTCCCGACCCATTTTTTCCTTTGTAAATACATAAAACCCTTTTATCCAAATTTTTGGTCTAACGCGCCCATACAATGATTTTCAAATAAAAAATGGTTAGATTGAAAGACCCGCATCATTCCTCCGATGCGATTGAGCCCCATTTCATAAGCTCCACCCCCCTCCGCTTCACTCCATACAACCTACACCCCGGGACCAAGTGTTGAAGTCCCGAAGCGCTTAATCGCATTGGGGGTTTTTTACAATGGGTAGATTGAAAAGCTCGAAGGCCCGATTGCGATTGGCCCTCACATTATGTAAAGCTCTGGACCTATCATGTTCCATATAACTAAAATCCCCGCAGTTGGGCGCCTATCCACTTCATATATATCCGCCCCACAGAAAAACTTTGTTTTATATTGAAAATTTGGGTTTTCATGAAGTATTAAGGGTTTCCGCCATGTATGATGAAAAACAAATCTCTGTCATTGATCTTGAGCCGATCAAACGGCCCGCGCTACATCACATCGCAATTTTCATTGGGTGCATTTGTTTGTCCCCCCCTGATTGGTCATCCCTCTGATTCACTCCCCACCGTTGATCTGATCCTCAGATCAACAGCTACAGTCAATCGCTCCATCGCAATCCAAATTCTTTATCCCGCTAATGCATTTGCCTCCGATTGCATCTAGACCATCCACGTGTCCAAATCAGATGGTCCAAATTGCATTTCTTGATCTTGGTTTAAATTCATACGCCCCCGTTATAAAATTTTAGGCCAAGTCCCGACCGTTGATCTCTACAGATCAAACGGCCCATATTAACCCTTCCTCCGCCATTATAATGCTTCCATTTGACCCCCCAAATTTGATCTCCGCCATTCATCCAACGGCCACGGTCCTTCCCCACAACCTCTGAAGCGATTTACCCAATAACGCGAGATTTTTTAATAAGTTTTGTATTTTTCAGGTGTTTAATGGTTTATCCATTATGATTAAAGAAAGGCGAAAGGCCAGGAAAGACGTTTCCTGTGCCTTTGATTCATCAAAGGAAACCATTCGCAGGGTTTGAACTCCACGTCTCGTCGATGCTTCATGGGCATTGATGCCTTGTGTGCCTTGCGCAACACTACACATCAACAAGACACAGTGAGTGAAATCACAATCAAAGAGTATCAGTGTCAAAGACAAAATACACCAGAATAGAAGATTGAAGACAATTTGTGGGGATTACAGCTAAGAATGATTATCAAAATCCTAATCCTCCAAATTAAAATAGAATTAAAGTTAAATCAAAATATCTATCAGACAGAAAGGCCTCCACCACCACATCTGAGGCAAATTGATTCCTCTCAGCTACCACAAAGCCACCTGTAGCCACAAACATTCAAACGGAGGCCGAAGTTATTGATCAAAATCAGATATTTGCCTTAGCGCAGCCAGAGATTTAATTCTGCCAAAGAACTTAATGACTAAATATCTGCAAAGTTACTCCAATGTGACACAGAGCCTCAAAAGTCACTAAGAGCTCTCACCAAGCTTGAATCTTAAATGTAAAACATTAATACAGATAAAACACATGTAAACTTCTCCATCGAGACCCTCAAAGGCCGAGAATTCATCAATCTGTATTAATTACCTTGGGAGATATTTTATCCTCTCCCACCTCCTCATCCTTATATAAATACTGTTGTAGAAGATGAGAAAAGGTTGGTTGCAGAACTTTGAAATATACTTAAGCTTTTAGACTTCTACTTGTAAATAGTGTTCACGGGCTCTTGAAGCTCTGCTCATGATTAGATAAGTTAGGCTGGGAAGTGTAGACGATTGCTAAACTAAAGCACTGGACTTAAAGCTGTAACTGGTTTGGAGCATCAATACAAGCTGATTTATGGGATCTTGTTCTATGTCGACAGTGATGTTATTTCTTATTGTGAATTGTTATTTTACTTTTGTTTTCACTTTTTTCATCTTCTCTTATAGAGAACAGAATGCATAGAGTTAGGACCTACTGTATATCAGTACCCTTCTCTGACTGAAAATCTTTATCTAAATGCTTTCTTCCCATTTGTATTATTTAGGAATGATTTAATTCATTTTAAGCAGTAGGAATGTTGGTGTTCCCTCGTCCTCCTGTCTTAGCTAAATATTTTTCCTGAATTTTATTTTCAGTTCATGTTAAGTAGAGATGAACTCAGGAAGATATGGTGTGCCCTGGTCGTAGTTTTATCCCAAAAGACTGTCTGAAAGTTTCCCTTGGAATGTGTTAAAAGCTAGCTAGTTTCAAAGTACTTACTGGATCTTAGGCCATTCTTTGTTATCTTTTTGTTTGTCTTGAAAGTTACCAAGTAAAGCAAAGCTAGGAGAGGATTTGTGGTGAGCCCGGCCCGCTAGTTTCTACTCCAACAGTTGCCTTCAAGTTCCCTTTTGTTGTTAAGTGTTTTCTATTGAAAGTATATCAAAGGCTGGCTAGTTTCGAAGTACTTACCAGATCTTGGATTGATTTTATGTTTTTCTTATTTTTTTGTCAAAGGCTGGCTAGTTTCAAAGTACTTACCAGATCCTGGGTTGCTATTTGTTCTTCATCTATTTAATTCCCCTTCTTTATGTATCATTTCATTCCATAAATCAACTTTAAAGAGATCCTTAGACATAGATGAATTGCCCCATGGACCACTCTTGCCTCTTGTTGTTTCAATTAAACCCTACCAATGGACTAAAACCTGCAATTATCTATCTTCTTGGCCAAAGCTTACTCTGATTGCTTGCAACTTCTCACCTTTGAAACTCTTTGCATTTAGGACTTTCCACCTCAAAAAATAATCATGCTCAACCATCCAAAACAAAAAAAAACCCTTGGCCTTCATAACTAGCCTTATATCATTACCCAAAACTTCAAAGACAAATCCATCTTTGCACTTATTGGAGAGATCCCTCTCCGGATTCAGGAGGGCTAGATCCTAGAATCCCAAAGTGTTTGAAATAGTGTTCTCCCTGCTATTGAACTTTGCCAATATTGTTGATTACAGGGATCTAACAAACCCAAAGGAAATATGTTCAAGTGTGTTGTTGTAGGCATACCATTTAACTCAAATTCACAAGCTCTTAACCACTGGTGAACTCTTTTCTTTGTACCTGTGGCCAACTGCACTAACCAATATTCTGCATGCATTTCTTTACTTAAACCACATGTATCCAACAAGTCTGACTAACATAGGTATAATTAGATCTAGGGTCCATCAAAACATAAATAACTTGATCAAAAATATTACCATCCATCTCAATGATAGAAGCTTGGTGATATGCATGGTGTCAACAACTGCATAAATATGAGGAATGTTCTGCCCAACATCCCCAATATTTTATGCCTCATTTTCATTGTATATATTAGGCCTACCACCCCGATTATGTGGAAAATATCTCTTAATATTCTCTTGATTGCATGCCCAGCACTCCAACTGCCTCGTACCATTACCTACATGTTGTTGTTGTGACCTATTTTGTTGTTGTGGTTTATGTCACTATCCAACTACATTAAACTTATTTTTCGGTGCCACATTTTCTTTATCATCTACATTCTGAGGCCTTGCTCTCTTAGGTTGCCACTTACCTTTACCTTTTTCCTTCCCTTTCCATTCTTGCTAAGACCCATTCTTACGCTTTGACTGTTCATATAAATGCTTCAGCTTCCCAATGACTTCCTCAAGTGACCGAAGCTCATCATACTGAATCTGATCTCTAAATGCTAATGGAAAACCACTGAAAAATCACTAAAATTTAGCCTTCTCATCCTTAAGATATGGTACATACCTCAATAGCTCCAAGAATTTTGTCGTGTACTCTTCATCTATCACTGATCCCATCCTTAGCTTATAGAATTCGTTGGCCTTGCTATCGTAGTAACTCTCTGAAAAATACTACTTCCTAAAAATACTTTTGAACTCATTCCAACTCAAGTCCTATGTTTTTATGTCTTTGACACGCTTCACATCTTCCCACCAAATTTTTGTTTACCTTTCAAACTGAAGATAGCAATCCTAGCCTTCATGTTTTCTGTGTACTCGTGTAACTTAAATAACTTGTTCATTCCAAGTATCCAAGCCTCTGCATATTCTAGTTTCTTCAAGTCTCCATCAAAAGTAGGTAGTTTTTATTTATTGAATTCATCAGGAAAGTACCCCCTTTCACTCCTCCTGTAAGGATGATACCGATGACGATCATGATGTCTATCTGAACTAGAACTAGAATGGTACCTGTACTCATCACCCCTCCTATCTGGAGTGTCCAACAACTTGCCATCTCTCACTATATCAGCTCTATATGACCTTTGTTTATTAGGAGACCTACTTCCATATGCCCCATTATGTTTTTCCTCCTGTCCATAGTTTATCCTAAGTGGCCCTTGTTTCTACAAATCTGACAAGCTTTGAAGAAGTATTGCATTCACCTTTTCTTGTTTCTCTTATGCTTGTATGATCTTTTCATTATCCGCCTTACAACTCCTTATTTATTCCTTTAGGATTCTCAATGTGTCTGCCAAATTAGAATACTGCCCACCATGTTTCTCATATGACTCAGAGGGAGAGTCTTTGTAGTCTACCATATTTCTAGCCATGTTGATCTTTCTCCTAGAAAACATAATATGTCATCCAAACCAAATAATAATAAACCAATGTAGCTTAGTGTAATTTGGAGGGCATATATCCTACAAGATAAACCAATCATCATAATACATGTATATACAAAATCACAATATCATGTAAACTCATAGCACATGGTATATCAATGCATAAACATCATTCTTATTGGAGTCCAGTCATAGATGCATAACCATGCCAAATACACAACATGGCCTAAATCCTGACAACCTCAACCATACCAATGAAAACTTGACCATACACAATCACAAGCATGGACAATACACCAACATAAGCAATATGTAACAAAGCATGACCAACCAATGCATGTTCAACATATAACATCACTCAAGCAAGCATACATGGAAAACACGCAAGCATGACCATTATGTGACCTAGCATAAACAAATAATGCATATACAACATGTAAAAATATGTAAGAAAGTGTGCACGCACAATACACAAGCATGAACAACACATAATCAATAATATATACATGAAAACATGTTGAAAACAACACCATCAGTCCTTCAGTGGTGATAACACTACCAACATGGCCAACACAACATAGATGCACAAACACATACACCATAGGAATGAGAAAAACATATGAAAAAAATAAAAATGCATGAACCATGCTCCGATACCAATCTGTAACACCCCCTTCCCACATCTACCCAAGCAACCGGCCAACCATGGCAAACATGCTACAATAGGCTACTTTAATGAGATTCAACCTCCTATGTGACCTTAAGGAAGTGGAACCGATGAAAGCCACAACTTACAGACCTTGTAGAACAACAAAAACACCCCCAATAGGTAACCCAATATTTTAGGCCTCTTATCTACGGGCCACACTGACATTTTGGCCTCTTGGAGCCATAGCCGCAGACATAACACTGCACTCCAGTGGGCAAGAGGCTATATCATAGGAAAAACACTACATTCCAGTAGTTAGGGCCCTAAATTCTTAGTTTTGTTCCTCCAGCTTCGGGATTTGAGCCACCTTTTTAGGCCTAGATTCTAGGTCACTACCTAGAAATTCATGAAAAAATAATGGATTATAAATAAAAATAGGACAATGATACAAAAGCAATCACATCAACAAGAACTCATCTGGACCCCTCATATCCATGACGAAAATTTTGTCAAACTTGTCACAAATATTGAATCTACAAGTGTAAAAAACATATTTAAGAATAGGGGTCTCATACTTATTTGAGAATCGCTAAGAAGAGTTTCTCCCTTACATCATTAGCTTCAATACCATCTATTTGACCATAGATAAATTGTGTATTCATTTACAATTAAAAACATGGAGAGATCCATACATCATCACTGTAAAATACATGCTTATAACCAACATATTCAAAACTAAAATACCAGGGATACAACAACAATAGTGATGGCCCAGCCTCCGATTGTGTTTAATGTTAAAATATAATGTTTTGTAACCGTGACAGGTTACAGGTCCCACTCGCCCTTTCGAACTATATGTTAAAAAATAACATTAATGTCATTTCGTTATATGCGTAGATGTGTTTTAAATGTGAGCAGAGATCCGTGGATCGGATCCAACTTGCAGTCACACTTCAATTTAATACCCGTCCTTCTCGCTGGTCCTTAGCGACACCTGTCGATCTCCTCGATTCCATCTCCTCCCGCCTTGTGACAAACCCCAACTTTGGTCTACAGTCCCATTCATTTGTTCATTTGTGCTATGAGGGTTCTCCGTTCTACTCTGCCCGAGGGTTCTGTTGATGCCTTTCTGGTTCGATGTTCTGTGCGACGAAGTCCTCACCGAGATGATAACTCTGTCGACTATCTGTCTTTCGTTTGTGGTATGAATGATTCTAATCGAACTAAGACGACCCTGTTGCTATGGACTGTAATGGGTTTGCAGGCTCTTTCGTTTCGCTTCGTTAACTATTTTGTTTGTGTTACAGGTTAGACCTTCAGTTCTACGCCAATGGTCTAGATCATTCGACCTCTTTCGCCTCCGAAGTAAGTTAACCTTCCATGTTTTAACCTACTCTGCACCTTACTCAGACATTAATGTATTATGTTCCTTGTTATCAGGTTCTGGCACTCGATTTTGGTCTCCTCTCTCAATGTCGCCTTTCCAGTCACAGGTAAATGTTACAATGTATCTTTCGTTTTCTTCTTCCAGATTCTGGCGTTTCCAATTTCTAACCTGTCTCCCTTTCTGTTCTTGTAGGTTACCCAGAACTGCTGGACACCAATTGTTCATTCTGCTATGAATAAAAGGCAAAAACAAACCGGCCCTGATTCAAACAAACGGGTAGGGTCGTTTCGACTATGAGTCTATCGTTAACCTCGTAATAGGGTTATACATTTTCCTGGTTCCCGCTCTTTTTGTTGTTATGGTCTCGTGGGTTATTTTTCCAAACCCTACTCTGTCATTCCATGGCACAAGGTTTCGGTGTGTTCTATTTTACTTAGTTTGGGGTTTTCAGTTGGCTATAATGTGAGCGTTGTTCGCTCGGGTTCAGGAACCCTTCCACGCACTCTTTTTGTAATGAACAGTGGGGTTACAGACTGTATGAATAAAAACAAACTTTCATATGTTTAAAAAGACTCTTTTTCATTTCAATCGATGCTAAAGGACTTTTGTGCTTTACCTGGAAATTCGTTGGTGAAATGTAGTTAATGGTGATTGGATACTTCTTAACTTTTCTCGCTGGAAATTGGTCCGTGTGCATTGTGACTTCCGCTCTCTACTTGTGCAATTTCTTTCTTTGTCCTGTACATTTGTGTCTTCTCCTTACGCAGAAATGTTTACTGTCTGCAATGGTTTCAACGCTCTGGTCTTGGGATTACAATGCATTATCATTCGCAATGGCTTCAAGTCTCTGTTCTTTTGATTACAATGCATTACTGTCTGTAATGGCTTCAACTCTCCGTTCTTTTTTATTACAATGTATATCAGTATTGACAATAAAAAATACAGGAAATCAATGCATGAAAGAGTTTGCTATAGATTTAAATTGACAACTATTTTTTCATTAAAGAAAACTGTAATTCTTCTGGCCTTCCGTGGCTGGAGATTCGAACCCTACATCTCCTCTTTTTCCTGTTTAAATACTTGCAAGGGTATAACAGTTTCTTTCTTTCGGTTGAACTGTCAACCAGAATATGACTTAACTGCCTAGCCGATTTCTTTTAAAAAAATAAATAAACAACTTCTAACTAACTACTAAAACTAAAACAGTTCATAATCCTAGTCCTACTGTCTTTATCAAATTTCTGAATAATGAAGAAAATAATAATAAAAAAAACAAGTTTAATAACCTGTCCAACCATACGTGAAATTTTTTTTCCTGTGAGACAATCAACCGTCTTTTGTCTCCTGAGTCGGGATGCCCCCGCATCAAATAGAATCCACATAATAACTAGTACATTTGAATACCAAATACCAAAGGAATGAGATCTTCATTACTGAATTTAAAAACCAACCGAAGATGGGACTTCCACATTCCACCTAACCCTAGATTTCCTGAGCAAAATCTCTCTTCAACCAATCACCCTCGTGCCATATTCCAAGCATGAATTTAGGACCCAAACCGAAAGAACAAACCAGGGCATCCCGAGGCTAAACCACCTCACCTTCATCAATATAAATCTGGATTTACTATGATCCATGCCCGATCACTAGGCCAACACACTAAACATGTCATAATCGGCTTCACCGTGATCTACACCTGATCACTAGGCCAAAACAAGCATGGATATCACCATATTCTCTCCACCTAAAATGTGAGGAATTTTCCAATCTCCTAGTCTCTCGGGATTTACCGCAACCCATAGTCTAAATCAGGCGTCACTAGGCCCTAAACTGAGACATACTCTCCAAGATTTACAGTATATCCCAAGCCCAGGATTAGTAGGCCTGATGGACAGCAAACCACCTCTAGGCTTTACCGTATATCCTGTCATTCAATGGTCAAGGATTCATAGGCCTACTGAGGAAACACACTATCTGGATTTACCGCAACCCATAGCATGATTCAGGGGTTACTAGGTCATGTGTTATATCAATTCATAGATCCACCCCACTCAAATTCGAATCCATTCGGTAATCTAGCTAAACCAAAACATTAGAACTCCACAACACCATATCTATCCACAAATAGCAAGGCTAGGTTGAAAACACTGTCACACCTAGAAAAACCCATGCCAAGACATAAAAGAACCACATGGAATACCATGCATGCCAAATCTAGTAATGAAAACACACATGAAAATTCATACCTGCCAAGAATCATGTTGTAGCTACTTGATTCTTGCTCCTCCTTCTTCTTTCTTTCTTTCCCTTCTTGATCCAATGCCAAAGTTCTCCAAGAAAACTCTAAGTGTCCAAGAGTAAGAGAGAGAGAGAGAATAATGAGAGCTCCAAAAAGTTCACTGATATAAGGTATCAACTGATCCTCAGAAACCTTATAGAAGAGGCTTCTATTTTCTTCATTTTCCATTATTTTCCTTCCTTTTCCTCCTTACATGCAACACGTGACCTTTCATCCCCCTTTTCTCCTAATTTCCATTATTTTCATAAATAAATGTACCAAAAATGCCATTTTTCCTTTCCAAATCCTTTGCCTTTGTCAATTTCCTTAGCCATAATAAACCAAATGAACATCCACTAAGAGGTTTTCCCAACATTTAGCTTGGAATAAGTGTCCCATCAATTGTGGTTATTATTTTTAACTTTTATTACATGGAATTTTCACCAGGGTTGTTACACTCCCCTTGAGGAATGTCTACTTGATCATCTTTTTTCTTACTCTTTCTAAGTTTCATTGAAAATATTCTTATCTGCAAGCTTTTTTATTTGACCAGATGATTCTTCAATGTCTACTATTACTTTCCGTTTTATAATGATGCTTGGTGCTTGTAATTATTTATTTTGAGAGGAAGATTCAGCTTATTTCTTTGCTTGCTTCATAAAATATAGCTCTCAAATGTCTTTCCCTACCTATAGTATGTCCTCATGAGGTTCACATTGAACACACTATGTTGGATCTATCATTTGAACATCATTTTCTTGAATATATTGATGAGTTTGAAAAACCTATAGTCCATATTCATTTTTTCTATCTATGAAAGAAATACTCAGATATCCTTTGTCATCTGTAATTTTTTAAAAGAAACATCATAGATTCTACTCCTCTGC
The DNA here is from genome assembly GCA_034641835.2 of Pinus albicaulis. NCBI lineage: Eukaryota > Viridiplantae > Streptophyta > Pinopsida > Pinales > Pinaceae > Pinus > Pinus albicaulis. Next base: position 1,698,511,010 of record CM076575.1, on the reverse strand, counting down.
TGAAGATAATGAAGATAGGTATATTTTATAAAACCTTATAATTTTTCTCTTTCTTTAAAGTTCATTTGAAAATTTTTCTACAAACAACTTGATACAAAGATTCAACATGCCTGAAAATAAAATCAAACATTTGTCTGTATGGACATAAATCAGTGAACAAATTGCATACTTCAGGTGAGAATTAACAATGTCATGAGGATCATATCTGTAAAATGGGAGGGAATGCAACCAAACTTCTTGTACACAATTTTCCTCTACCACTGCATACCCTCTATCTTTAAGTTTGGCCAATTTTAATGGGAAAATTAGGCCACAATTTCTTTGAATTTTTGTGTAACAATCTAGTGATTCCATTTAATTTTGTTTGATTAGAAATCTCCCTCACTGCAAGCCTTTCAGGGATTTATCTTGGAAGGACATAGGGACTAGCTTCACACCCATAAATCCGAAAATAAGAAAATATTTCCTCCACAAAAAAATCTCCAACATATTGTAAACCTGATTAAATCTATTTACTAACTCTAGGTGAATATTGATCGAAAAGAAACTAAGAAAAATGCAGCATAATGTTGTCACAAATGTCATATAAATGATTTTTGTACTGACTTTCCTAAAGAATGGAACACAATTATTGAATGGTTTGTTCATTAAAAGAGTAGTTCAACTCCATCAATGGAAAACATATTAAAGCTAGTACTATGTCCATTATAAAGGTCGACATGAATAAACCTAGACCAAACCTTGGTGGGAATTTTTGTGGTAAGCTAATGGCATTACATAGGTTTTGTGACAAAATATCTACCCAATTGAACCTTTTATAATTTTTCATAATGCCATGTACTAAGGGAAAATATTTTAGTTTAAAATACCCTACATTAGATTCTCCATAAAACCTATACAACATTTTAATAACAAATGTATAGAGGGGTTTTTCAACTGTGCAATTAGATAGAGTTTCATTAACTTACTCTTAAAATATTCTGAATTGTCTACCCACTCCTTAATACAACCATCTCAAATCATTTTTCTCTTTTTTTAACAAATTATTTTCAAAGTCAATCAATTATAGACTTTAGGGAGTTAAGCTTATATATTCATTGTAACACCTTCCATGAATCCATGAAATTATTAGAATGGTTCACAATTGAACATCTTTGAACATGATCACGGGATATTATCCAACTCACCATATCATAGAGGGAAACATTGTTTCCCTATTGGTAACTTTATGTAGCTTAGTCTTCTTAATGGCTTCAAAATTGCAAGAATCTAAAGATGAATCCTCTTTTGATCCATTTCCTTTTTGGTTTCTCCATTCATCATTCTCAAAAAAATCATACATCTCCTCCCAAGATATAGTTTTTACATTTTGAGTCCTAAATGTTGTATCAAAGTATAAAGTTGAATTAGGGTTATCCTCCCTGAACAATTCAGCTTTCGGCTCAATTACTTTCAGCTTGGTCTTGATGTTCTGCATTGCAAGCTCTCTGGCTTTGGATTTTCCATTTCGCCCCATTGTTCCTATGTAAAATAAATGACATAATTCACTGTGCCGAGAGGCGCATTCTACGGCCCAGTATGACCTGAATGTGTAAGTATGTCAGAAGCCAAAATAAAAAAATTTAATTTAAAAAAATATATATATATATATATATATATATAGAGAGAGAGAGAGAGAGAGAGAGAGAGAGATATATAATGTCGGCTTTAAAACAAACTTACATAACCATATAAATAAACAATCAAAAATAAATTTAAACAATATAAATTTAAAATATGAAGAGTTTTACTAACACTCAAAAAAGAGATATGGTAAAAAATAAAACATCTTTTTATACTTATTGGTATGGTAAATAAATAAAAATATAAATAAACTAGAGGTATGGTAAATAAATAAAACTTCTTTTTATATTTACTCCATAAACCTCTTTATATTTACAAAAACTCAAAAAGAAGTTTATTTAGGTGAATCCTATGGGCCAAATACCATGGGACAAATTATTATTAATACCATGGGCCAAATACCATATTTATAAAAGAGGTATAAAAAGGTAAGGTAAATAACTAAAAATATATCAAATAGGAGTAGAAATCAACATCTAATTATATTTGAAGCGTATAGCTCAAATACCATGGACCAAATTAATAATAATACCATGCAAAAAAAACATTATTAACCCTAGCATTACTATTAAAATATTGATATTATTATTATTATTACTACTAAATCTAATATTGATATTAATATATTAATATATTAAAATTATTAAATATAATAACTTTATATTAATACAATATTAAATTTGTTATATATATATATGGGAGGGAAGAAAAAAGACATATGATAGAGGTGGAGAAATAGAGGAAGTGACTAGGGAGAGATGGAGATAAACTGAAGGAGAGAGGAGAGGAGGAATTAAGAGAGAGAGAGAGAGGGAGAGAGGAGTGAGAGAGGTAGAGACAGGTAAGAGAGGGAGAGGGAGACATAAAGATGGAGGTGGGAGAGAGAGGGAGGGAGAAGGAGAAAGGATGGGAGAGAGAGAGAGAGAGAGAGAGAGAGAGAGAGAGATGGAGAGGGGAAGAGAGAGGGGGATAGGAAAGAAAGGGAGAGAGAGGAAGGATGAGAGGAGGAGAGAGGGAGGGATGGAGAGATAGGGTTGGAGGGGGAGAGAATAAGAAATACATAGGAAGTGAGAGATGGAGAGAGAGAGAGTGTGTGTATGTTTAGGGGTGGGATAAAGAGACATATAAGGAGTGATGGAGATAAGGGGGAAGAGAAGGAGAGAGAAGAAGAAAGGGAAGGATATAGTAACATAGTTGGAGAGAAAGATAGAGTGATGGGGGGAGAGAGAGGATTTGAGGGCAGAGAGAGACGGAGAGAGAGTGGGGGGAGGGTGGAGATAGAGGGAGGGAGGCAATAAATGGAGAGAGAGGAAGGATAAGAGTGAGGACTTGAGAGAGAGGAAGAACAGTGATGGGGGAATATAGAGGATTGTAGGGGAGAGAGAGAGAGGGAGGTGGGAGAGAAAGAGAGAGAGTGAGAGGAAGGAAAAGAGAGGGGACTTGAGATAAAGGAGGAGAGAGGGATGGATAGAGATATGGGGTTAGAGGGGGAGAGAGGGAGGGATAGAGATATGGGGCTAGATGGGGAGAGAGAAAGGGATAGAGAGATAGAATTGGAGGGGGATAGAGGCATGGATAGAGAGATGGAGTTGGATGGGGAGAGAGGCAGGGAAGAAGAAAGACATAGAGAGTGACAAGTGGAGAGAGAGAGGGAGTGAAAAGGGAGAGATGGAGAGAGAGTGTGTATGTTTAGGGGTGAGATAAATATATGAAGAAGAATAGATGGGGGTAATTGGGGAGATAAGGAGAGAGAGAGAGAGTCATATAGTGACAAAGTTAGAGAGATAGAGAGAGAGAGAGAGAGAGTGGAGAGAGGTAGGGAAATAGAGATGGAGATGGAGGGGGGAGAGAGGGAGGTAAGAAGAAATATATGTAGAGTGAAAGTTTGAGAGAGAGAGAAGGAGTGATAAGGGAGATGGATGGAGGGGGAGAGAGGATAGCAGGAGGGAAGAGAGATAGAAGTGGGGGAGAGGGAGGGAAGGGGAAGAGAGAGAGAGAGAGGGAGGGAGAGGAGGAGGGAGTGATAGATAGATATATTGGAGAAAGAGAGTGTATGTTTTAGGGTTGATAAAGAGAGACAATGTGAGATATAGATATAAATGGAAGGTGAAGAGAAAGAAGAGATAGATGGAGACAGGGAGGGAGGACAAAGAGATTGACAAATATGGAGTGAGAGAGAGTGTGTGTGTTTGTGGGGGTGAGATAAAGAGACAAAGAAGGAGAGATGGAGGGACATATAGACATATATGGAGGGGGGAGAGAGAGGGAAGAAGATTTCTTACAATAGATGCATTGATTTCAGTGTAGATGGTGATTTCTAGTCCTATTTGATTGCTTGCACTAGATGTTTTGATTTTAGTGTAGATTTTGATTTATAATGATATTTTATTACTTGCACTAAATGCATTGATTTCAGTTTATATGATATCTAATTCTATTTTATTTCTTGCACTAAATGCTTGATTTTAGTGCAGATGGTGATTTCTAATCTTATTTGATTGCTTGCAATATATGCATTAATTTCAATGTAGATGTTGATTTATAATTATAGTTGACTTCTTATACGATATGCATTGATTTCAATATAAATGATTTCTAATCCTATTTTATTTCTTGCACTAAATGCATTGATTTCAGTGTAGATGGTGATTTATAATCCTATTTCATTGCTTGCACTAGATGCATTGATTTTAGTGTATATGTTGGTTTCTAATCTTATTTTCTTACTTGCACTAGATGCATTGATTTGAGTGTAGATTTAATTTCTAATCCTATTTGATTACTTGCATTAGATGCATTGATTTATGTGTAGATGTTGTTTTCTAATCTTATGTTATTTCATACATTAGATGCATTGATTTCGGTGTATATGTTGTTTTCTGATTTGATGTAATTGGATGTATGATGGTACATTAATTTTAAATTCATTGGATTAAAATGTACATTGATTTCAGTGTAACCACAAGACTTTATTGACAATGTAGAACAATTTTTGTGTTATAGTAATTAAACCTGATAATATTGGAGAGAAAGGGAGACAAGGTATGATGTTTAATACAACAACTCGAGCTAAATATTTAAATGGTTTATGATTTCTACTGTATTTTTCATATAATTGTTAGAATTAATGGAGATTAGGTATATTGCTACGTAGTTTTGATTTTGTTTTATATTAGACATTCAGCTCCTATCATTCAGGGATCTGTTTTTACTATCCCTAACAAATGTATCTATTTATTGTTGGAGTTTTATGAGAAGCCCAAGCGGGTGAATTTGCTTGTAGGAGCTCCTGGTGATCTGCACTTGTGAGCTCCTCCTGTGTTGTTTGCCAATTCATGTCTTCCATGTGCAGCTATTGACATGGTATCAGAGCTCAGGGGAGCTGTGAAGATCGTGTGGTTGATCGCTAAAGAGATTATGTGAAGATTTGAGTTACTGTTGGTATTACAGTGTACGTTGTGTTTTAAATTGTTGCTTCTGAATGTGTGAGGCCGAGTGCCTGTGTGGAGGCTGCAAGTCTGTTTCCTTGCTGCATGAGGCCAAGAGCCTGTGTGGAGGCCGAAATCTAGGAGCTATGCTGCGGAGGGGGAGCACTCCCATGTTGTGTGCCACGTGAGACCATTTGGAGCTGCGGGTGTCGATCCCTGTGGATCGAGAGGCAGTGTATTGTGGCATCGTTGTTGCATTGACTAGCATAGTTGCTACGTTGAGAGAGTCATGTTAAGAGATTCGTGGTTGAGAACTTTCCTAGCAGCTCGAAATTTCGTGGAGTGGAGGCTGTGAAGGTCGTGAAGGCATTTATTCTGCCGGGCAGAGAAGAGTCATGGGCCATTGAGAGAGCCGTGGTTGATTTCTTCTGGCTTCCTAACAGCCACACCGCACATATTTATGCATGCCCAACATAGGCTTTACATGCCAAATGCTAGTCCTTACAATTAAACGCTAGGCTTGACAAGGATAATAGGGCTCCAAGGTCGCCCAAAGAAGAAAGAAGGTGAGAGCAGTAATTTCGATTTATTTTAAAAGAAAAACAAAGGCAGTCTGATGTCCTATGTGTTTAAATTCGTTTTTAATATCTTGAGGTAAGATCATACTTGAAGCAAAGGCGACTCTGTACATAGAAAAATTAACACCATCTCATACCTATCTGCAACTTGACATGCGAATCCTCAGATTTATTGATTGAGGTCGTCTCTTGAGAGACTGTATATTAAAGTTCGTATCATGATCTATGCTTAACATACAGTTGCTTAATTTTTTTTTAGTTGCTGGAGTACTTTTTTACTCTTTCCAAGATGAATTCTCAGATGGTAGAAGCTTATTTAAACGAAAGCAACAAATTGGATGGTTCCAATTACACAAATTGGAAATGTAAGCTCCAGACTCTACTTGAGGGACAAAATTATTATAGCATTGCCACTGGAAATGAAGCCAAGCTGACTGCTGCAAATGGTGGATCGAATACAACAATTCAAGATTGGGAGAAAAGGGAGATGAAGGAAAAGGTGCTACTCAAATTATCAGTTAAATATTGCATCATCCCTCATATTCGGGATTGTAAGATGGAAAATAGCATCTGGACAGTTCTCAAAGATATGTATGAAATTAAGAACACCAGTCGAACTTTGTTCCTCAGGAAGAAGATTCTCTCAATCAAAATGGAGGAGAATGAATATGTTTCTTCATTCATATCCCAGATAAAGGAAGTTAAAGATAAGCTATCTGGTATCGGTCAATCCATGGCAAATGATGATCTGGTGACAATTACCATGAACGGCATGACAGATGACTATCAGATGTTTATAACCGGATTGAATGCAAGAGAAAAGCCTCCATGCTTTGAAGAGTTGACTTGGATTTTACTACAGGAAGAGGAAAGGAGGTTCTCTCTCAAACCTCAAGATTTAGATCTTGCATTGATAACAAAGTTCAAGCCAAAAGGGAGAGCCATGGCTGATCAGAGGAGGGGCAACACATCAAAAAGGACACCACAAGGTATGAACTCGCATAAACATGACTTTGCTCCTAAATTTTTTTATTGTGGTAAGATAGGCCATATTGCTAAATTTTGTCATAAGAAAAAGGAAAATCAGGAGAGGTAAAAGCAGAGAAGACATGAAGGTCATTTGGCTGATGCAGATGCAGATCAGAATCTAGATGTTAGATTGTTTATGGTTGAGGCTGACACTACTTTAGCTACTGAGGAGGATGAATTAGATATTTGGTTCGTAGATTCTGGAGCCTCCTCACATATGTCAAGTAAAAAGCAATGGTTCAAAAATTTTAGAGAATCCAACACTAGAGTAAAAGTATACCTTGGAGATAAGAGAGGGTATGAGATCAAGGGACATGGATATGTCCTTGTTACTCTGCCTGATGGAAAGATCAGGGATATATCTAATGTGTGGTATGTTCCTGGCATTAAGAAGAACCTGATTTCTGTGTCAAAAATTACAAATCAGGATCTCAAAGGAGAATTCTTTAAATCTCATTTTATTATTAAAGACTTGTTGGATCAGATGAAGCCCATTGCTACAGGTATTCGTATAGGAGGACTCTACAAACTGGATGTGAAGAGTACACTACAACAAGCCTTGATGTCATCGGATAAGTCTGCTGAAAATTTGTGGCATCGGCGAATTGGGCATATCAATTTCAGTGATCTCCTTCTGTTGCAGAACAAAGGTATGGTAGATGGTCTTCTTGTTTTGAAAAAGTGCATATTCATTGTGAAGCATGTGCGTTTGGTAAACAACATAGAGATGAATTTCCTACCATTAAAGATAGAAAACAGAGGGATATACTCGAACTTGTACACACTGACTTATGTGGCCCGATGCAGACAAGATCGTTAGGTGGGGCCTATTATTTTTTAATCTCTGTTGATGACTGTACAAGATTCACATGGGTATATTTTCTTAAACAACAAAGTCATGCTTTTGAATATTTCAATCAATTCAAAAACATGATTGAGAAGAAAACAAAAAAGTTCATCAGGATTGTTTGATCAGATCAAGGGGAGAATTCAAGAAAGGAGTTTTCATCAAATACTGCAACGAGCATGGGATACAACAACAATTTACAACACCTTACACTCCTCAGCAGAATGGAGTTGCTGAGAGGAAAAACAGAACACTGGTGGAGTGTGCTCACTGTATGTTAAAAGGTAAGAATCTAACTAATGGTTTTTGGGCAGAAGCTGTTAATACTGCAGTATATTTAAAGAATAGGAGTCCTACTAAAAGTATTGAGTATAAAACTCCTTTTGAAGCATTGTTTGGCTTCAAGCATGCAGCAAATCATCTTAGAGTATTTGGTTGTAAAGCTTTTGCACATCTTCCCAAAGAGAACAGGAAGAAGTTAGATTCAAAGGCCATTAAATGTACCTTCATTGGATATTACAGTGAGTATAAGGCTTATAAATTGTTTGACCCTTCTACTCACAAGGTGTTTGTCAGTAGAGATGTAATATTTCATGAACAGGTTGATGATGGAAACCATGTTCAAAACAATGAAGAATGGCATGTACCCTTACTTCTAGAAGAGGATAGTGTAACAGGAATCAGTCAACAACAGGAACAGAAGTAGGAACAGCAGCAACAACAGGATATTGTGGAAGAAAATGAGTTCAGTCCACAAAGAGAAGAAAGCAGCAGAATAATTGAACCCCATCACTCAGAAGATCAAGCAGGCCAAAATAGTTACTAGCTCGATATAGGGATTGTGTGCTCATGACTAGTATGTTAAACATTGCAGAACCTTCTAATTTTTATGAAGCTAGTAAAAGTCCTGAATGGAAGAAAGCAATGAAAGAGGAATATGAATCAATCATTAAGAACAATACTTGGGATCTAGTAAAGCTTCCTAATGATAAACAACCCATAGGTTGTAGATGGTTATTTAAGTTGAAATTTAGAGCAGATGGGTCTATTGATAAGCATAAAGCAAGGTTGGTGGCAAAGGGGTATTCCCAGATAGAAGGTATTGATTTTGAGGAAACATTTGCCCCTGTTGCAAAATTAAATACCATCAGAATGATTATTTCTTTAGCCACTGAGCATCATTGGAAAATACATCAATTAGATGTTAAATCTGCTTTCTTAAATGGTGACTTAAAAGAAGAAGTATATTTAGTGCAGCCTGGAGGGTTTGTTAAGAAGGGAGAAGAACACCTAGTATGTAGATTAAAGAAAGCTTTATATGGTTTAAAGCGGGCACCTAGATCCTGGTATGAAAAAATTGATTCTTTTTTCCTCATGCATGGTTATGAACGGAGCAAAAATGATCCAAATTTATATATCGTGTTTAATAATGAAGGACAGATAGTGGTGATTTCTTTATAAGTAGATGATCTGATAATAACAGGAAGTGCAGACAATCTCATTGAAGAAATCAAGCAACAATTATCACAAAAATTTGAGATGAAGTACCTTGGAGAAATGCAATATTGTTTGGGTCTAGAAGTTTGGAGAGATTCAAGCCAAACTTTCTTGTCCCAGGGTAAGTATGCAAAGAGTCTGTTGTCTAGGTTTAAGATGGATGAGTGTAAGGCTGCAGTTGTGCCTTTACAGCAAAACAGAAAGTTTGATGTTCTGTTGTAAAGGTACAAGTGCAGCCTTACACTCATCCATCTTAAACCTAGACAACAGACTCTTTGCATACTTACCCTGGGACAAGAAATTTTGGCTTGAATCTCTCCAAACTTTTAGACCCAAACAGTGTTTCATTTCTCCAAGGTCCTTCATCTCTTGGTGCAGCAAGAAGCAACATGTTGTTGCTTTATCCTCAACAGAGGCAGAATATCAAGCCATGTGTGCAGCAACATGTGAGGCAATTTGGTTGCGTAGACTTCTCCAAGATGCAGGGGATGAACAGACAGAAGCTACGATCATCAATTGCGACAATCGGAGTTCCATCAAACTGGCTTACAATCCCGTGTTTCATAAAAACACCAAGCACATAGACACTCAATTTCATTTTGTCAGGGAGAAAGTGCAGTCCAAAGAGATTTGTGTAGAGTATTGTAATTCTTGTGATAATATGGCTGATATATTCACTAAGCCTCTAGGAAGATTGAAGTTTGATTTGTTTAGGGATACATTAGGTGTGTTTAATAATCCCTTTCTCCATTAAGGGGGATTGTTAGAATTAATGGAGATTAGGTATATTGTTACGTAGTTTTGATTTGGTTTTATATTAGACTTTCAGTTCCTATCATTCAGGGATCTGTTTTTACTATCCCTAAAAAATGTATCTATTTATTGTTGGAGTTTTATGCGAAGCCCAAGCGAGTGCATTTGCTTGTAGGAGCTCCTCGTGATCTGCACCTGTGAGCTCCTCCTGTGTTGTTTTCCAATTCATGTTTTCCATGTGCAACTGTTGACAATAATCAATATGAAAAGATGACAAAACTAACAGGGGTGACAATAAGAATAGTAGAAAAAAATAGTTTGAGATTGATCACAATGAAGACTATTTGTAATTGACTACATTCTTATTATTCACATTTTCTATCATTCAATATTATTACATTGTCACGTCTCATTTTAAAAAAAAATTCATCATTTTTCATCATTAAAGTTATTTTACAATATTTATCATCTCAACAAACTGAGGTAACTAAGAAAATTTAAAATTAAAATGACTCGATAAATCTCAAACATATTTAGCATATTTAAAATGGTTATATTAATATTAGATGTATACACATATTATTGATAAAATTAATCATATGTTCCTCATATTATCGATAGATTTTCCTTGGTCGAACATGACTGAAACCAGCCTAGATCCATCTTAACTATGGATCTATCAAGCACCGAGAGGGATCAAATCTCTCGAGGTGCAAACCTTTCCTCAAGTTTTGCACTCAAAAAATAGGTTTGCACCTCGAGAGATTTGATCCCTCTCGGTACTTGATAGATCTGTAGTTAAGATAAATCTAGGTTGGTTAAGTAAATGTGTATACTGATTATAAAGTAAGAGAAAGTATATAAGTAAAACCAAACAAAATACTAACTAGACAAGATGATATCCTCGAGTCAACAGTTATTCTACAAGAAACTCATCTATTGTAACACAGAAAATATAACAAATTTCTTAAATTCTGAATTTCTTTCAATAAATGAAGGTTTGAATGGATTTCTTAAATGATATGCAGAAAATCCCTAAAAAAACATAGTAAAATTCATAAATTCTGAATTTCTTTCCATAAATAAAGGTTTGAATGGGTTTCTTGAATGATATGCAGAAAATCCCTAAAAATTTGCTAAACACAAAGAAATTTAGCACATGAAAATCATTAATATCGATCACATCTGAACTAAATACCTAATTAATTGTCATTTCAGGAAAGAAATTTGGATAATCCATGTATCCAAAAGTGTGGAATGTTTTGCAAATGTGATCTTTCTCCAAGAACCCGACACTGAATATGTGGTAAGAAAAAAAAAATATATATATATATATCTATTATCATTTACTTTTAGATTTTTATTATGAAAAATCTTGAAATTCGGAAATCCAAGTACCTGAGTGTAAAACATTTTTGCGCAAATTACCTTGATCCATATACCAAATCGGTTATCTTAAAGAAAATATAAAGAAAAAACTTTGACAAAAAGATCAGACTAGAATTAATAAATATTGGGATGCAAATGTGTCTGGGGATCTGGGTCATAAGCGATGAGGTGTTTTTAGAATATACTTGGATTCTAGATATAAAGAAAAACAAGAAATACTAAAAATTTCAAATAAATTAAATTTTATTCCAATAACATGGATATCCAAGAAATCCAAGTATGTGATAAAGTTCGTTTAAACTAGATATTAGATATAAAAAAACTAAGAAAAATCGATAAATAAGAAAATGTGCAAAACTTCTAAATTTTACTGAATTCGGATGTCCGGGGTATCTACAAGTCTGGGAAGGAAACCATGTGCAATCTTTTATTTCTACCCAGATACCGGATACAAATCACAAATATCAAAAGCTTGAAAATAATAATTAAATGAAATAAATAAATAAAATTTTATTGAACACGCCATACAGTAATATGGAAATCCGAGAAATCTAGGGGTGCGCAAAAAGTGAAATATTGAAAACCATACGGATACCCGATCATCTGGATTAAAAGTTATCCGCATGTTTGGATAAAATGGGAAATCATCCGAATGGCCAAATGTTTTAAAGAAATTTTATTTTTTTAAGATTTTTTTTTTTTTTTTTATTTATAAACTTACACAAGTCAAAGCAAAAAGGGTTAGTTGTAATGAAAAAAACAATTATTTAATAAAAAAAATAAAATTTTGAAAGGGTCCCTATTTTATAAAAAATAAAATGGGAGTTGTTGTAGACATCACAATACTATGTCCCAATATATTACCATATGGCATCGCGTGCACTCTAATTAGGTCATCGTGGCATAACCATGCTAAGCACAACCATGCTAGCATTCCATAGTGAAACCAACATAGTCGGCCTTGTACAAACTTGGTCTAACACTGATGTGCAACCTTTTATCAGCCTAGGATTCTCAAACCTTCAAATACCGGATTCAAGCTTATATAATACAATAATGTGATGTGAGCTTCATTATAACTATATGTATTGTGGCCCCCATGCGATAAATGCAAAAGGAAGATATTCAAACTAGTGGACATCCAAACTCCCGTTAGATGGGCAACCCTTTCCACCCTAGGATGTCTTGACCCCCAAATATATCATAAAATATGGCATGTGCCAAGGTGTGACCCATGATAGGCCCCCATACTTTTGGATTTCTGGATACTCACATAATAAATGGGGAAATCCAACTATGGAGAGATATGAGATGATCCAAAGTAATCATCCCTACTAGCCCTAGACTTCCAAATTCTCTTGACCCACTAAGAAACAAGGAAATATGGAAATGTTTCTAGGGCAAAGGGGTAATGGCCCATAAGCCAAATTTCTTTAAAAACACAATATGAGGTTGAACCTTGACCTCCAAAAAATCATATGAGTTTTTAACCCACTCTTAAGTAGTTTATCATTCGTTTCTCAACATTGTAAATGTCTAAGTAAATAAATGGAGTTATAAAAAAAACAACAACAACAACAACGACAACGACAACTTGCAGAGTTTCACAACTTTCACAAGGTGATGACCTACCAACATAGTTATGTATACACTCATAACCAAGCATGCAAATGGCCTATAAATCATGAATATGGAAGTAACTCCATGGTGCTACTAATCATTGAAAACACATCATACAAGATAGGTAATAGTGAGTGTAATAGTAATCTCCAAGCATTCACACATGAATATACAAGATCATATTAACATTCATTAACAAATAAGGCTATCAAATCTTGTGATCAAAATATACACAACATTATACTTATCTGAATAAATTGAAATGACTAGCAACTGAAGAAGGGAATTTAACTCTCCACCAAACCATAGGCCAACTACACTACAACCTTTCTTGCAATTGACTACCCTCGAGCCAAATCCATATTCTGAGGGAATGATTTCTCAAGGGGATTCACACTAATGGTTTATGTAGGCACTCAAAGATGGATTTCATTGTCTAGGTGGTTTATCAACTATCCTTTGACAGTAAGCATCATAATAACTCACTCTCCTAAGTCCATCCACAAGGCTTCACCCAGGGTATTGATGGGGTATTTCTCAATCCACGAGATTGAATCTAATTTCCAGGTGGTTTATCAATTGTCTTTTGATATAAATCACCATAGGGGTCAACAGTATGGGTGGTATATTAGCTATACAACAAGCACCACATTGATTCAGTCATCCACTAAGCCTCCCACTAACCTCACAAGCATAGACACAATATAGTGGACTCAAACATAAAACACTAAGATTAACACCAACAATTCACAGAACACATGGCTCAATAATTAACTCCATGATTTCCTTGGCTTCCTTTTGTCATGCTCCATAGCTCCACACTATTTCACCAGTCTTGGATACTCCTTAGAAAAAAAAAGAAAAAAAAAGGAGAATTCAATGCCCAAAATGTACCTCATGCATAATATTTATTTCCTATGTATCCCTTAGTTCTTAGAAAAGGCACAGTATCCCCCTCTCTGCTTCTTAATCTGCTTCCTATCCTTAATGAAAATATCTTCCAACATTTGTATCTACTATTCACACTATTTGTATTATGCTCATATTGTTTATTTCTTCTATTCACCCCATTTGTACCTTATGTTCACATTGTCTATTTGACAGTTTCTTTCTCGAAGATCCCCCCCCCCCCCCCGGGTGACTCGTCATTCCTCGATCTTTGATGGGATATGGGCACCATTTTGTGCCCTTCACCACCCTTATCCAATCTCATGACTATTGTCAAATAATGGTAGACCGATTCGGTCAAAATCAAATTTAGTATTGACTTCTAAGGTAGTTTCATGGCTTCTAAAATAATCGAGCTCCCTCTTACCTCAAAACTTGTGGATTTATGTCATATTCTCCTATCCAGTCATTTAAGGTTACATTTAATTCTTGAGTTTATAGTTTAGTTGCTTTAACTAGTGAGGGCTCTTATGCTAACAACACATATTTGTGCATACAAAACTTAGGGGTAACAAAAAAGGGTTGTTACAGAACCCATCCCCTTAAGGGAACAGTGTCCCAGGTGTTCTATTAATGAACAACAAAACAAAATAAATATTGAGCTTTATATTTATAGCTCTTGTAACAACCTTGGTGAAAAAATCATGTAAAAAATATATAAGACCAAGGTCATGGGACATGTATTCCAAGTTGAATGGTGGGAAAAAACATCCTAGTGGGTGTTCATTTCAGTTTATTATGGATAAGGAAATGGAAACGGCTTTGGAAATGCATGAGTCATTAATTGGCATTTTATTTATGAAAACAATGGAAATTAGGATAACAGGAAGGTGAAAGGTCGCAGGTTGCATGTGAGGAGGAAATTGAAGGAAAATAATGGAAAATGAAGAAAATAGAGGCCTCATTGATAAAAAGGCTTATGAGGATCAATTCATAGGATTTTTTATGTTCAGTCTTTGGAACTTTCATTCTATTCTCTCTCTCATACTCTTGAATAATTATAGTTTTCTTCGAGCACCCTTGGAGGAGTGTGGCATACTAGGAATTTAGAGCAAGAGAGAAAAGAAGAAGCAGGAAAGTGCAAGAGAACATCAAGATCAACAACTACATCGGGTTTTTATTGCAGGTACCAAGTTGCATGTCTGATTTCCTTGCTAATTTTGGAATGCATGGCACATGCATGTGATTTCTTAATCATGCTCTGTCATTGGCAGAGCATGGAGGATTGTCTGGATTGACATTGGTTTTCCTAGCCTTTCCATTTCCTGGATAACCATGGTGTTGTGGGGATATTTCCTTTTGTTTTTGGTTGGCTCTCATGTTCCTTTAGCTATGGGTTGAGTTATTAGTTCCTAGAGCCTTGGTTGGAAAAAACGCTCTGGAGCCCGACAACAACTGTGGGTTGAGTTACTAGTCCTAGAGCCTTGGTTGGAACAAACACTCTGGAGCCCTAGACAGCTTTGGTAGAGGCCGGTCTGGTGATGGTTAGTGATGTCCAACCAAGAGGTGGAATCATAGGTTGAGGGTTGATGTGGTTTTCCTATGGATTCCTTGGTTTGTTTGTGCTTGATGTGTTTCATGAGATCCCACATTCATGCTTAGAATATGGCACAAGGGTGAATGGATGAAAGAGAGATTTGGTTCAGCCTAGTCTATGGTCAGGTGTTAGAGAGTGGTATTAGAGAATGGTTCACCCCTTCGATTGGATGGGTGGTGTATGTTTTTCGTGCATTCATGTCAATTGCATATGTGTTCCTTATGCTTGTGGTCTATGTGCTTGCTGCATATGCTTTCCATTGGTCATAGTTGTAGTGGTGTCGCCAAGTGAATGTTGATGGTGTTGTTCATTGAATGTGGTCATCATGAGTGTATGCCGTTTATGAATTTGTTATGTGTGTTAGTGTCTATAGGTTTTTGTGCATGCATTGTTATGGTTGTGGTTATGCATGCATAATAGGTTAGATATGCATTGTGAGGTCCTTGTATGTAGTTATGTCACCATGATGTTGTTGATAAGATATGATGTTGATATATTGGATAAGATAGAGCAGGAGATGCAAACTACTAGAGTGAAGTTGCAGCACTAGGTATTGTATGTTTGGCATGCAGGTATGTTAGTTAATGGATTGTTATATGCATTATGATTATATACATGTTTTTCATTTTATTTTTGTTGTGGTTACATGCATGGTAGATGCTAGTGAATTAGTGTGGCCATATGCACATGTGTCGAATAGTCATGAATGATAGTAACTTGTTGTTATATGCATTGTTGTTGTTGTCTTATGCTATTTAACTTGATGATTATGTTATATGTTGTTGATAAGTATGTTATATGTTAACTTGTTGATTTTTATATGATAGTGAACTTGTTGATTGTTATATGATAGTGAACTTGATGATTGTGTTATATGTTGTTGATGAGTGTGTTATATGTTAACCCTTTGTTGTTATATGTTAGTTAACTTGATGATTAGTGTTATTGCATTAATGTATTGATGTTATATGTATCGTGTTGATCTTCATTGGTCTGTGTAGATGGTTATGGTTATGAAATTCAAGTATGAGATGATATAATTATGATATTGTGTCATAATAATCTAGACTCCCTGTGCAGATGTGATTGTTATGCATGAATGACCATTGTTTATGATCTTATGATGTGAACATGTTAGCAAGTTAATTTTATGGATATCATAACCTTATTTATGATTGAGTTGATGTATTGTGAATTTATATCGTGCTAATCGAGATTGATTGTGCAGAAAAGATATCATCCCCTTAGATACATTGAGGTATGAGTTTGATTATGTTGTCAATTTAGTTTATCTAGCATGGTATGTTTACAATTTGATTGAATGTTTGATTAATTGCATGATATGAGTATGTGTCTATAATATTTCATGAAGGAATGATTTTGTTTTAAGATGGTTGTACTAACACATTATGTGTTGAGACAGTTGATATGTACTTGAGTGCAAGTGAGTGCTAGTTGTAGTGTTTTGATTTATGACTATGAGTTGATTGTTGATTATGGCGTGGTTGATAGTACTGGAAAAGGTTAATTTCAATTACCAGATATGTTGTCTTGAACAGTGGAACATGTGGTTAACATGTCTGACCAGTTACAGGGAAACATGCTTTGCATTAGTGTGACAGGGTAATAGTTGATTTGTTTATATAACTAATAGTTGGGTGATGTGACAGTGCATAGTAAGACTCAATTGCAGCAAGGAAAAGGTAAAATAAAGGAATTGGGTGAAAATTCCTTTGGATATTTTTAGAAACCGCAATTCCAAATGAATGAGTGTTTTGCATACAAGAATTCTTCTTAACTTTGATTGTGTTTGACATTATGTGGATATGTGTTATATTCCTGAACATGTATTTGACAGGTATAACAACTAGTTTACATTTATGGATGGATTCGTTAAGGGAATTGGGGTCCCTTAAGAGATGTCATGGATGTGTTCAGTTACAAGGAAACGTGCTTGGAACATCAAGGTAAGGTAATCAGTATATTGTTATATTTATTTGTACATTGACATTTATGTGTTTACGGCAATATGATGCAGGGAATTTCATGGGAAAAGAGACTGCTATGAAATCTTGAAGAAGGTCAGGTTGAGATTTCAGTTAGAAGCATTGGGAAACCATGGGGATTGAGTCATGGTGTTTGTTTCTAGTTTTATGTTTTTAGTATTTTGTGATTTTTTGTGCTTAATTTTCATTTTTTTGTATGAATATTGCAAGGCATTTCCATTTTGTTTTTGGTGTCATATTTTTATTGGTTTTCATGGTTTTATTCTTGATTGTTTCTTGTTCTTTCCTTTTATGTTTTGATGGTATTGGGAATTGATTTGGGAAAGAGGAAATTTAACAAAGCTCGGGAAGGAATGAATGGAACCTAATAGGTAATGTAAGACTCATATGAAGCTCAATGCATGTATAAGGGCAATGGAAGGTAAGAATATGACAACCAGTTGGACTGGTTGGGTCCATTATGGTAAATGTGCGGTGGAAGTACAAACATGAGAAAGGTAACCGGAAAGGTAAAGTAAATGGATTTGAGGCATTAGATGCCTTGGCTATATTGGGAAATGTTGTTCTCAATGTTGTGCATGATGTGCATGGATAAAGGGAGTTCTTTTAACCTTGACCTTATGCTATCTAGAAATTATGTTGTGATCATGATTATGCTGATGTTTATATATGTATGTATGTATTTTGTGTTTGACAGAGTCATCATGGATCATGATTGTTTAATGCTAATGTTTATATGTATATATGTGTGTATGTATGTTGTTTTCTAACAGGAGCGTGATTATTTTATGCTAATAATTATATATATGTATGTATCTATGTCACTATATGATTGGGTTGTCGGGGATCATTCTTGTGGATGAATAATTTATTATGCAGGTGAATGACATGAAGAGGTTCCTGGTCTTATGAGGAATCAAGTGGGAAGAGTAGCCCTGTTAAATTTATGAGGCCTGTAACATGTGGATATGAGTTGATATTATTTGTTTATAATATGCCTATGTTTTGGACAGGCAATGTTGAGAGATACATCATCAGAATGAAAACATTGTGATCCGCGACATGCTAGGATGAGCATGGATGGAAGAGAAACACTAGAAGTAAGGTTGCTTGGTAGATATAGTGTGGTTTTGGATGTGCAGATTTATTGTTGTGTATATTTTATGCATATTTTTATTCAACAAATGTACCTATGGTGTTGTGTGCATGTTGTATATATGGTGTCGTGTGCATATTTCATATGCAATGCTTGGTATAGATGGTGCTATGTACATGTTGTATATGCGGTGTTGTGTACACATTGTATTGTGCACATGATGGATATGAGGTGTTATGTGCATATGGTTTTGTGCACATCTTGGATATGTGGTGTTATATACATATGGTTCTATGTACATGTTGTGTATGCAGTGCTATGTACATAAGGTGTCATGTGCATGTTGTACATGTGGTGTTATGTACATATGGTGTTGTGTGCATGAAAGTGCATGTGGAGTTGTGTACATGTTGTACATGTGGTGTTTTGTGCAAGTGGTGTTTTGTACATGTCGTGCACATGGCGTTGTGTACATGTGGTGTCGTGTACATTTCATGCATGTGGTGTTGTGTACATGTGGTGCGGTGTACATGTGGCGATGTGTACACATTGTGCATGTGGTGTCGTGTACATGTGATGTTGTGCACACATTGTGTAGGTGGTGTAGTGTATAGGTGGTACCATGTACATGTTGTACATATGGTACTGGTGTACATGTGGTATTATGTGCATGTCATACATGTTTTGTTGCGGGCATATGGTACTATGTATGTGCATTGTGTATTCATGGTATCGTGACATGTGTATTCATTGTGGTGTACTTTGTGTACATATATGTAGTGTGGTGTACACTGAATGTAGGTGTATGTGTTGTGTTGTACACCAGGTGTAGGTGTATGTGTTGTGTTGTGTGCCAAGTGTGGGTGTATGTATTGTGTGGTGTTGTACGTTGTGTGTGGATGTACGTGTTTTGATGTACATTGTGTGTATGTGTACGTGATTGAAGAGAAGAAAAGGAATTGGGTGCTTTCCAGGTGTGGTAACGAACCCGGTGTGTCTACATAAATAACAAAAGCAGAAGTAAGGATTGGAAAAGGATAAGTATCGATATTTTATTTCAGTTTTATTATGCATGTGATCTATCATTCTAATTTATGATGTTTACATGTGATTTGTGATTATGGTTTATGGTTATTTCAGTTTTATTATGAATGTGATCTATGGTTCTAATTTATGATGATTACATGTGATTTATGATTAAGGTTTATGATGATTGCATGTGATTCATGATTTTTATCTATGATGGTTGTGTTTTGACCTAACCCGATGTGATATGTTTATACATGATGATTTGATCAAACAACTAATTTAACTTGTTGTGACAACAAGTGAACAGAATTACAGGTGCACCTTATTGATGGGCCACCAATGAAGTATGATTTGAAGTTTTTTCAATTTATTTTGAGTCTAATGGAAATTATGTGCTTGGTACAAGAAAGCATGCCATGCCCGATTTGGGATGGGAGACACCGACTACAATAATTCACAACATCAGTGAAAGGAATTGGAAAAATCAGCAGTATGTTCGTAAAGCGCTTCAAAACCAGGGCCATTGTGGGACACTGGTACCCAATAGTATTCATTGATTTCCATGAGCATGATATGATCATTATATTGGTTTTGAGGCAAGTATATGCCTTGGTTTTTGGATCTTCCGATGCGAGGAAAAATTTCCAAGGGCGGGGTTTCCCAAGGCATTGTGTAGCAAAGAAGGGGGTGTCTACGAATCTTGGAAGGTGTGTGACTACATGGAAGGGGGTGACCAGATTCCCAAGGGATTGTGTAGTAGAAAAGTGCAGGTCAGTGACGGATTTTTTTTTGTCATTAGCATTTCCATATGGAATCAGATGCACATTGGGAGTGTGCCTTGGAACAACGAGTCAATCATTGTTCACTCAGAGGAAAATTTGCACAATATTTCAACATTAGACATTGGATGCAGCTTTGACTCGACAGTGGATTATGGACTTCTTGAGAAGAAGGTTGTTGTACCTGTTTATCGTAGGCAATTCTTGGCTACAGAAAATACACTGAGAAACCAACTCGACCAATCTTTAGGTTCAAGCTGGCCCTTGAACCAAAGGGGGCTCCCTCAATAATTACGAGGCCTTGCTTAACGTTGTTCACTATCACTGGACAACAACCTATGAAGCACAATGGCCATATTTATGATTTAATTTGAGTGTTTTTTGATGATTGCACAATTCATTTTCATGAATAAATCCCTCCCTTGTGAGTCCTTTCTGAAAGTGTCAGCTTCCAACCTGACAGAAGAACTTAATTTTTTAAAGAATTTGAAAGAAGAATGTATGGGGATTCCTGATAATTAAGGAGACAAATAGAATACTTAATTAATAAAGAAAATTTGGATGTGTGTAGAAGAATTATACCACCAAACAAAACACATTCAGGAGAAGATAGAAGGAAAAACAATAACCAATTCAAAGAGGAGCTAGATCATACAGACAATCTGATATACTAATCTCTTTAAACCATTATAAATTTGCAAGGGATTTTAGAGAGATTGAAACTCAATATATTCTTACCCAGCTCTTCTATGCAACCCTGAACAGGTGCAGAAATAAAATATGAAAATACTAGAAAAACATACAAGAAACACAAATTTTGTCAAAGCCAGAGCCTTAAATACTTCAATTAAGATTTCTGGAGAAAAAATTTACAAAGCTGAAAGGTCTTGGCATCAACAACCAACCATTTTCTTATTACAATTCATCAAATATATAGAAATATAAACTGCTAAAATGTTACAAACTTTCAGGAATAAAATCCTAAATATTATACTAAAAATAAAACAATCTCCTAATAGTCTGCAAGAAATTTGGAACTGTTTACAAATTCTCCACCTTAGAATATGGAAATTTGCTGCAAGGTGTCTCAAGTTGTAGTTATTTTTGGAGTGTTTAAAATCATATTTAGAATCTCTTGGGTTCCAAGTTTTCATTAGACGACCAGTTATGGTCCTTTGGATGCCCCTAAAAATAAAAGATCTACCACTTGTCTTTCAATTAATAATTATGGGACTTGTGCAATATTAGTAGATGAGAGCGACTGCCTATGGAAACCTAGGGTTTCCATCAAACCAGTGATAAGAGCTATTTGGGGCTCCTTCTCCTCACTCCTGTGGCGATGCCCCTGGGCCTTGAGCAGATTAGAGGCTGAAAATCATGGCGGATCGCGATGGGGGGGCAGACACTACCCCCCGCTGTCATCTCACCTGCAAGAAAAGAATCTAAGGGATCTGACTCCACCCCTCAAAATGAAAATGAAGAACATTCTGACCCTACAGGAATACCAGACCCCCTGATAGAAGAGAAAAAGGACAAAAACACACAGAGGAAAGCATCATCCTCCACATTCATACCTATCGTGGTTGACAAGCCCAAGATCTACCTCCCTGCTCAACGCATCAATAGCATAATACAATAAATGAAGGACCATGCACTCATTGGAAAATTTATCGGCTTTTTTCCCATAGAGAAAACCCTCCCGGGCTAGATTTCCTCAAAATGGAAGCCCAAAGGGAAAATATCCCTCCAACTAGGCCCAAAATGATTCTTCAATATCATTTTTACATGCCTAGAAGACAAAAAACGAATCATGGATGGAGGACTATACTTCTTCAACTCTGTTGGACTCTTCCTCAGAAACTGGGTGGAAATATTCAATCTAGACAAAGAGGAATTTAACTGGGCACCAGTCTGGATTAGACTATATTCACTCCCTCAGGATTACTAGGATGAACTATCCCTCAAGGACATTGGTAATCATCTATGAGAATTCATCAAAATTGTAGAAGAAACCAAGCTCAATCAATACACAAATTACGTTGCGATTTGCCTCTACATGCACTTAGCTAAAGCCCTACTTGATTCGATAAATCTATTCCATGACAATTATGAATGGGCTCAAACTATTGATTACTAACATGTGATTTTTTGTTGTCGTAAATGCCATGAGCATGGGCACCTATTAAGAGATTTCCCTCTCAATCAGCCTCCAAAACCCAGCTCAACTTTGGAAAATACAGATCTAGACAGTTTCACCAAGATTACAAGTCGCAAGCGGGATGCAAGAAATTCCACTTCTGCTCCCAAGGCCTCACACCCTTCCACTAGTAATAATTTTGATGTTCTAGCCAACCAAGCCTCCCAGGAAGCCCCCACCTCAGAGCCCCCTTAGCAGCCCATAAAGCCCGTTGATCCCATACTCGGCTTAAGCCAGCCCCAAACTTCTCTCCCTCATCCATCTGAATCCCCTCCCCCTGACGCTAATCAGGCCTCGGTTTCACATGGAAATAAAGCCAACAAATGGAAAAAAGTTAAACAGGAGCAACCATCCATTATGGATGAAGAACCAGAAAGCATTGACTTCGGTGAGCTTGATATTTTAGGCTTGGAGGAAGGATGAAAAAGCTGAGAATATAACATGATTCCCACATAGAAGATCTAATGCCTTGAGGAATTTCCCACCAGAGCCCAACAAATTCCAACTCTTTGCATCCAAGGAGGCACCATGCAAGACACAAAAAATATCATGAAGGAATCCAGAAAAAGAGGGAGACACATGGATCTGCAATGCCTTATCATGCTTGGAGGCCAACTCGTTGAATCAGGAAGATATCCTAAGTTGAGTAGGTTCGAATATATTGTCCCTCACTATCCTCAATGAAGCTCATCTCATGGAATATCCGAGGGCTCAACATCCCCTCCAAGCACCGACTGATCAAGAATTGAGTTGCTCAAGAAAAACCCACAATTTTTTTCATGCAAGAAAACAAATGCTCCAGCACTACTTTGAACTCTATTATATCCATATTATGGAACGTGTTGAGATTGCAACAATATGATGAGCTTAGTGAAAAGATTCGCCTTCACTAAGTGGGCCCGTAGGCTATTTTTGGCGCAAGTCTATTTTTAGACTATGTTTATTTTTAGACATGTCGATCATATTCTATGAGTTGCAGGATGATATTTGTGGATGGTTGGTCAAGTTGGAAAAATAGATGGACTTCTATTTTTAGACATATTGCGTAATCTATTTTTAGATCGCTAGTCTAAAATAGAGATATGTCGATTTTTATTTCCAGAATAATATTTTGGATTATAAACATTATCTTATTCTCTTGGAGCACTTCGCTATGGTCAGACAGGTACTAAAAGAGCTAACAGAAGGAATTACACTATTCCCGAGGGTTAAAGTGGAGTTATTGCATGGAGACTTCTATTAGAACTCATGTGATAGAGTTTGGTGGAGTTATTGAGGTAGTTGGTAGGAGTTGTGTTCACTTCTCTGATAAACATAGTTGAGCTAGTTGTATCTAGTCTAACCTGGATTGATACACTAGTGAGAGTGGTGTGAATTAATTATTAATTAATTCAATTAATTATTATAACTGATGACCAATCAAGAAGAAGTATTGAAGTTAACTATGCATGTGATGTCATCTTCGTGAGACCAGTGAAGAGGTAGGTGAAAGAGCAGTGTGACTATCAGTTGTGACTATAGTGTTGCATGATTTGCAACACACAGTAGTTGGAGATGCCAATGAGGATTTCATGAGCAAGGCTGGACCAATTTGAGTTCATTTAGAGCCATTCTTCAGCAGTGATTGCGTAGTAGAGGTAGGCTAGCAGGTGGCAGATATCGGTGCATGGGATTTGCTAGATCAGACTTGATTAGTGTGTAGCAATTAGAGATTGTACTAAGAGCTTGTGATGAGCTTTGTATGATGATTGTTACATGATCTCTATGACATATAATATACAAATAGTTGGGGGTTTTCAGCTTTAAGCTTTCCCATAAATTACTATGTTCATATGTGTGAATTTTTATGGTTTTAATGTGTGCATGCAATTGATTTTATTTTCGCAAGTAATGATCAATAGTAGAAGAGATTCACTATTGTGCATGAAGTCAAATAGTGTGTGATCAAGAGAATCTCGAATGTATAACATATCAGTTATATAATTTCTACATGGTATCGGAGCGATATTGATCATTGGAGAAATTGCAAAGCATTGAAGCGGTTGAGTTTTGTGTTGGTGGACTTCGAATTTGCAGCAGTGTTTTCTTGGTGTCAAAGTTGAGATGTCTTTCAACGAATTGCGATTGGAGTATGCCCTTAAGGGCAGCTTGAATTATATTGCATGGAAGGACAGGATGGAGATGGTGCTGGAGGAAAATGGGTTGAAGGTGTTCATAGATGCAGAAATTCCAAAACCTGCTTCTAGCGATGTTGCCGCACTTGACGCATGGAAAAAGAAGATAGAAAAGTGCCGAAGGATTCTTTTGGAAGGTGTGAAGGATAACATAGTGTCCAGCCTTCATGGTAAAGCTTCTCCATTCTTGATGTGGAAATATTTGACAGATTTTTTCCAAAGCAAGAGCGACTAGAGGAAGTTGGCGCTCAAGGATAAACTCAGGAACATAAAAATGGAGAAAGGGGACAGTATACCCAAGTATCTCATGAAGTTTGTCCAGTGCAGGGATGAGTTGGGAAGTGTGGGGGTTACTGTAGATGACGATGACTTGGTGAGCTTGGCTCTCCTTGAGCTTCTGAAGAGTTGGCATTCCTATCAGGACTCTGTCAATGGTCGGGAGAAACTGCTAGGATGGGAGCGATTTGGTCGGATCTTGTGTAGGAGGAGATAAGGCGGAGTACCAGGGATAGATCTTCATCGAAGAATGCAGATGAAGAAAATTTCACTTTGGCTGCCAAATCAAGGAAGGGGAAGAGCAAGAAGAATGCGTCTCAATCTGGTGCGAAAGGCAAGAAGCAGGACATGTCCAAGGTGAAGTGCTTTCACTGTCACCAACACGGACATTACACCACTAATTGTCCACAGAAGAAGAAAAATAAGTATGTTGTTGGATCTGCAGCTGGAGAGGCCTTAGCCTCGTAGTTTGAGCTAGATTTTTCACTGATCACATGCTTGGTCTTAAGTCTGATGGGTTCAATGTAGTTTCTTGATAGTGGTGCGTCTTTCCACATGACCGGAGACAAAGATTTGTTTACTGATTTGGATGAGAAATATCTTGGAGTGCACATCAAGATGGGTGATGATGGTAGATACAATGCGACTAGTATCGGGACCATTTCCTTTGAGAGGGAGTCTTTTAAACCCTTCGTATTGAAGGAATTCATGCATGTTCCAAGATTGAAGAAGAATCTTATCTCTGTGGCGATGTTGGAAGACAAGGGATATTATGTTGTCTTTAGCGAGGGAAAGGCTTTCCTGTTCAATAAGGCAACTAGTGAAACCCGAAGGATAGGGGTTCGAGTTAAGAACCTTTATCAAGTGTAGGTAGATGGCTACGCAGCAATGGCAGGCAAGGCAGAAGGAGTGGTGAGCCGGGATGAGGGCGAGCTATGGCACAGGATATTGGGCCATCTTCACCATGGTGCTTTGAAAATTTTGCAGCAGATTTCTACCGGGCTTCCCAAAGGTACACTTGCGCAGTCAGATCAGTGCAAGGGTTGTACTTTGGGAAAATTTGTGAAAGCCACCTTTCATGAGAAGGATATTTGTGCCATGACGATCCTTGAGATAATTCACATAGATGTGTGTGGACCTTTCTCAGTAGCTTCGACAGCAAAGCACAGGTATTATGTGATCTTTGTTGATGATTTTTCTCGTAAGTGCTAGATCTTCTTCATGTAGAAGAAGAGCGAGACATACTCAAAGTTATGTAAGTTCAAGTCACTGGTTGAGAAAGAATCAGGGAAACAGGTGAAGGCTATTAGGAGCGACAATGGTGGTGAATTCATCTCTGGCGAATTCAAGGACTTTTGCAGCACAGAAGGAATTCGAAAAGAGCTCATAGCGCCTCATAACCCACAGCAGAATGGGGTTGCGGAGCGAAAGAATAGAACGATCATGGGTGCTACATGGGTGATGTTGCATGATCAGGGCCTTCCCATACACTTATGGGCTGAGGCATGCAATACCGCGGTTTATGTGCAAAACCGTCGTCCTCATAGAGTACTTGGCATGAGTACACCCGAAGAGGCATTTTCTGGTAAGAAGCCTGATATTTCTCATTTGAAGATTTTTGGCTCACCTGTTTACAATCATGTGACAAACGATGCTAGGAAGAAGCTGGAGCCAACCGCAGAGGTTGGGATATTTTTTGGGTACACTGATACACCCCACAACTATTGTGTGTATTTTCCAGACAGTCGGAAGACTATTGTGCGACGGGATATCAAATTTCATGAGGAGAAAGCCATGAAGTGTTTGCTTGAGAGGGAGCCACATTTGCATACAGATGAGGAGCTATTAGTTCCTAAGGATGAGCCTTAGGATGTGGATCAGCCACAAGAGGAGGTTCATGGAGTGGAAGAAACCACTCATGCTGTGCCCACCATCAGAGGGCGAAAGCGCACTACAGAAGCTGAGCGACCGAATCTTGATGCAGAGAATATTGTAGGAGCACCTACATCACAGCGCAGACAAAGACAGTAACCTGACCGATATACTGGATACATGGCTCTGATGAGAAAGTGTATCATGACAGAGCCATCCTCTTTCGAGGAAGCTGTGGAGGACCTTGCATGGGTAGATGCCATGGTGGAAGAGTATGGTTCGATTGTCAGAAACAGTGCATGGGAGATTGTCCCAAGGCAGGAAGGGAAATCAGTGGTAGGTTCGATAT
Source organism: Pinus albicaulis (assembly GCA_034641835.2). Taxonomy (NCBI): domain Eukaryota; kingdom Viridiplantae; phylum Streptophyta; class Pinopsida; order Pinales; family Pinaceae; genus Pinus; species Pinus albicaulis. Next base: position 1,698,483,983 of record CM076575.1, on the reverse strand, counting down.
GGATCTACAAATTGAAGCAAGCAGCTGGCGGGAGCATCGAGAAGTATAAGGCAATATTTGTTGCCCAGGGCTTCTCACAGATTGAGGGGATTGAATATGAGGAAACCTTTGCACTTGTCACAAGGTATTCTTCCATATAGACGATTCTTGCTCTCTCAGCGTAGATGGGGTGGCACATTCATCAGATGGATGTGAAGACTGCGTTCCTCAACGGAGTCATTGAGGAGGAGGTGTACATAGAGCAGCCCAAAGGTTTCAAGATCTTCAGCTACGAGTTGCATGTGTGCAGGCTCAAAAGAGCGTTGTATGGGTTGAAACAAGAACCTCGTGCTTGGTACACACGGATAGACAGTTATTTCACCGAACTTGGATTCTCCAAGAGTGAGGCGGATCCGAACCTATACCAGATTGTGGTGGAGGGTAAGTTGTTGATCATTGTACTTTATGTAGATGATTTTATTCTGACAGATGATGAACTGTTGATACACTCATGCAAAGTTGATCTTGCAAAGGAGTTTGAGATGAAGGACTTGGGCCTCCTTCATTATTTCCTGGGATTGGAAATTTGGCAGTGCAGTGATGGATTGTTTGTGTCTCAAGGCAAGTATGCCTGGGAGATACTGGAGAAGTTCAACATGCATGGCTGCAAGCCTATCGACACTCCTCTTCCTGGTGGATGGAGGAAAGAGGATGCTACATTGGCAGAGGTATTGGATTCCACTGTTTACCGATAGTTGGTGGGGTCGCTTATGTATCTAGTCAATACACGACCTGACATATGCTACATGTTAACCAGCTTTCACAAGCCATGGTTAAGCCTACCAAGCTCTTTTGGAAGGCAGGCAAGCATGTATTGAGATATCTCAGAGGCACATCGGGATATGGATCATGGTACAGACAGGAGGATGAGTTGAGGTGGCATGGCTTCACGGACCGGTATCATCATATCAGAGATTGTGTGCAGCGGAAGATCATGTTACTTTCTTACATTCATATGGAGGATCAGGATGCTGATATCTTGACGAAGGTGCTCACCAGGAGAAAATTCGAATACCACAGGGGCAGGATCAGGGTGGCAGATAATCCCTATCTTGTTGAGAGGGAGTGTTGAGATTGCAACAAGATGATGAGCTTAGTGAAAAGAGTCGCCTTCACTAAGTGGGCCCACAGGCTATTTTTGGCGCAAGTCTATTTTTAGACTATGTTTATTTTTAGACATGTCGATCATATTCTATGAGTTGCAGGATGCTATTTGTGGATGGTTGGTCAAGTTGGAAAAATAGATGGACTTCTATTTTTAGACATATTGGGCGGAATCTATTTTTAGATTGCCAGTCTAAAAATAGATATGTCGAATATTATTAGCTCTTAATAATATTTGGACTATAAACATTATATTATTCTCTTGGAGCACTTCAGTTAAGTGCACAGATGTGGCACAGGAGCTGACAGAAGGAATTACGCTATTCTTGAGGATTAAGTGGAGCTATTGCATGGAGACTTTAGTTAGAACTCATGTGACAAAGTTTGGTGGAATTATTGAGGTATTTGGTGGAGTTGTGTTCAGTTTAACTTACTTAAACATAGTTGAGCTAGTTGTATCTAGTCTAACTAATTGATACACTAGTGAGAGTGGTGTGAATTAATTATTAATTAATTCACTAATTATTAACTCATTAATCAACTAAATAATACATCAGTTAACTACAGTGCATGGACAGTTTCAGTGGAGACCAGTGAAGAGGTAGGTGAAAGAGCAGTGTGTCTATCAATTGTGACTATAATGTTGCATGATTTGCAACACACGGTAGTTGGAGATGCCAATGAGGATTGTGTGAGCAAGGCTAGACCAATTCGAGTTCATTTAGAGCCATTATTCAGCAGTGATTACGCAGTAGAGGCAGGCTAGCAGGTGGCAAAGATCGGTGCATGGGATTTTCTAGATCGGACCTGATTAGTGTGTAGCAATTGGAGATTGTACTGAGAGCTTGTGAGGAGCGTTGTATGATGATTGTTACATGATCTCTATGACATATAATATACAGATAGTTGGGGGTTTTCAGCTTTAATCTTTCCCATATATTATTGTGTTCATATGTGTGAATTTTTATGGTTTTAATGTGTGCATGCAATTGATTCTATTTCCGCAAGTAATGATCACTAGTAGAAGAGATTTTGTATTGTGCATGAAGTCAAATAGTGTGTGATCAGGAGAATCTCGGATGTATAACATATCAGTTATATAATTTCTACAAAACGGGTGCAACACCATTGTTGTTGGCGCTCTGGGGGGCTCGAGAGGTTTAGCTAATGCCTGGAACCCTCTCCAAATCACCCTAACCAATCTCCATGCCTCTCATAAATTCATTCAATCCTCTTTCCATTGGCTTGGTACCAAAATTCATGTCCATCTCACCATTGTTTACTTCCCCCAACCTATAGCCCAAAAATTTGAGCTTCTGAACTCCATTGAGCATCTAAATTCTCTTCGTACCCACCCTCTCTGGGTACTGGGAGGAGACTTCAATATGATCACCAATCTAGAGGAAAAAAGAGGTGGGCGCTTCAAGCTAGAGGCACGAAACTACAGATTTAAGGAGTTCATACAAAAAAACCAATTGATTGATCTCCATACTTCTAATGGAGTCCAAACTTGGAACAATAACAGAGGAGGATCCCATTAGATTTCGTCACGCCTTGACAGATTCCTCATTTCAGAAAACTCTATCCATATCGGATTTGATATCATCTCCACCATTCTTCCAGCCTCAGGTTCTGACCATTGGCCCATATAGCTGCAATGGTCATGCCTCAAGGCAACAATCAACAAACCATTTCGCTTTGAGCAGTTCTGGCTCACTCATCCTGGCTTTAAGGAGATGGTTACCACTTGGTGGAGCGATATAGTCCCACTGACGGGCTCCAAAATTTTCCAATTCTAGCAAAAAATGAAGACTCTCAAAAACCTGCTCAAGCAATGGAATCAATCATCCTTTGGCAATATATTAAAAAATCAGCAAGAACTAGAAGCCCATATGGCCGATCTTCAGCAAAAAATAATTATGGAAGGGCACACTAATGATCATGCACTCCAGGAGTAGGAGCTAATGCGTCGCTTGGAAGATTGCAGATCATGTCGTTGATCGCTAAAGAGATTCTATGACGATTTGAGTTACTATTGGTATTACAGTGTATGCTGTGTTTTAAATTGTTACTTCTGAATGTGTGAGGCCGAGAGCCTGTGTGGAGGCTGCAAGTTTGTTTCCTTGCTGCGTGAGGCCAAGAGCTTGTGTGGAGGCCGCAATCTAAGAGCTATGCTGCAGAGGGGGAGCACTCCCATGTTTTGTGCCGCGTGAGACCATTTGGAGCTGTGGGTGTCTATCCCTATGGATCGAGAGGCAGTGTATTGTGGCATCATTGTTGCGTTGACTGGAATAGTTGCTACGTTGAGAGAGTCGTGTTAAGAGAGTCGTGGTTGAGAGCTTTCCCAGCAGCTTGAAATTTCGTGGAGTGGAGGTCGCGAAGGCCGTGAAGGCATTTATTCTACCGGGCAGAGAAGAGTTGTGGGCCATTGAGAGAGCCGTGGTCGATTTATTTTGGCTTCCTAATAGCCACACCACACATATTTCTGCATGCCCAACATAGGCTTTACACGCCAGATGTTGGTACTTACAATTGAACACCAGGCTTGACAAGGATAATAGGGCTCCAAGGTCACCCAAAGAAGAAAGAAGGCGAGAGCAGTAATTTCAGTTTATTTTAAAAGAAAAACAAAGGCAGTCTGATGTCCTGTGTGTTTAAATTCGTTTTTAATATCCTGAGGTAAGATCATACTTGAAGCAAAGGCGACTCTGTACATAGAAAAAGTAACACCATCTCATACCTATGTGCAACTTGACATGTGAATCCTCAGATTTATTGATTGAGGTCATCTCTTGAGAGACTGTATATTAAAGTTTGTATCATGATCTATGCTTAACATACAGTTGCTTCATTTTTTTTTAGTTGCTGGAGAATTTTTTTACTCTTTCCAAGATGAATTCTCAGATGGTAGAAGCTTATTTAAATGAAAGCAACAAATTGGAAATTTAAGCTCCAGACTCTACTTGAGGGACAAAATTATTATAGCATTGCCACTCGCGACGAAGCCAAGCCAACTGCTACAAATGGTGGATCGAATACAACAATTCAAGATTGGGAGAAAAGGGAGATGAAGGAAAAGGTGCTACTCAAATTATTAGTTAAAGATTGCATCATCCCTCATATTCAAGATTGCAAGACGACAAATAGCATCTGGACAGTTCTCAAAGATATGTATGAAATTAAGAACACCAGTCGAACCTTGTTCCTCAGGAAGAAGATTCTCTCAATCAAAATGGAGGAGAATGAGTCTGTTTCTTCATTCATATCCCGGATAAAGGAAGTTAAAGATAAGCTGTCTGATATCGGTCAAACCGTGGCAAATGATGATCTGGTGACAATTACCATGAACGGCATGACAGATGACTATCAGATATTTATAACCGGATTGAATGCAAGAGAAAATCCTCCATGCTTTGAAGAGTTGACTTGGATTTTACTACAGGAAGAGGAAAGGAGGTTGTCTCTCAAACCTCAAGATTCAGATCTTGCATTGATAACAAAGTTCAAGCCAAAAAGGAGAGCAATGGCTGACCAGAGGAGTGGCAACACATCAAAAAGGACACCACAAGGTATGAACTCGCATAAACATGACACTGCTCCTAAATGATTTTATTGTGGTAATATAGGCCATATTGCTAAAAATTTTCATAAGAAAAAGGAAAATCAGGAGAGGTACAAGCAGAGAAGACATGAAGGTCATTTGGCTGATGCAGATGCAGATCAGAATCTGGATGTTAGATTGTTTATGGCTGAGGCTGACACTACTTTAGCTACTGAGGAGGATGAACCAGATATTTGGTTCGTAGATTCTGGAGCCTCCTCACATATGTCAAGTAAAAAGCATTGGTTCAGAAATTTTAGAGAATCCAACACTGGAGTAAAAGTATACCTTGGATATAATAGAGGGTATGAGATCTAGGGACATGGATATGTCCTTGTTACTCTGCCTGATGGAAAGATCGGGAATATATCTGATGTGTGGTATGTTCCTGGCATTAAGAAGAACCTGATTTATGTGTCAAAAATTACAGATCAGGATCTCAAAGGAGAATTATTTAAATCTCATTGTATTATTAAAGACTTGTTGGATCAGATGAAGCCCATTGCTACAGGTATTCGTATAGGAGGACTCTACAAACTGGATGTGAAGAGTACACTACAACAAGCCTTGATGTCATCGGATAAGTCTGCTGAAAATTTGTGGCATCGACGACTTGGGCATATCAATTTCAGTGATCTCCTTCTATTGCAGAACAAAGGTATGGTAGATGGTCTTCCTGTTTTGAAAAAGTTGCATATTGATTGTGAAGCATGTGCATTTGGTAAACATCATAGAGATGAATTTCCTGTCATGAAGATAGAAAACAGAGGGATATACTTGAACTTGTACACACTGACTTATGTGGCCCGATGCAGACAAGATCATTAGGTGGGGCCTATTATTTTTTAATCTTTGTTGATGACTATACAAGATTCACATGGGTATATTTTCTTAAACAACAAAGTCATGCTTTTGAATGTTTCAAGCAATTCAGAAACATGATTGAGAAGCAAACATGAAAGTTCATCAGGATTCTTTGATCAGATCTAGGGGAGAATTCAAGAAAGGAGTTTTCACCAAACACTGCAACGAGCATGGGATACAACAACAATTTACAACACCTTACACTCCTCAGCAAAATGGAGTTGCTGAGAGGAAAAACAGAACACTGGTGGAGTGTGCTCGCAGTATGTTAGAAGGTAAGAATCTAACTAATGGTTTTTGGGCAGAATCTGTTAATACTGCAGTATATTTAAAGAATAGGAGTCCTACTAAAAGTATTGAGTATAAAACTCCTTTTGAAGCATTGTTTGGTTTCAATCCTGCAGCAAGTCATCTTAGAGTATCTGGTTGTAAAGCTTTTGCACATGTTCCCAAAGAGAACAGGAAGAAGTTAGATTCAAAGGCCATTAAATGTACCTTCATTGGATATTACAGTGAGTATAAGGCTTATAAATTGTTTGACCCTTCTACTCACAAGGTGTTTGTCAGTAGAGATGTAATATTTCATGAACAGGTTGATGATGGAAACCATGTTCAAAACAATGAAGAATGGCATGTACCCTTACTTCCAGAAGAGGATAGTGTAACAGGAACCAGTCAGCAACAAGAACAGAAGTAGGAACAACAGCAACAACAAGATAATGTGGAAGAAAATGAGTTCAGTCCACAAAGAGAAGAAAGCAGCAGAACAATTGAACCCCATCACTCAGAAGATCAAGCAGGCCGAAATAGTTACCAGCTCGATATAGGGATTGTGTGCTCATGACTGGTATGTTAAACATTGCAGAACCTTCTAATTTTTATGAAGCTAGTAAAAGTCCTGAATGGAAGAAAGCAATGAAAGAGGAATATGAATCAATCATTAAGAGAAATACTTGGGATATAGTAAAGCTTCCTAATGATAAAAAACCCATAGGTTGTAGATGGTTATTTAAGTTGAAATTTACAACAGATGGATCTATTGATAAGCATAAAGCAAGGTTGGTGGCAAAGGGGTATTCCCAGATAGAAGGTATTGATTTTGAGGAAACATTTTCCCCTGTTGCAAAATTAAATACCATCATAATGATTATTTCTTTAGCCATTGAGCATCATTGGAAAATACATCAATTAGATGTTAAATCTGCTTTCTTAAATGGTGACTTAAAAGAAGAATTATATTTAGTGCAGCCTGAAGGGTTTGTTAAGAAGGGAGAAGAACACCTAGTATGTATATTAAAGAAAGCTTTATATGGTTTAAAGCAAGCACCTAGATCCTGGTACGAAAAAATTGATTCTTTTTTCCTCATGCATGGTTATGAACGGAGCAAAAATGATCCAAATTTATATATCGTGTTTAATAATGAAGGACAGATAGTGGTGATTTCTTTATATGTAGATGATATGATAATAACAGGAAGTGCAGACAATCTCATTGAAGAAATCAAGCAACAATTATCACAAAAATTTGAGATGAAGAACCTTGGAGAAATGCAATACTGTTTGGGTCTAGAAGTTTGGAGAGATTCAAGCCCAACTTTCTTGTCCCAGGGTAAGTATGCAAAGAGTCTGTTGTCTAGGTTTAATATGGATGAGTGTAAGGCTGCAGTTGTACCTTTACAGCAAAACATAAAGTTTGATGTTCTGCTGTAAAGGTACAAGTGCAGCCTTACACTCATCCATCTTAAACCTAGACAACAGACTGTTTGCATACTTACCCCGGGACAAGAAAGTTTGGCTTGAATCTCTCCAAACTTTTAGACCCAAACAGTATTGCATTTCTCCAAGGTCCTTCATCTCTTGGTGCAGCAAGAAGCAGCATGTTGTTGCTTTATCCTCAGTAGAAGCAGAATATCAAGCCATGTGTGCGACAACATGTGAGGCAGTTTGGTTGCGTAGACTTCTCCAAGATGCAGGGGAAGAACACACAGAAGCTACGATCATCAATTGCGACAATCAGAGTTCCATCAAACTGGCTTACAATCCCGTGTTTCATAAAAACACCAAGCACATAGACACTCAATTTCATTTTGTCAGGGAGAAAGTGCAGTCCAAAGAGATTTGTGTAGAGTATTGTAATTCTTGTGATAATATGGTTGATATATTCACTAAGCCTCTAGGAAGACTGAAGTTTAATTTGTTTAGGGATACATTAGGTGTGTTTAATAATCCCTTTCTCCATTAAGGGGGAGTGTTAGAATCAATGGAGATTAGGTATATTGTTACGTAGTTTTGATTTGGTTTTATATTAGACTTTCAGTTCCTTTCATTCAGGGATCCATTTTTACTATCCCTAACAAATGTATCTATTTATTGTTGGAGTTTTATGAGAAGCCCAAGCGAGTGCATTTGCTTATAGGAGCTCCTCGTGATCTGCACCTGTGAGCTCCTCCTATGTTGTTTTCCAATTCATGTCTTCCATGTGCAACTGTTGACAATAATCAATATGAAAAGATGACAAAACTAACAGGGGTGACAATAAGAATAGTAGAAAAAAATAGTTTGAGATTGATCATAATGAAGACTATTTGTAATTGACTACATTCTTATTATTCACATTTTCTATCATTCAATATTATTACATTGTCATGTCTCATTTAAAAAAATTATTTCATCATTTTTCATCATTAAAGTTATTTTACAATATTTATCATCTCAACAAACTGAGGTAACTAAGCAAATTTAAAATTAAAATGACTCGATAAATCTCAAACATATTTAGCATATTTAAAATGGTTATATTAATATTAGATGTATACACATATTATTGATAAAATTAATCATATGTTCCTCATATTATCGATAGATTTTCCTCGGTCAAACATGACTGAAACCAGCCTAGATCCATCTTAACTACCGATCTATCAAGCACCGAGAGGGATGAAATCTCTCGAGGTGCAAAACTTTCCTCAAGTTTTACACTCAAAAAATAGGTTTGCACCTCGAGAGATTTGATCCCTCTCGGCACTTGATAGATCTGTAGTTAAGATAAATCTAGGCTGGTTAAGTAAATGTGTATACTGATTATAAAGTAAGAGAAAGTATATAAATAAAACCAAACAAGATACTAACTAGACAAGATGATATCCTCCAGTCAACAGTGATTCTACAAAAAGCTCATCTATTGTAACACAGAAAACATAACAAATTTCTTAAATTCTGAATTTCTTTCAATAAATGAAAGTTTGAATGGATTTCTTAAATGATATGCAGAAAATCCCAAAAAAAAACATAAGAAATTTCATAGATTCTGAATTTCTTTCCATAAATAAAGGTTTGAATGGGTTTCTTGAATGATATGCAGAAAATCCCTTAAAAATTTGCTAAACACAAGAACCGATACTGAATATGTGGTAAGAAAAAAAAAAATTAGATTTTTATTATGAAAAATCTTGAAATTCGGAAATCCAAGTACCTGAGTGTAAAACATTTTTGCGCAAATTACCTTGATCCATATACCAAATCGGTTATCTTAAAGAAAATATAAAGAAAAAACTTTGACAAAAAGATCAGACTAGAATTAATAAATATTGAGATGCAAATGTGTCTGGGGATCTGGGTCATAAGCGATGAGGTGTTTTTAGAATATACTTGGATTCTAGATATAAAGAAAAACAAGAAATACTAAAAATTTCAAATAAATTAAATTTTATTCCAATGATACGGATATCCAAGAAATCCAAGAATGTGATAAAGTTCGTTTAAACTAGATATTAGATATCAAAAAACTAAGAAAAATCGATAAATAAGAAAATGTGCAAAACTTTTAAAAATAAATTTTACTGAATTCGGATGTCCGGGGTATCTACCCAGATACCGGATACAAATCACAAATATCAAAAGCTTGAAAATAATAATTAAATGAAATAAATAAATAAAATTTTATTGAACACGCCATACAGTAATATGGAAATCCGAGAAATCTAGGGGTGCGCAAAAAGTGAAATATTGAAAACCATCCGGATACCCGATTATCTGGATTAAAAGTTATGCGCATGTTTGGATAAAATGGGAAATCATCTGAATGGCCAAATGTTTTAAAGAATTTTTTTTTTTTTTAGATTTTTTTTTTTTTTTTTTAAACTTACACAAGTCAAAGCAATAAGGGTTAGTTGTAATGAAAAATAAATTTTATTTAATAAAAAAAATTAAAATTTTGAAAGGGTCCCTATTTCATAAAAAATAAAATGGGAGTTGTTGTAGACATCACAATACCATGTCACAATATATTACCATATGGCATCGCATGCACTCTACTTAGGTCATCGTGGCACAATTTTGCTAGGCACAACCATGCTAGCATTCCACAGTGACACCAACATAGTCGGCCTTGTACAAACTTGGTCTAATACTGATGTGCAACCTTTTATCAGCCTAGGATTCTCAGACTTTCAAATACCGGATTCAAGTTTATATAATACAATAATGTGATGTGAGCTTCGTTAGAACTATATGTATTTTGGCCCCCATGTGATAAATGTAAAAGGAAGATATTCAAACTAGTGGACATCCAAACTCCCGTTAGATGGGCAACCCTTTCCACCCTAGGATGTCTTGACCCCCAAATATATCATAAAATATGGCATGTGCCAAGGTGTGACCCACGATAGGCCCCCATACTTTTGGATTTCTGGATACTCACATAATAAATGGGGAAATCCAACTATGGAGAGATATGAGATGATCCAAAGTAATCATCCCTACTAGCCCTAGACTTCCAAATTCTCTTGACGCACTAAGAAACAAGGAAATATGGAAATGTTTCTAGGGCAAAGGGGTAATGGCCCATAAGCAAAATTTCTTTAAAAACACAATATGAGGTTGAACCTTGACCTCTAAAAAATCATAAGAGTTTTTAACCCACTCTTAAGTAGTTTATCATTCGTTTCTCAACATTGTGAATGTCTAAGTAAATAATAATAAAAAAAAAAAAAAAAAAAAAAACTACAACAACAACTTGCAGAGTTTCACAACTTTCACAAGGTAATGACCTACCAACATAGTTATGTATACACTCATAACCAAGCATGCAAATGGCCTATAAATCATGAATACGAAAGTAACTCCATAGTGCTACTAATCATTGAAAACACGTCATACAAGATAGGTAATAGTAATCTCCAAGCATTCACACATGAATATACAAGATCATATTAACATTCATTAACAAATAAGGCTATCAAATCTTGTGATCCAAATATACACAACGTTATACTTATCTGAATAAATTGAAATGACTAGCAACTGAAGAAGGGACTTTAACTCTCCACCAAACCATAGGCCAGCTACACTACAACCTTTCTTGCAATTGACTACCCTCGAGCCAAATCCATATTCCGAGGGAATGATTTCTCAAGGGGATTCACACTAATGGTTTATGTAGGCACTCAAAGATGGATTTCATTGTCTAGGTGGTTTATAAACTATCCTTTGACAGTAAGCATCATAATAACTCACTCTCCCGAGTCCATCCACAAGGCTTCACCCAGGGTATTGATGGGGTATTTCTCAGTCCACGAGTTTGAATCTAATTTCCAGGTGGTTTATCAGTTGTCTTTTGATATAAATCACCATAGGGGTCAACAATATACTATCTCGGTGGTTTATTGTTCTTTAGAAAGCACCACAATGACTCATATTGACTTGTATGGGTGGTATATTAGCTATACAACAAGCACCACATTGATTCAGTCATCCACTAAGCCTCCCACTAACCTCACAAGCATAGACACACAATATAGTGGACTCAAACATAAAACACTAAGATTAACACCAACAATTCACAGAACACATGGCTCAATAATTAACTCCATGATTTCCTTGGCTTCCTTTTGTCATGCTCCATAGCTCCACACTATTTCACCAGTCTTGGATACTCCTTAGAAAAAAAAAGAAAAAAAAAGGAGAATTCAATGCCCAAAATGTACCTCATGCATAATATTTATTTCCTATGCATCCCTTAGTTCTTAGAAAAGGCACAGTATCCCCCTCTCTGCTTCTCAATCCGCTTCTTATCCTTCATGAAAATATATTCCAACATTTGTATCTACTATTCACACTATTTGTATTATGCTCATATTGTTTATTTCTTCTATTCACCCCATTTGTACCTTATGTTCACATTGTCTATTTGACAGTTTCTTTCTCGAAGATCCCCCCGGGGTGACTCGTCATTCCTCGATCTTTGATGGGATATGGGCACCATTTTGAGCCCTTCACCACCCTTATCCAATCTCATGACTATTGTCAAATAATGGTAGACCAATTCGGTCAAAATCAAATTTAGTATTGACTTCTAAGGTAGTTTCATGACTTCTAAAATAATCGAGCTTCCTCTTCCCTCAAAACTTGTGGATTTATGTCATACTCTCCTATCTAGTCATTTAAGGTTCCATTTAATTCTTCAGTTTATAGTTTAGTTGCTTTAACCAGTGAGGGCTCTTATGCTAACAACACATATTTGTGCATACAAAACTTAGGGGTAACAAAAAAGGGTTGTTACAGAACCCATCCCCTTAAGGGAACAGTGTCGCAGGTGTTCTATTAATGAACAACAAAACAAAATAAATATTGAGCTTTATATTTATAGCTCTTGTAACAACCTTGGTGAAAAAATCATGTAAAAAATATATAAGACCAAGGTCATGGGACATGTATTCCAAGTTGAATGGTGGGCAAAAACATCCTAGTGGGTGTTCATTTCAGTTTATTATGGATAAGGAAATTGGAAAAGGAAATGGAAATGGCTTTGGAAATGCATGAGTCATTAATTGGCATTTTATTTATGAAAACAATGGAAAGTAGGATAAAAGGAAGGTGAAATGTCACAGGTTGCATGTGAGGAGGAAATTGAAGGAAAATAATGGAAAATGAAGAAAATAGAGGCCTCATTGATAAAAAGGCTTATGAGGATCAATTCATAGGATTTTTTATGTTCAGTCTTTGGAACTTTCGTTCTATTCTCTCTCTCATACTCTTGAATAATTATAGTTTTCTTTGAGCACTCTTGGAGGAGTGTGGCACACTAGGCATTTAGAGCAAGAGGGAAAAGCAGAAGCAGGAAAGTACAAGAGGACATCAGGATCAACAACTACATCGGGTTTTTATTGCAGCTACCAAGTTGCATGTATGATTTCCTTGCTAATTTTGGAATGCATGGAACATGCATGTGATTTCTTGATCATGATCTGTCATAGGCATGGAGGATTGTCTGGATTAACATTGGTTTTCCTATTCTTTCCATTTCCTAGATAACCATGGTGTTGTGGGGATCTTTCCTTTTGTTTTTGGTTGGCTCTCATGTTCCTTTAGCTATGGGTTGAGTTATTAGTTCCTAGAGCCTTGGTTGGAAAAAACGCTCTGGAGCCCGACAACAACTGTCGGTTGAGTTACTAGTCCTACAGCCTTGGTTGGAACAAACACTCTGGAGCCCTAGACAACTTTGGTAGAGACCGGTCTGGTGATGGTTAGTGATGTCCAACTAGGAGGTGGAATCATAGGTTGAGGGTTGATGTGGTTTTCCTATGGATTCATTGGTTTGTTTGTGCTTGATGTGTTTCATGAGATCCCACATTCATGCTTAGAATATGGCACAAGGGTGAATGGATGAAAGAGAGATTTGGTTCAACCTAGTCTATGGTCAGGTGTTAGAGAGTGGTATTAGAGAATGGTTCACCCCTTCGATTGGATGGGTGGTGTATGTTTTTCGTGCATTCATGTCAATTGCATATGTGTTCCTTATGCTTGTGGTATATGTGCTTGCTACACATGCTTTCCATTGGTCATAGTTGTAGTGGTGTCGCCAAGTGAATGTTGATGGTGTTGTTCATTGAATGTGGTCATCATGAGTGTATGTCATTTATGCATTTGTTATGTGTGTTAGTGTATATAGGTGGTTGTGCATGCATTGTTATGGTTATGGTTATGCATGCATAATAGGTTAGATATGCATTGTGAGGTCATTGTATGTAGTTATGTCACCATGATGTTGTTGATAAGATATGATGTTGATATATTAGATAAGATAGAGCAGGAGATGCAGACTATTAGAGTGAAGTTGCAGCACTAGGTATTGTATGTTTGGCATGCCGGTATGTTAGCTAATGGATTGTTATATGCATTGTTGTTGTTGTCTTATGCTATTTAACTTAATGATTATGTTATATGTTGTTGATAAGTATGTTATATGTTAACTTATTGATTTTTATATGATAGTGAACTTGTTGATTGTTATATGATAGTGAACTTGATGATTATGTTATATGTTGTTGATGAGTGTGTTATATGTTAACCCTTTGTTGTTATATGTTAGTTAACTTGATGATTAGTGTTATTGCATTAATATATTGATGTTATATGTATCGTGTTGATCTTCATTGGTCTGTGTAGATGGTTATGGTTATGAAATTCAGGTATGAGATGATATAATTATGATATTGTGTCATAATAATCTAGACTCCCTGTGCAGATGTGATTGTTATGCATGAATGACCATTGTTTATGATCTTATGATGTGAACATGTTAGCAAGTTAATTTTATGGATATCATAACCTTATTTATGATTGAGTTGATGTATTGTGAAGTTATATCGTGCTAATCGAGATTGATTGTGCAGAAAAGATATCATCCCCTTAGATACATTGAGGTATGAGTTTGATTATGTTGTCAATTTAGTTTATATAGCATGGTATGTTTACAATTTGATTGAATGTTTGATTAATTGCATGATATGAGTATGTGTCTATAATATTTCATGAAGGAATGATTTTGTTTTAAGATGGTTGTACTAACACATTATGTGTTGAGACAGTTGATATGTACTTGATTTCAAGTGAGTGCTAGTTGTAGTGTTTTGATTTATGACTATGAGTTGATTGTTGATTATGGCATGGTTGATAGTGTTGGAAAAGGTTAATTTCAATTACCAGATATATTGTCTTGAACAGTGGAACATGTGGTTAACATGTCTGACTAGTTACAGGGAAACATGCTTTGCATTAGTGTGACAAGGTAATAGTTGATTTGTTTATATAACTAATAGTTGGGTAATGTGACAATGCATAGTAAGACTCAATTGCAGCAAGGAAAAGGTAAAATAAAGGAATTGGGTGAAAATTCCTTTGGATATTTTTAGAAACCGCAATTCCAAATGAATGAGTGCTTTGCATACAAGAATTATTCTTAACTTTGATTGTGTTTGACATTATGTGGATATGTGTTATATTCCTGAACATGTATTTGAGAGGTATAACAAATAGCTTACATTTATGGATGGATTCATCAAGGGAATTGGGGTCCCTTAAGAGATGGCATGGATGTGTTCAGTTACAAGGCAACGTGCTTGGAACATCAAGGTAAGGTAATCAATATATTGTTATATTTATTTGCACACTGACATTTATGTGTTTACGACAGTATGATGCAAGGAATTGCATGGGAAAAGAGACTGATATGAAATCTTGAAGAAGGCTCGGGTTGAGATTTCAGTTAGAAGCATTGGGAAACCATGGGGATTGAGTCATGGTGTTTGTTTCTAGTTTTATTTTTTTAGTATTTTGTGATTTTTTTGTGCTTAATTTTCATTTTTTTGTATGAATATTGCAAGGCATTGCCACTTTGTTTTTGGTGTCATATTTTTATTGGTTTTCATGGTTTTATTCTTGATTGTTTCTTGTTCTTTCCTTTTATGTTTTGATGGTACTGGGAATTGATTTGGGAAAGAGGAAATTTAACAAAGCTCAGGAAGGAATGAATGGAACCTAATCGGTAATGTAAGACTCATATGAATCTCAGTGCATGTATAAGGGCAATGGAAGGTAAGAATATGACAATTGGTTGGACTGGTTGGGTCCATTATGGTAAATGGACGGTGGAAATACAAACATGAGAAAGGTAACCGTAAAGGCAAAGTAAATGGATTTGAGGCATTAGATGCCTTGGCTATGTTGGGAAATGTTGTTCTCAATGTTGTTCATGATGTGCATGGATAAAGGGAGTTCTTTTAACGTTGACCTTATGATATCTATAAATTATGTTGTGATCATGATTATGTTGATGTTTATATATGTATGTATGTATTTTGTGTTTGACATAGTCATCATGGATCATGATTGTTTAATGCTAATGTTTATATGTATATATGTGTGTGTGTATGTTGTTTTCTGATAGGAACATGATTATTTTATGCTAATAATTATATATATGTATGTATCTATTGCACTATATGATTGGGTTGTCAGGGATCATTCTTGTGGATGAATAATTTAGTATGTAGGTGAATGACATGAAGAGGTTCCTGGTCTTATGAGGAATCAAGTGGGAAGAGTAGCCCTGTTAAATTTATGAAGCCTGTAACATATGGATATGAGTTGATTTTATTTGTTTATAATATGCCTATGTTTTGGACAGGCAATGTTGAGAGATACATCATCAGAATGAAAACATTGTGATCCGTGGCATGCTAGGATGAGCATGGATGGAAGAGAAACACTAGAAGTAAGGTTGCTTGGTAGATATAGTGTGGTTTTGGATGTGCAGATTTATTGTTGTGTATATGTTGTGCATATTTTTATTCAACAAATGTACCTACGGTGTTGTGTGCATGTTGTATATATGGTGTCTTGTGCATATTTCATATGCAATGCTTGGTATAGATGGTGCTATGTACATGTTGTATATGCAGTGTTGTGTACACATTGTATTGTGCACATGATGGATATGAGGTGTTACGTGCATATGGTTTTGTGCACATATTGGATATGTGGTGTTATGTACATATGGTTCTATGTACATGTTTTATATGCGGTGCTATGTACATAAGGTGTCGTGTGCATGTTGTACATGTGGTGTTATGTACATATGGTGTTGTGTGCATGAAAGTGCATGTGGTGTTGTGTACATGTTATACATGTGGTGTTGTGTGCAGGTGGTGTTGTGTACATGTCGTGCACGTGGTGTTGTGTACATGTGGTGTCGTGTACATTTCGTGCATATGGTGTTGTGTACATGTGGTATTGTGTACACGTTGTACATGTGGTGCGGTGTACATGTGGCGATGTGTACACATTGTGCATGTGGTGTCGCGTACATGTGATGTTGTGCATACGTTGTGTAGGTGGTGTTGTGTATAGGTGGTACCATGTACATGTTGTACATATGGTACTGGTGTACATGTGGTATTATGTGCATGTCATACATGTTGTGTTGCGGGCATATGGTACTATGTATGGGCATTGTGTATTCATGGTATCATGACATGTGTATTCATTGTGGTGTACTTTTTGTGCATATATGTAGTTGGTGTACACTGGATGTAGGTGTATGTGTTGTGTTGTACACTAGGTGTAGGTGTATTTGTTGTGTTGTGTGCCAAGTGTGGGTGTATGTATCGTTTGGTGTTGTATGTTGTGTGTGGATGTACCTGTTTTGATGTACACCGTGTGTATGTGTACGTGATTAAAGAGAAGAAAAGGCATTGGGTGCTTTCCAGGTGTGGCAATAGACCCAGTGTGTGTACAGAAATAACAAAAGCAGAAGTAAGGATTGGAAAAGGATAAGTATCAGTATTTTATTTCAGTTTTATTATGCATGTGATATATCATTCTAATTTATGATGATTACATGTGATTTGTGATTATGGTTTATGGTTATTTCAGTTTTATTATGAATGTGATCTATGATTATAATTTATGATGATTACATGTAATTTATGATTATGGTTTATGATGATTGCATGTGATTCATGATTTTTATATATGATGGTTGTGTTTTGACCTAACCTGATGTGATATGTTTATACATGATGATTTGATCAAACAACTAATTTAACTTATTGTGACAGTAAGTGAAAAGAATTATAGGTGCACCTTATTGATGGGCCACCAATGAGGTATGATTTGAAGTTTTCTCAATTTATTTTGAGTCTAATGGAAATTATGTGCTTGGTACAAGAAACCATGCCATTCCCAATTTGGGATGGGAGACACCGACTGCAAGAATTCACAACATCAGTGAAAGGAATTGGAAAAATCAGCAGTATGTTCGTAAAGCGCTTCAAAACCAGGGCCATTGTGGGACACTAGTACCCAATAGTATTCATTGATTGCCATGAACATGATATGATTGTTATATTGGTTTTGAGGTAGGTATATGCCTTGGTTTTTGGATCTTCCGATGCGAGGAAACATTTCCAAGGGCGGGGTTTTCCAAGGGACTATGTAGGAGAGAAGGGGGTGTCTGCGAAACTTGGAAGGTGTGTGACTACATGGAAGGGGGTGACCAGATTCCCAAGGGATTGTGTAGTAGAGAAGTGAAGGTCGGTGATGGATTTTTTTTTTGTCATTAGCATTTCCATATGGAATCAGATGCACATTGGGAGTGTGCCCTGGAACAACGAGTCAATAATTGTTCACTCAGAGGAAAATTTGCACAGGATTGCAACATTAGACATTGGATGTAGCTTTGACTCGATATTGGATTATGGACTTCCTGAGAAGTAGGTTGTTGTACATGTTTATCGTAGGCAGTTCTTGGCTACAGAAAATACGCCGAGAAACCAACTCGACCTGTCTTTAGGTTCAAGCTGGCCCTTGAACTAGAGGGCACTCCCTCAATAATTACGAGGCCTTGTTTAACGTTGTTCACTATCACTGGACAACAGCCTATGAAGCACAATGGCCATATTTATGATTTAATTTGGGTGGTTTTTGATGATTGCAAAATTCCTTTTCATGAATAAATCCCTCCCTTGCAGAGTCCTTTCTCAAAGTGTCAGCTTCCAGCTTGATAGAAGAACTTAATTTTTTAAAGAATTTGAAAGAAGAATGTAGGGGGATTCTTGATAATTAAGGAGACAAATAGAATACTTAATTAATAAAGAAAATTTGGAAGTGTGTAGAAGAATTCTACCACCAAACAAAACACATTCAGGAGAAGATAGAAGGAAAAACAATAACCAGTTCAAAGAGGAGCTAGATCATACAGAAAATATAATATACTAATCTCTTTATAAATTTGCAGGGGATTTCAGAGAGATTGAAACTCAATATATTCTTACCCAGCTCTTCTATGCAACCCTGAACATGTGCAGAAATAAAATATGAAAATACTAGAAAAACATACAAGAAACACAAATTTTGTCAAATCCAGAGCTTGAAATACTTCAATTAGGATTTATGGAGAAAAAGTTACAAAGCTGAAAGGAATTGGCATCAAAAACCAACCCTTTGCCTATTAAAATTCATCAAATATATAGAAATATAAATTGCTAAAATGTTACAAACTTTCAGGAATAAAATCCTAAATATTATACTAAAAATAAAACAATCTCCTAATAGTCTGCAAGAAATTTGGAACTGTTTAAAAATTCTCCGCCTTAGAATATGGAAATTTGTTGCAAGGTGTCTCAAGATGTAGGTATTTTTGGAGTGTTTAAAATCATCTTTAGAATCTCTTGGCTTCCAAGTGTTCATTAGACGACCAATTATGGTCCTTTGGATGCCCCTAAAAATAAAATATCTACCACTTGTCTTTCAATTAATAATTATGGGACTTGTGCAATAATAGTAGATGAGAGCGATTGCCCATGGAAACCTAAGGTTTCCATCAAAACAGTGATAGGAGTTGTTTGGGGCTCCTTCTCCTCACACTTGTGGCAACGCAGAGGCTGACAATCATGGCGGATCACGATGGGGAGGCAGACACTACCCCTTGTTGTCGTCTCACCTGCAAGCAAAGAATCTGAGGGATCTGACTCCACCCCTCAAAACGAAAAGGAAGAGAATTCTGACCTTACAGGAATATCAAACCCCCTGACAGAAGAGAAAAAGGAAAAAAACACACAGAGGAAAGCATCATCCTCCACATTCATACCTATCGCGGTTGACAAGCCCAAGATCTACCTCCCTACTCAGCGCATCAATAGCATAATATAATAAATGAATGACCATGCACTCATTGGAAAATTTATCGGCTTTTGGCCCATAGAGAAATCCCTCCCGGGTAGGATTTCCTCAAAATAGAAGCCCAAAGGGAAAATATCCCTCCAACTAGGCCCAAAAGGATTCTTCAATATCATTTTTACATGCCTAGAGGACAAAAATTGAATCATGGATGGAGGACTATACTTCTTCAACTTTATTGGAATCTTCCTTAGAAATTGGGTGGAAAGATTCAATCTAGACAAAGAGGAATTTAACTGGGCACCAGTCTAGATCAGACTATATTCACTCCCTTGGGATTACTAGGATGAACTATCCCTCAAGGACATTGGCAATCATCTATGAGAATTCATCAAAATTGTAGAAGAAACCAACCTCAATCAATACACAACTTACGTTGCGATTTTCCTCTACATGCACTTAGCTAAATCCCTACCTGATTCGATAAGTCTATTCCATGACGATTATGAATGGGCTCAAACTATTGATTAATAACATGTGCTTTTTTGTTGTCGTAAGTGTCATGAGCAGGGGCACCTCTTAAGAGATTTCCCTCTCAATCAGCCTCCAAAATCCAGCTCAGCTTTGGAAAATACAGATCCAGACAGTTTCACCAAGATTACAAGTCAGAAGCGGGATGCAAGAAATTCCACTTATGCTCCCAAGGCCTCACGTCCTTCCACTAGTAACATTTTTTATGTTCTAGCCAACCAAGCCTCCCAGGAAGCCCCCACCTCAAAGCCCCGTGAGCAGCCCATAAAGCTCGTCAATCCCATACTCGGCTCAAGCCAGCCCCAAACTTCTCTCCCTCATCCATCTGACTCCCCTCCCCCTGACGCTAATCAGGCCTCAGTTTCGCATGGAAATAAAGCCAACAAATGGAAAAAAGTTAAACAGGAGCAACCATCCGTTATGGATGAAGAACCAGAAAGTATTGACTTCGGCGAGCTTGATATTTTAGGCTTGGAGGAAGCATGCAAAAGCCGAGAATATAACGTGATTCCCACATAGCAGATCTAATGCCTTGAGGAATTTCTCACTAGAGCCCAACAAATTCCAACTCTTTGCATCCAAGGAGGCACCATGCAAGACACAAAAAATATCATGAAAGAATCTAGAAAAAGAGGGAGACACATGGATCTGCAACGCCTTATCATGCTTGGAGGCCAACTCGTTGAATCGGGAAGATATCCCAAGTTGACTAGGTTCGACACTATTATCCCTCACTGTCCTCAATGAAGCTTATCTCATGGAATATTAGAGGGCTCAACATCCCCTCCAAACACCGATCGATCAAGAATCAAGTTGCTCAAGAAAAACCCACAATTTTTTTCATGCAAGAAACCAAATGCTCCTGCACTACTTTGAACTCTATTATATCCATATTATGGAATGGGTGCAGCACCATTGTTGTTGGCGCTTTGGGGGCCTCGGAAGGTTTAGCTAATGCCTAGAACCCTCTCCAAATCACCCTAACCAATCTCCATGCCTCTCATAAATTCATTCAATCCTCTTTCCATTGTCTTGGTACCAACATTCATGGCCATCTCACCAATGTTTACTTCCCCCAACCTATAGCCCAAGAAATTGAGCTTCTGAACTCCATTGAGCATCTAAATTCTCTTCGTACCCACCCTCTCTGGGTACTGGGAGGAGACTTCAATATGATCACCAATCTAGAGGAAAAAAGGGGTGGGCGCTTCAAGCTAGAGGCACAAAACTACAGATTCAAGGAGTTCATACAAAAAAACCAGTTGATTGATCTCTATACTTCTAATGGAATCCACACCTGGAACAATAACAGACGAGGATCCCATTAGATTTCATCACGCCTTGAGAGATTCCTCATTTCGGACAACTCCATCCATATCAGATGTGATATCATCTCCACCATTCTTCCAGCCTCAGGTTCTGACCGTTAACCCATACAGCTGCAATGGTCGTGCCTCAAGGCAACAAGCAACAAACTATTTCACTTTGAGCAGTTCTGGATCACTCATCCTGGCTTCAAGGAGATGGTTACCACTTGGTGGAGCGATATAGTCCCGCTGACGAGCTCCAAAATTTTCCAATTCTAGCAAAAAATGAAGACTCTCAAAAACCTGCTCAAGCGATGGAATCAATCATCCTTTGGCAATATATTCAAAAATCAACAGGAACTAGAAGCCCATATGGCCGATCTTCAGCAAAAAATAATTATGGAAGTGCTCACTAATTATCATGCACTCCAGGAGTAGGAGCTAATGCGTCGCTTGGAATATTGCAGACTACAGGAAGAAATCTTCTGGAAACAGAAATCTAGAATCTGATGGCTCAAAGAAGGGGAAAAAAATAAAAAGTTTTTCCATCACTCCAGTATCCAACGCCGAATGCACAATCGTATCGCAGTCCTCAAAAATGAACAAGGATACAATCTTGAGGCACACGATGACATTGAGCAAGAATTATTAAGCTACTGCAAGGACGCTCTCAAAGAACCCAATATAGAGTACCAAGCTATGATCAACAAAGTTATTCAACAAATCCAAAGGATAATCACGGAGGATCATAATAAAATGTTGTTGCGACTGGTCACGTTGAAAGAGGTGGATCAGGAAATGTCGTAGCTCAAAGAAATGAAAGCCCCAGGTTCGGAGAGCTTCACCTCCAACTTCTTTCACTTCTTCTAGGAGGAAATCAAGCAAAAACTCTAGGATCTGGTTTAGGAATCTAAAATTCTGCACTGAATCCTTCCAGCACTCAACGCCACATTCCTAACTCTAATTCTAAAAGAGGAACAAGTGTCTACACCTAGCAAGTAGAGGCCCATTTCCCTCTGCAATTTAATATACAAGATCATCTCCAAATTGATTTCCAACAGGCTCAAACCGCTTCTCCCTCTGCTCATATCTCTGGAACAAACGGGATATGTGGAAGGAAGATAAATCCTAGATGGCATAATCCTAATGCATGAAGTCATCCACTCGCTGAAATCTAGAAAAAAATCCAAGTATGTTTCTCAAAATCGATCTCTCCAAAGCCTCCGATAAACTTAGTTGGGCCTATATCAGACACATGCTCTCGGCCTTTGGCTTCAGCCCTACTTGGATAACATGGGTCATGAGCTTTATCTCCTCCCCTTTCTTCTCCAATATTTTAAATGTCTCACCCTCATCCACCTTCACTCCTTCAAGAGGCATCCGACAAGGTGTACCTCTCTCTCCATTCCTATTTGTCCTCATGGAAGAAGGTTTGGGTCACCTAATACGCCATGCCATCAGCTCTCATTCCCTCAAAGGAATCTCCATTCACAACAACCCCCCTCTCTCCCATCGTCAATTTGTGGATGAAAACATGTTAATTGGTCATCCTTCAGTTCAAGAAGCTTGGAATTTCAAAAATCTACTAGATTACTTTGCTAAAGCATCTGGAGCTACCATCAATGCCGAAAAATTGCAGCTCTTCTTCTTTAATACCCCGACTGTCACCCAACGCAATATTGCTTGGATCCTTGGCTTCTCCATTGCTTCTTTTCCCTCCAAATATCTAGGAGCCCTGCTTATATATTTAACCATCTCTCGATTCCTTGCCACTCTATAGAGTCGTCCTCCTCCAATCGTTCGTCAGACTATCCTAGCTCTTGAAGCCCTCCTCCTAAGGACATTTACAAACTCAACTTTGATGGAGCCTCTAAAGGAAATCTAGGCGAAGCTGGCTTTGGAGGAATATTCAGAAACTTAGAAGGGGATCCCTTGCTCATATTATTTGGATCCATTGGATGGGACACCAACAACTCAACGGAGCTAGAAGGTCTCCTACAAAGCCTTCACCTTGCTCATGACAACAAATTCTTCCCTTTAGAAGTTGAAGGGGACTCCCAGACCATTATCAATGCTGCTCATCGACTTCTTCACGGCTCCTCATCTTCCAAATTCTCAAAGAGATGGAGATTAGTTGCATGTATGGAGCACTTGGAGCAATGGTTGCACTCCCACAAAGCCATCTCCTTCCTGCATGTATGAATATCAGCCAATGAATTTGCTGACCTCCTAGCCAACAAATGGGTGGATCATGATTCCCCCCTTATCTCCTGCAGATTCGAAGCCATCAATGATGAATCTATTTGCACGGAATGTACTCAACGGTTGCTCAAAGATATTCGATCCCCAGATGCGGGTGATTAAACGCACCAAGTTGGAAGGCCACATGGCCCCTCCGTAGCTATGCATTTGACCTCACCTCAGGGCTGCACCTGCCTTCAGCGTGAGAGCCATAAATTCATCCATCAGGGTACTGGCCTCATTCAATCCCCAACACATGAAGCATTCAATCCAAACTCGACTGCAACGTTTCATTCTCTATCCTTTTATGGCTAATAGAGCTAACTCCTTCCCGCATTCGATTCGAGCCTCACTCTATTTTTCTCTTTGTCTTGCTCTGCAAGCTTCTACACTCAGCTCTGTCTTCCCCAACTTTTCCCTTCACGCTGCTGCTCCTCCACATTCTACCACTCTACCTCCCTATGCACATTATTTCCATGATTTGCATCCACAATAATTCATCGAATCCATGCCTCACCGCCACTGCATGTGTTTTCGTCGGGGAGGTGGCAGACGTTCTCCCTCCAGCCCTCCAATTCCGGTCATGGCAGAGTGCACAATGGTCTTCTCGGTGGCGGTAGACGCGCCAGAGATCTATGACCCCCAGATGCTCTTGAACCAACTCTCAACACGTCTTCCGGAGATTCATCTCAGGCATTTCGGCTCTATCACTTGGAAGCAGCCTAAAAAATCCACTCTCTCTCTCTCCTCCTCCCCGCTGCCTAGGAAAATTGTGGGACTTCCAGTAAAAAGCATGGAGGACACTTCAGACAGTGGGGGTAGAATCTCAGCAGATGGAGCCCGACAAATTGACAATGCAGCGGAAATAGGCACTCACTCCACCTCCACTCCATAACTGGCTCCCCAACTCTCCAAGAAGGAGGATGCCTTATCAGATTACGGGTGCTACATTATGAAAGAACCTCCTCGCACGCAGTGCCATGATGCAAAGGACCAACAACTATAGAGCCATGGATCTCCTTTCTTCCAGTATTTTCATGTCTCTCTATAGTTTCTATGTTTACTTTTCTATGGAAAAACAAACTCAGTTTTTTGACACTCCCTTAATAGTTGGTTTCCCCTTGAAGGACATCTCTCTCTATGACTTGTTGAATTCTCTAAGGGTTGGTTTCCCCCATAGGGGCAACCCAATTTTTGAATTTTTGAATTGTATCCTTCTGACAGGGGTTGGCTAATTCAGCAACCCCTGTCACAAAACCTGAATGTACTCATTTTGTACCATATATTAGAAATTAGTCTTATGTAGAAATTAAAAAAAAAAATTTGATAATTATGTGCCTTAAAATATGGGGTTTTTGAACTTGCCGCAGAAGATCTGCTTGGAAATATTTTATGTCACATTTTAAAATATTTTATAAATGTTTTCAAATATTCTGTAAATGAATTTTCTATTTTTCTATTTTCATGAATTTACTACATGAAATTCAGAAAATATCTCCTCAAATAATTTTATTGAGTAAATTCATCCACTTATTTGAAATTATGTGTTTTTTTTCTTTCTCATGTATTCCAAAACCATGTGTCACCTGCAGTATTAAATTCAAATGTGTTTTTTTTCCTTCTCGGTAAAAACTCAATTTTTACTTATCCTCCATTTAATTTTATCTGTAACCTCAATTCAATTGCACTAGTAAATTCAAATTCATATGCACCTGTAAAATTTATTTCTCCTGCACCAGTAAATCCAAATTCATATGCACCTATAAAATTTATTTCCCCTTCACTAGTAAATTCAAATTCATATGCACCTGTAAAATTTATTTCTCCTCCACCAGTAAATCCAAATTCATATGCACCTATAAAATTTATTTCCCCTCCACTAGTAAATTCAAATTCATATGCACCTGTAAAATTTATTTCTCCTCCACCAGTAAATCCAAATTCATATGCACCTATAAAATTTATTTCCCCTGCACCAGTAAATCCATTTCACTGGTAGTCATTTTTCGTGCACCTCTAACTCATAAATGAATTTCACCTGAAAAATGGTTTAATACTATATCATCCAAGCTTGTTAAGAACCCACGCTCCAATCTCGATTAATACAAAGGAACCATTAACCTTCCCACCAATAATTATAACATTGAACCATTAATCTCCCCACCAATAATTATAAGTTATAAATGAAATAGGGAAAATGGTTTTCGGAGGAGGTAGGTAGGAAGTGGTGTAGGAAGAGGGGTGCAAAGTAAATAGAAATGGCAGGTGTAAAAAGAGCCATTTAATAATTCTTTATAACATAACCTTAAATTTAAAAAGATATTTCCATAAAAATATATCAATATATTTTTATAAAAATATGATTATTTTAGAATTAAAATTATGATTATAAAAAAAAATTAATAAGTCGTTCAAAAACATAAATCTACTACAACATCGCCTCCAATGGGGACTACTTCACCTTATGGGATGCAAATAACTAGTAGACCATGTGCCTTTCTGTTGGGCAATGGAGTCATGGCATCAATCTATCACCTGAAGGTGCATCCTACTATAATCAATATGATATCTCACCAATATTTAACTGTAACCTCAACTTATAATATTCCCACTGCACGTTGTAGCCTATTCCAAATCCTTTTCTGAAAGCATTATTGCTAACTTAGAATTTAAATGAACTAAATTTTGAAAATCAAATTTATTTACAAATTTTTCCATTCCCAATAATAGTGAGATTTGATGTAAATATGACATCAAACATATGACCAATATAAACAAGATTTCATGTTTGTCCATTGTTGACTATTCCCAGCAGAAATAATACAAATCTTAAAATAGTTAAGAAAACCTCACCAAAATCTCCAACATCGTTGCTTTAAAAATAATTACTCATTTACTGCTTACCAGCTACTTAAAATGAAGCAATCCTTATGTTGCAAATTGTTGGGCATGGAGTCATACCGTAAACTTATGATAAAAAACCATTCATCTGCTATCATATAAAAATATAACCATTCTCCATGGATCAATCCTGTCATTTGAATACCTTGCTACTGCATACTAAAACTTGCAACTGTGAAATGCAACCATATTCCTGCACTAATTCAGATACTCTTTCATACTGAAAACGGAAGATAAAAATTTCTAAATACTGAAACTATAAATTGATTTATCATATATTGTTTAAATCACACCACTCAATCCCATACACCTATATCTAACTGAAATGAAAAGCTTTACATTGTTAGGTGTAATCTGCTTTCCAATGTAACCAGGTGATGAGTGTGTTTATTGACAAACCATGTTGCTAGTAGCTGAAAATATGAACTATATGTACAATAAAAACATCAAATCCCATAGGAAACTTATACTCACATGTGAAATTTAATAGTTGCATCCTTTGTGAAACTTTTCTTCGTCCCTTCACTCCCCGGAAACGGCGCCAAATGTTGTACATGTTTCTTGCAGACAGTTCTTTACTGCAGAAACTACGTTGAGAAACCAACTCGACCAGTCTTTAGATTCAAGTTGGCCCTTGAACCATAGGGGTTTCCACGAGGCCTTGTTTAACATTTTTCACTGTTACCGGACATCAGCTTATGAAGCACAATGGTCAGATTTATGATTTAATTTGGGTGGTTGTTGATGATTTATAATGTTCCTAAATTAGCTTCAGCTAATTGGAACATTAAATTTTCCTTGTTTATTTTTGAATTTCATGATTGAGGAATAAAATGTAAAGGAGGACATGAAAAACTCCTTAAGTCAAAGAATAAATACATTCCCAATGTGAAAAGGGATAAATCTGAGCCTTTTGTAACAAAATCCACTTGTGTGTGAATAGAAATTGGACCACCTCGGAGAACTAGCGCAGTTTTAGAAGAGGGATCCAATGTGAAAGGGGTTAAGTCCATTTAAGTGGTTTAGGGTTTGTGTACCCCTTCAAGTTATAAAAAGGAGGAGAGGGCTCAAGAAATGGTTGTTGAAGTATTTTCAAAATAGAGGTTGCTTGAGCAACTCTAGCTCTCTAGGCTGTTTAGCTTAAGGGAAGACGATTTCCTGTTTAGGAATCCTCCCTCCTTCCTTGAGTAGCTCTTGGAGGAGAATGTACTGAAATGAACCACTATCAGGTTGAAGAATTTGAGAAGTTGCTGCAACAACTCGAGTCTCTTGGATGTTTAGCCTAAGGGAAGAGGATTTCCTGTTTAGGAATCCTCTCTCCTTCCATGGAGTAGCTCTTTGAAGGATATTGTGATGCATCTCTCCACTATCCGGCAGTATGGCCAAGCTTCATCTCCATAGTAGCGATGGTCCTGTTGAGGGTTTTGCAGCTGCTTGTGAGTTGCAACAAGTGGGTGAGCTAGATCTGCAAGATCTAGCTGTTTAAAGGAGATTTCTCTCAGGGAGGGTGTCTTGTGACCACCCGGAAGAGGATCTCACTCTCATGTGACTTTCAGATCTGTAATTTTTATCTACTGTAAGATCATGTTCAAGCTATAACACTGTCTTCTTAGGGAACTGCGTTATTTTCATGTACATGTTTCACTGCTTCTTAGATTTCTCATTGTACTTTCTTTCTGGTGATTGAGGCTTGCCTCTCACTTGAAGATTTGTAGAGTAGTTTGCTGATATATTCACATTCAGATCTGATATATAATGTAATGAAAATCATCTTCAGAAATCCCTAAATTTTCCTGCAGTTCATTGTACAAAAATCTAGATCTACACTTTATTATGCATTATTTTGATAAAACCCGAAGGGGATCTTGTTAAGAAGGCTGAGTAGTTTCCAGATCTGGTATGGATCTGATGTTTCAGCTATATATCAGTTGTAGATCTAAGTCTTAACCTACAACAGCTGAAGCTCCTCATATAGAACGTTGTCAAGTCTTTTCTGCAACTTTTCCATGTGTTACTACTATAATTTCTGAAGGATTCTTGCTCTTGCTTCATGTAAATTCAATGCTTCTACAAAGGAACTTCATTATGGATCTGATTTCTTGCTGCCATACTGTAATATGAGTTTAATTTCTGATTTCCAGTGACTTACAGCAGAAACTGCGCAATTCCTGAAGGAGGGTTTCTCTATTAACTCAGCCCTCTCCTTTAGCTGATTTTCAACTAGTGTTGATTGTGGGAGATCTGTTTAAGCCCTCTAAACCCCTTTTTTTTTTTTAAACTCTGCATGGAGGTCCCACACAGCCTAAAATAAGGGAACCCAACCCTGTTCTACGTTATTTTAACATTGGCTTGCTTATACAGAGTCCTCCTTGAGCCTATTGCAGATTTTCCTAAGAGTGGAATTTCCCGCTTCTTCCTTGTTTGGGTTTTGCTTCTCTTTTGGATCCATTATTTAGATTTGTAGATCTAAGGTTCCTAAGGGAAACAAAACTCTAAGAGGAGTGTGTCATTCCCACACTTTCTGTGTTTCATCAGTTCTCTATAGACAGAGTCTGGAACGGGCCAGGAAGCCTCTGGTTTTCACCCTCTCTTTAGAGGTGATATAACCAGTAAATGCCCTACCATTCTATCTCTGGTTTAGAATTTACTAGTGTGTTTTCCATACTGTTGTGATCCCATAGTGGAATATCTGAAGATATTCCCTACTGTGCCTATTTTTCCCCATTTGGAATATTACAGTGGTATCAGAGCATGATCTCTGGCACAGCCTGTGAGATCAAGCTATCAGTGAATTAAGAGCAGAAGTAGAGATAATATTGATGGAGAGTATGAGATTACTCTCATCAATTTTTAGATCAGATAAGGGCCTCTCCAAGGAGGTTCAACCAATGGAAGAAGAAGGGTGCAGTGAAACTCCAAGAGGGTTTCAAAGCAGAAGAAGCTACAGTGAAATTCCTAGAGAATTTCAAGAAGGTGAAGGAGTACCCAGTACTTCTTATGATGTGTATGAGAAAATAGAAGAGGAAGTACCCTGCACTTCGTATTCTAATCAAGAAGAAAGAATAAGAAGCAGGAGGAGGAAGGAAGATAGGCTCACAAAGCTTCTTCCTAAATCTATGCAGAGCATTCATGAAGATCCTAAGCAAGCAAGAAGGGAGATGTTTGAAAAATCTCCAAAGGGGTTTGAGTTTCAATCAAACTCTAGATCTTCACACATTGTGTGTGAGCATGCAGCCACACAATGATATACAATGCAGTCATGAACTTAGATCTGCCATGAGACAACTAGAACTAGAAGAAGGAGTGACTAAGAGGGAAACTCTTAGTAATTTCTTGAAAGAAGATGAGTCTCAAGCCCTGGAACTCAGAAACCAGTTCTATTTTTCAGAGCATTGTAAGGCACTACACAAACAAGCAGATCCATTTCAGAGGCCCATGGGAGAGGTTTAATTTCGGCATCATGCCTTTTTGGAGACAAGATTACCCTTCCACACCTTTGCACAAGAGAACAAAGATATCTCTTCTTCAAAGGTGGGTCATTCCATTGGAAGGTTGCTCAATTTTGTTGCAGAGCTAAAGGGAAATAGCACTGTTAGATATAGATCTGATCTAGCACCTCAAGCAGAGGAGAAGGTAGCTATTGCTCCAACTAGAGGGTTTCTTGTGGCATGGCAAGAAAATCCCCAGGATCTCAAATGTGGAGATCAATGCACAACACATGATTCATCTATTCCATTGTTGAGGAGGTGTGAAACCTTGGAGACATAAGGAGGAGATAGGGAAGAGGGCCAATCTCATTCCTATCTATTGCAGAAGGTTGATGCACCTAAAGAGGTGATTGGATTGCGCAGTGGAAGCATGGAGGGTTTTCTCCATTCATGTATTCAGTCACCACTAAATGATGTCTCATTTCTTGGAGACATTGCACCAAGAAGGCCACTTGATCAGCAAAAAGAGGTGAATGATTCACATGGTGAGGCATTGCCCATTTATTTCAGAGAAGTGGAGACCTTGGGAGGTCTTGATGCAGTGCTGAGAGTCTTGGGTGGGCTCAAGGAGGAGAGAAGTTTTCTCTCAACATCATCCACACCCACTCTCATTTCAGTTCCTGCGATATGGCAGGAAAAGTAGGGGAAGGATAGCAGCCTTCCCACATATACATTTAGCATGGGAGCTATGCATGCACATGAATCTTGGGAAGAGTTATTAAAGTATTCTCTCTTCTCTTTGAGAATGGAAGGAGGCTCATCTATGAGTTTCTCCCATTGCATGAGAAAAAATTATGGTAAGGGTGTTGATTATTTTGATTTATCTCATGTATACATGCATCCCTTAACCTTGTGCAGGATGTTGCTCCAAGGAGGAGCATTCTTAATTTGAGGCTGCATGGTCTACTTGAGGCCATGAGCACTATTGATATCCACTCCCTAAAAGGAATTAGGGAGGAATTTGTCTTTGGAGGAAATGCTCACATTGCCTCATCCATCATTTATTTCCTACAAGCTTATGAAGAGATTGGGTCAACATGCAAGTGGTTGGAAGACCACATTTTTCAGTAGTCTCTTTTGCAATTGAGGTCCAAACTGTGTTGGTTGCATAAGAGGGATCACTGCACTTCACATTTGCTACATATGGTAGCCAACATGATTTTTATTCTTGCTCCTTATGTTGCTGATATTTCCATTTTTATGAGGAGCATATGTGGGAGAGAGACACATTGTATGAGTGTGTCTTGTGGGGGAAAAAATCCCCATACTTTTTGCAGTGCATGCTATAAAGGGAGCATGAGATATGATATGGCTACCATACTAAAACAATTGCTTCTTCATGAGATGAGCCATATGAGTTGGGGTATGCCTCTCACTGATGTTGGGGAGGAGCTTTTCTATGGACTATCAAGTTGGGAGGTAGTTTATTTCATTTGGATGATAGCATGGGTGTGGGAGACACTCATTGGGAGAAAATTTTCCCCATGCTCTTCATCACTCCTACCTTAATGAGGCCCTTGAGCAACAAGAATATCATCACTTGCACCTTCCATTTTCTCATGATGTACACTTGCTATTTTACACTTGGAGGAAATCATTGGAGGATAGATTCATTGCTTATCATTTTCAGCCATGGTGGAGATTGTTGAAGGAGAAGGCCACAAGAAGAAGGGGGGAGATTTTGCAACACCCTTGCAGTTGCTTGAGGACAAGCAACAATTGGGAGGGGGAGACTGTAATGTTCCTAAATTAGCTTCAGCTAATTGGAACATTAACTTTTCCTTGTTTATTTTTGCATTTCATGATTGACGAATAAAATGTAAAGGAGGACATGAAAAACTCCTTAAATCAAAGAATAAATACATGCCCAATGTGAAAAGGGATAAATCTAAGCCTTTTGTAACAAAATCCACTTGTGTGTGAATAGAAATTGGACCACCTTGGAGAACCAACGCAGTTTTAGAAGAGGGATCCAATGTGAAAGTGGTTAAGTCCATTGAAGTGGTTTAGGGTTTGTGCACCCCTTCAAGTTATAAAAAGGAGGAGAGGGCTCAAGAAATGGTTGTTGAAGTATTTTTGAAATAGAGGTTGCTTGAGAAACTCTAGATCTCTAGGTTTTTTAGCCTAAGGGAAGAGGATTTCCTATTTAGGAATCCTCCCTCCTTCCTTGACTAGCTCTTGGAGGAGAATGTACTGAAATGAAGCACTATCAGGTTGAAGAATTTGAGAAGTTGCTGTAGCAACTCTAGTCTCTTGGCTGTTTAGCCTAAGGGAAGAGGATTTCCTGTTTATGAATTCCCTCTCCTTCCATGGAGTAGATCTTTGGAGGAGATTGTGATGCATCTCTCCACTATCCGGCATTATGGCCAAGCTTCATCTCTATAGCAGCGATGGTTCTGTTGAGGTTTTTGCAGCTTCTTGTGAGTTGCAGCAAGTGGGTGAGCTAGATCTGCAAGATCTAGCTGTTTAGAGGAGATTTCTCTCAGGGAGGGTGTCTTGTGACCATCGGAAGAGGATCTCACTCTCCTGTTACTTTCAGATTTGTAATTTTTATCTGCTATAAGATCATTTTCAAGCTACAGCGTTGTATCCTTAGGGAACTGCGTTATTTTCATGTACATGTTTCACTGCTGCTCAGATTTCTCATTGTACTTTCTTTCTGGTGATTGAGGCTTACCTCTCACTTGAAGATTTGTAGAGTAGTTTGCTAATATATTCATATTCAGATCTGATATATAATGTAATGAAAATCATCTTCATAAATCCCTGAAGTTTTCTGTAGTTCATTATACAAAAAGCTAGATCTACACTTTATTATGCATTATTTTGATAAAACCATAAGGGGATCTTGTTAAGAAGGCTGAGTAGTTTCCAGATCTGGTATGGATCTGATGTTTCAGCTATATATCATTTGTAGATCTGAGTCTTAACCTACAGCATCTGAAGCTCCTCATATAGAACGATGTCAAGTCTTTTCTGCAGCTTTTCCATGTGTTACTGCTATAATTTCTGAAGGATTCTTGCTCTTGCTTCATGTAAATTCAATGCTTCTACAAAGTAACTTCATTATGGATCTGATTTCTTGCTTCCATACTGTAATATGAGTTTAATGTCTGATTTCCAGTGACTTCCAGCAGAAACTGCGCAATTCCTGAAGGAGGGTTTCTCTATTAACTCAGCCCTCTCCTTTAGCTGATTTTCAGCTAGTGTTGATTGTGAGAGATTTGTTTAAGCCCTCTAAACCCATTTTTTTTTGTTGAAACTCTTCATGGAGGTCCCACACAGCCTAAAATAAGGGAACCCAACCCTGGTCTGCATTATTTTAACACTGGCTTGCTTATATAGCATCCTCCTTGAGCCTGTTGCAGATTTTCTTGAGAGTGGAATTTCCTGCTTCTTCTTTGTTTGGGTTTTGCTTCTCTTTTGGATCCATTATTTAGATCTGTAGATATAAGGTTCCTAAGGAAAAAAAAACTCTAAGAGGAGTGTGTCATTCCCACACTTTCCATGTTTCATCAGTTCTCTATAGACAGAGTCTGGAACGGGCCAGGAAGCCTTTGGTTTTCACTCTCTCTTTAGAGGTGATATAACCAGTAAATGCCCTACCAGTCTATCTCTGGTTTAGAAGTTACTGGTGTTTTTTCCATACTGCTATGATCCCGTAGTGGAATATCTGAAGATATTCCCTACTGTGCCTATTTTTCCCCATTTGGAATATTACATGATTGCACAATTCCTTTTCATGAATAAATCTCTCCCTTGCAAAGTCCTTTCTCAAAGTGTCAGCTTCTAGCCTGACAGAAGAAGTTAATTTTTTAAATAATTTGAAAGAAGAATGTAAGAGGATTCCTGATAATTAAGGAGTCAAACAGAATACTTAATAAATCAGGAAAACTTAGATGTGCGTAGAAGACTTCTACAGCCAAACAAAACACATTTAGGAGAATATAGAAGGACAAACAATAACTAGTTCAAAGAGCAGCTAGCTCAGGAAGACAGTCTGATATAGTAATCTCTTTAAACAATTATAAATTTGCAAGGGGATTTCAGAGAGATTGTAACTCAACCTATTCTTACACAACTCTTCTATGAAACCCTGAACATGTGCAAAAATGGAATATGAAAATAGTAGAAAAACATACAAGAAACACAAACTCTGTCAAAGTCAAAGTTTGAAATACTTCAATTAGGATTTCTAGAGAAAATTTTTACAAAGCTGAAAGGTCTTGGCATCAAAATCCAACACTTTTATTATTACAATTCATTAAATATATAGAAATACAAACTACTAAATTATTACAAACTTTCAAGAATAAAATCCTAAATATCATACTAAAAATAAAACAATCTCCTAATAGTTTGCAAGAAATTTGGAACTATTTACAAATTCTCCACCTTAGAATCTAGAAAGTTGTTGCAAGGTGTCTCAAGTTGTAGGTATTTTTGGAGTGTTTAAAATCATCTTCAAAATCTCTTGGTTGCCAAGTGTTCATTAGATTGCCATTTATGGTCCTTTGGATGCCCCTAAAAATATAAGATCTTCCACTTGTCTTTCAATTAATAATTATGTGCCTTAAAATTTGGGATTTTTGAAGCTGTCGCTGAAGATCTGCTTGGAAATATTTTATGTCACATTTTGACAATACTTCATCAATTTCATAAAAAAATTGGAAGGAAATATTTTATAAATGTTTTCAAATATTATGTAAATGCATTTTATATTTTTCTATTTTCATGAATTTACTAAAAAAAAAAAAAAATCTCCTCAAATAATTTTATTGAATAAATCCATCCACTTATTTGAAATTATGTGTTGTTTTGCCTTCTCATGTATTCCCAAAACCATGTGTTGTTTTTCCTTCCCATGGATTCCCAAAACCATGTGTTGTTTTTCCTTCACTGTAAAAACTCAATTTTTACTTATCTTCCATTTACTTTTATCTTAACCTCAATTCACCTGCAATAGTAAATTCAAATGTGTTGTTTTTCCTTCCCATGGATTCCCAAAACCATGTGTTGTTTTTCCTTCTCTATAAAAACTCAATTTTTACTTATCCTCCATTTACTTTTATCTGTAACCTCAATTCTAAATTCAAATTCATATGCACCTATAAAAATTATTTCCGCAGTAAATCCAAATTCATATGCACCTGTAAAATGTATTTCCCCTATACCAGTAAATCCATTTCACCGGTAGTCATTTTTGTGCACCCGTAACTCATAAATGAATTTCACCTGAAAAATCAATATATCATCCAAGCTTGTTAAGAACCCAAGCTCTATTCCGGATGCAGATGCTTAATTGGTCGGATGGGACTACTGTCCTCGAGCACCTCCCAAGGGGTTTCGCATGGGGTGGCCATATGGCCCCCCATGGCTCCATCACGCCTGAATTAAAAATGCCAGCTCTCCAGTCTTTAATGCACCAGCGCCGGCTCTTCTTCATCTTTGGTCTACTCAGTTGGCTCATTATGGATCCAAATCCGGCTTTGCCAAATCATTCATGTTTGACCTGCAGTTCTCTGACTCCCACTTGCAGTGTGTGCCCAACAACTTGTGCAGAGCGCAGTGCCTGAACTCATACAGGAAGGCGCTGCTCACTGCCTAGCTGCATTGAAACTACTCCGGGATATCATTTTTCTCATAGCGCTCTTTGCCACTCCAATTCCAATTTGAAGATCCCTCTAGGATTTCATTGTGTTCTTGCCCCTGTCTAAGTCAATTCTCCTGGTCTCTAGCCTTTTCAATCCGCAGCGACAGCTATGCCCAGACTTAGACAACGAATGAG